>JAJPGS010002095.1:600000-1200000 GCA_028654335.1 Alnus rubra
TCATATGTTTTTTCCAAAATTTTCCATGCTTCTTTGGCTGATTTGCAATTAGAAATTTTTGCGAATTCAAATGGTGAAAGTGCTTGGCACAGAGCATGGAGGGTTTTATCATTTGAAAGACGAGCGGTTTTCTGAGGGACTAGTTCGAGTGCTACATCCTCTAGTTTAGTCGAACCAGTTTCAACAATACTCCAACAGTCAATAGATTTTAAAAAGAACCGTATACGTGCCTTCCAATAGTCGTAGTTCGTATCGTCAAAAGTAGGAACAATATTAAGAGTTTGAGACATTGTAACAAATAGAAGTCAAAATAAATAACACTCAAGAAATTAATCTTCTCAGAGTGTACCAAGCTCTGATACCAATTGAAAATTGAAATTGACTTCTAAAATAAATAATCAGTGTGCTATAGTGTGCAACAAAATATCACAATGCGGAATTGAAGAAGACATATATTTTTTTGACGAAGTGAAAACTCAATTAAGAGAAAAACCACTTCGGGGCAGCCAAACCTAGGATATCCACTATTCAGAAGACAAAGTTAGATACAAAGCAGTAACACTCACATACCCCTGATGCAGTGGTCGTACCTTGCTCTCTAACGTGTAACCCAACATGAACGCTTCCCAACCAGGTCTCCTACCTAAAGGGGTCTTCAATGGAATCCTTTACCTTAGGGACGACCCCTAAGATAGACTTCAGTTTACAACTCAACAACAGCACACAACAATGGCTTTAGAGAGAACAGATCAGCTCCAATAATCTCACAAAATACTCTCTAAGCTCTAGTGGAATTCAATACCGAATTTTTGCAGTTCTCAATGCCCAGTGGCCTCTATTATAGGCTGAGGTTCAAATGGGCGACTGCTGTGAAATATACGGGTGGCGTCCGGACGGTGGACATGGGCCGTCCGGACGGACAACTGTGAAACCAGAATTTTTGAGATTTTCGCTGAAAATCTTTCCTGTTTGAGAGCCGCGTCCAAATGGTGAGGCACCGTCGTCCGGACAGTCGCACGTCCGCTGCAAGTAATTTCCATATAAGGCTTCGTGCGTCCGGACCATGAGGGATGGTCATCCGAACGGTTAATCTTCAACACGTAATTTCCATATCTGTTGTGCCCGCGTCCGGACCATGATAGGCAGGCGTCCAGACGGTTGTATTTGAATTGCGATTCTTGCCTTAAGGAGAAGCGCGTCCGGACGGGAATCCACATCGTCCGGACGGTTGCATCAATCTTCCCTTATTTGAACTTGGAAAGAAAATATGAAGCTGATCGATCACTGGACGTCGTCCGGACAGGCTGCTGAGACGTCCGGACAGATGGAAGCTGGAACCAAAGCTTCTCGATACAGTGAAGGGTCCGAACGGAAATCCACGTCGTCTGGACGGTATGGCACGTCGTCCAGACGGCTGGAACTGTGGACAAATGAGCGTCCGGACGGGATGACACGTCGTCCGGACGGTTGACAGGGAATCGACTTTTCTGACTTGCAAGCAGTGCAGAATATTCTGAAACACTTTTGAATAGTGGAATCCCTGTTAAAACATCATCTTTACAAACAAGTGAATTTGTCCAACAGAATGAGGCCAATTACAAACTAACATAATGTTTCAAAATCTTAATTCAGTTTCGCTTTTTGATGGGATGAACTATGGCTATTGGAAAGCTCGCATGTGCTTCTTTTTAAAATCAATTGACATTTGGAAAAGTGTTGAAACTGGTTGGATTAAACCAGAAGAAATAGACAAAATTACTATTACTCAAACAAGCGCTCGACTCTCCAATGATAAAGCCATCCATGCACTATGTCAAGTACTTTCACCATCTAAATTCACAAGAATTTCAAATTGTGAGGTTGCTAAAGATGCATGGCTGCCAAGCTTCAAATGTTGATTTCTAAATTTGAAGAAATTAAGATGCTAGTAGAAGAGATCTTCGGAGAGTTTTACACCAAGATTAGTGACCTAAGAAACTCGATAGTGAGTCTTGGGAAGCAAATCTCGAATGTAAAACTCATCCGAAAGATACTAAGATCTTTGCCTAAGCGTTTCAGGATTAAAGTGACAATTATAGAAGAAAGCAAAGATTTGGAGGAGATGAAGATTGAAGAGCTGGTAGGATCTCTTCAGACATATGAATACTCCTTACCTCCATTTAGAAAGGCAAAGACTATTGCCCTCAAGGCATCTAAGAAGAAATCCAGAGTCTCATCTGATGAAGACTCTGACATTGATGAAGATGCAATGGCAATGTTAGCCAAGAACTTCGAGCGGTTCATGAAGAATAATAAATTCAAGAAGAAATTTTCTAACAGACTAAGAAAGGCTCCCTACACAGCTAAGTCAGAAGAAGTAGAGAAGAAAGATCCGAGGGGTCCCCAATGCTTCGAATGTTCAGGCTTTGGGCACATCAGGAATGAATGTACAAATCTGAAGAAACTAAAAGGGAAAGCCTTTAATACAACTCTCAGCAATGAGTCTGAGAAGGAAGAAAAAACTCCTAAGGAAGAAATATTTTTGGCCTTCGTGGCCCCACATGAAGAAAACGAGGATTCTCATTCCTACTACTCTGAGAATAATGAAGAAGAAGATATGCAGTCAGCCTATCAACTTCAATATGTAGAGTTCTTAAAACTGAGGGAGAAATACAAGCAGCATGTACTAGAGCTAAACAGCCTTAGGACTGAGAAGACCGTTATGCTAATAAAGATCAATGATTTATAAGAGAGGCTTCTGGAGACACAATTGCAACTAGAAAGAGTCTCAGACGAGAAGCTAATTCACATGCTCTCCATTCAGAAGTGCCCAACTAACAAAACTGGACTCGGGTATGTTCCTCCTTCTACTTCTGATACCCCTTCTACCTCCCAGACTATTTTTGTGAAGCTGGTTATTCCCGAGTCTCCACCCTCAAGTGTGGATAAGGGAAAAACTGTTATGGATGGGGAAGTACCAGTCATCCCTCAACCTCTGGCCAAGCTTCCTATCAAAAGAAAGCCTCCCACATGCCATCATTGTGGCGAGCTAGGGCACATCAGACCTAAGTGCCCACATCGGCAAGTTCAGAGGAAGATAAATTGGCAAGCTCCTAAAACTCCCATGTGTCACCAATGTGGAGTTAACGGTCATGTCCGGCCTTGGTGTCCTCCACCAAAGCCACCCAGGCATCATGGATCTCCGCCCAGAAATCATGTTCCAAGGCATCAGCAGTTGCAGAAGCCTACTCAAGCAAAAAAGACTTGGGTCCCCAAGAAGCTGTATATGGAGAAACAGAAGACTGTAGAAAGAGAAATCTTCTATGAAGGAACATCTTCTGTCAGTTCCTTCATACAATATCTCGTCAGATATCTGACACTACAGTTAAAGAAGGAAGGACAAGACAAGAAAAAGGGCACCCACTCCCCAAGGGGGAGCGAACCTACCTAGTAGGTGAGGTCACACATCCCTAGGATTTTGGTTCCTAAATCCTAAAGCATGACAGGTACATTTGCATAGCATTTTTATATCATCTTATGAAATCTTTCATGTTGTTATGGAACCATCTTTTCTATTCCTATATTCCCTCTTGTTTGTCTTGAGGAAATTCTGCAGGTAAAAAATAGGGATGATAGAAATAGCACGTCAAACAACTGTTTTTCTATCTTGGTACTATCAAACCTCTCTCCCTGAGGACAAGTTTACTTTTACCTTATATGCTTGGACAATGCTATTCTCTTTATTGTAAAGCATGTTTTTGTTTTTTTTTTTGTTTTTTTGCTTTTATTTTTCAAAAGGGGGGGGGGGGGGGAGAGAGAGAGACAAAGATGCAGACATTTATTCCTAGTTTTAGCTTTTCAGATATCTTATGTATTTTTACCTGATGCCTCAGTTCTTGGTGCATTACTCTTTTTGCTTTTATATAACTTAGAGTTCTTGTTTGATATCTGCAAAGTTTCCCTGTTGCATCTATTTGATAGATAATTACTTTTCTCATGTGATGAAAATATGCACTATCAAAGGCTCCCCTAAGATATTTATTTTCTCCTCTGATTTTTTTTTTTTTGTGCTAGGATTGTAAAATTGACCAATTCACTAGTTGAACCTGGCCCTAAAAATTTTGGCTTCCTCTCTAAGTTGCAGCACCAAAAAGAAACAAACAGTTGTATTTCTGAGCTTATTGTTACATGAATAAATTTACTGCTTCTGTGCTGATATAGCTATATCTTGTCCTTCATGGTACAACTAAAAATTTTATCTTGTTCCTCATGGTGCAAGTAAAATAAAACCTCGGTGCTGCTTCTTAGGGGGAGAGTATCAGATGAAGGTGACTAGGCCCTAGTATAATAAGGTTTGACTTTTGACTGATCCAATTGTGAAAATTCTCTATTTAAGTAATTTCAGTTGCTTTAAATCATATCAGCAAAGATCATACCTTACTGAGAAAATCTTCACACACACAAGCATTGCATGAGTTAAGTAGACTATTTAAAAAATTCTTATGCAGGAAAATTTTTGCTCGATAAATTACTTAACTTTCTATTATATTTTAGCATTTGTGTTAAAATACTTTTGAATTGTGTTATCATCTTTTTATACATGCGTGTTCTGGAAATTATTTTTGGGAAATATTTTTCTGTTTTTTTTCCTCTCTTTTTCAGGTTTTTTTGTGTGAAGCGTCCGGACGGTGTTTCTGATTGTCCAGACGGTGCGGTTGTTTCGTCCGAACGTTCCTTCTCCTTGTCTGGACGGGCATGTTAGTGCGTTCACTTATGTGGCACTACGTCCGGACGACACTTATGTTATGTCCGGACGGTGAACCCTGTAGGGTTAAATCGCATTCCCCCCTTGCGCCACACGACATTGTCCTTTTTGCGATTTCTCTCCACCCCAGGTATGTTTCTCTACCCTTTTACTATTTTCTGTAAGTGTTTATGCTTAAAATAATGATTGTTTTTAAGGTTTTTCACATATTTAGTCTATGTGGTTTAACATGTGGTTTATATGCTCATATTCTCTGTTGTTGGGTTGAGATACTGTCTTTATCTGAGTTGTGATGTATTATTGTGGTTATCTATGTGATTGTAATTTTTGGGATAGTTCATTTTACAGCCGTCATAATGCCCAAATATTTTTTGGACTAACAAGATTTAATGTTTTCATGGATTTTTCTATGAATTTTTTTTAGCCCAGGAAATGTGTCTTCATACGACTCTCCACCACAAGTCAGGCAAAGAATTAAAGAATCAGTTGCTGCCAGGCAGCTCCGCATGCAAAAGTGGTAGGTCCTATCGGAGCAAAATCTTCTCCGCATCAATCTAAGGGATCCAGTCCTACTCCCTATTGGTCAGATGCTTCTGGAGAACCAGTGCAAGTACCTGTACAATTGTGCCTACCCGACCTTTCCCAGACTGGTGCGGGAATTCTGTGGCAACACGATCATCATCCAGGATGATGACAGAGACTGATCATGTAGACTATGGTCAGAGGACAGACAATTCTGATTGACCCTCAGCTTATCAGTGCTATAATCGGGGTCCCTGTTCTACCAGTCTCAGGAGTTCCTTTCCCTCCTGGTGATGAGGCTCCCAGCATTGACTTTTTGCATGATTTCTTTGGCACAAGACCACAGGACAAGTCACATTCACAGATCAATATCGGTGCTTTTGCTCCTACGCACCAGTTCTTAGCAAAGGTTGTTCCAACCAACTTTTGGCCTCAAGCTCGTCGAAGTGAGCTTACTCTCAAGAAGACCACCCTTCTCTATGCCATTGTGATGCAGACTCCTTTTTGCTTGTGCAATCACATCTTGCACACTATGCTCGAGGTTCGCAATGAGAAGAACACGAGTCTGTCTTTTGGGTGTTTAATCACTCAAATCTTTCTTCAAGTCGTGACAGATATTTCAGACTCTGAGCCTAGATCACGGATTCCAGATCCTCTTGGCATACAAACACTTATGAAGTCCAATGCACAGTTGCGGCATGAAGGTCAAGGCGATGTTCCTCAACCTCTACCAGTTCTAGTTACCCCGTCAACAGCTGCATCATCACAGGTTGTGCCTCCTTCCTTTGACATTGAAGCTGCGTTTACTCAGCTTATGTCTTCTATGAGAGCTCTCCAGGGGGAAGTTAATCTTACCGGAGAGCGTGTTGAACAGTGTCAAATTAACATAAGGGAGTGCCTGCAGTATTATCACCCCAAGCCTGATGATGAGAATTGGCATTTTTTTTTGTTGTGTTTTGAGAACAATTTAAATTTGTTATGAGACTTTGTGTATTTCTTAAATACTTATGGTTTTTCTTAATACTCTGTTTATGTTTACCCTTGGTCCTTTTATGACAAAAAGGGGGAATTTTTTTTTTTTTTTTTGGACCAGGAATGTATTTCCAAACCGGTCAAGTATTTTTTTGTCCTAGAATGGCCAAATGGGGAGTTTGTTAGTATTTTATGTTGGCCATATTCTGGATGACAAAAACACTTTATGTAATGGTTGCAAATTAACAAGATGATCGGTTCTTATTCAGAGTCTTCATGTATACAGATAGTGTTCATTTCAAAACATATGACTGATCACAAATTTCTAGAAGATGCTCATGAAAATTCCTTGCAAATTCTAAGATAGAAAAATCGGTTCTTGTGCAACCATCCGAACGAGCCTTTGAAGACGTCCGGACGCCCCGCAGTGTCTAGAAGCTTCAGCGTTGAAGACGTCCGAATGTCAGAGCAACACCGTCCGGATGCTAGGTCAAGCTTATCCAATTTCTACACGGAGTTGGATTTCAGCAGTCGACACTATTTGGGAAGTTTCTGCAAGACGTCCGGACGACGTGGCAACACGTCCGGACGCTGTCCAGCTTTTCATAATATTCCGAACTTCCGTTCGAATGCGGAAATGAGTTATAGCGAAGACCGTCTGGACGCTCGGCCAAGCTGTTCGGATGTATACCTGTTATGGAAAGATTTGCACTATTCTTGAAGGCGGTCGCAGAAGACCGTCCGGACACTCAATAGCCAGAGTTCGAATTTAAGAAAATTTAGGTTTCCTGTAAGCCTATAAATAGAGGGCTCTAGGCTTGTAAATTTGATGACACAGTACTTAGAGAGGGTGTTTAGGAAGAATCGAAGATCCGCTAGCTCCTAGCCGTTGCTGGTGTGTGCTCAACAGTTCGTGTGAAGTCTATCTTAGGGATCGGCCTTAAGGTAAAGGAATCCATAAAAAACGCCTTCAAGTATGAGACTTGGTTGGGAAGCGTTCACGATGGGCTTCGTGTTATAGTTAAAGGTATGATTACTGCAATAGGTTTTGTAAGTACGAGTACTTTGTAACTTGCTTTGTTTTTGGATAGTTGAGTTCATGAGTTTGGCTGTCTCGAAGTGGTTTTTCTCTTCACAGAGTTTCCACTTCGTCAACAAAAATCTTGTCTTTTTATTTTCCATATTAAAAGATATTTTTGTTACACACAAACACACACACTTGGTTGTTAGAAGTCAATATTTATTTTCACGGATCTTCATACCCGAGCATTCTCTCTCTGCTTCTCTCCCACGATCTCTCTGTGTATTTCTCCTCCATAGCTTTACGGTCCTATCGTCCTTCATCCCCCATGGCTAGTTAAAACACTTCGTACCCTTACCCGTCTACCTTGAATATTTGCAATTTTGTGTCAGTAAAACTCACTCCAACCAATTATCTTAGGTGGCGAACTCAAATGTTAGGCTTAATCGAAAGCCAAGAGCTTCATAGTTTCATTGACGGAGAACTTTCACCTTCACCAAGAATGGTGCCTGCTTCAGATGCAACCCAACAGATCCAAAATTGGTGGCTAATCCATAATTTAAAGCGTGTAGACTTTCAGATCATCTACTGAGAGGATGAATCACTAGTACCTTGTCTGAAGACATACTAAGCCTTGTAATTGGGCTTGACTCCTCACAAGAGGTATGGAATACTTTATATACTGCCTTTGCTCATGACTATCAAGTAAGAGAATTTCATCTTACTCAAAAATTGCAAACCCTCAGAAAGGAAATTTTAACCATGACTGAGTATGTTAGAGATTTTAAACTTATTTATGACGACTTGGATGCTATTGGCAAGCCTATTGAGAGCCAAAAGAAACTTTTTTGGTTATTGATGGTTTAGGCAGCGAATATAAGGCCCTTTTCACCACCAACACCCACCTACACTTAGATTATACCCATTTTGCAAAGTCATGAAACATGGCTCTCCTTACAAGAATCATACACTTCAAATAACCAAACAGTTGCTTTTGTAAGTCAAAATGGCATAATTTTTCTCAAAGAAGACATGCTAGCCACAATTTAACCTCAAGAGGAAGGGGATTTACCCAATTTGGCCAGCATAACAAAGGGAATCGTGCTCCCAATCTACCTCCAAATTCCAACAATCAAGGGTCTTGCACACCAATTTCAAGTGATCATGGTCAGTTTTTTACTTTTAGTTCTGTTATACCGTGCCAAATATGTGGAAAAAGGAGGTATTCTGCCCTCAAATGTTGGCACAAGTTCAACAAATCATTTGCTCCAACTGATATTCCACAAGCTCTTGCTACCATGACAATTACAAACACTCAGGATAGTCAACAGTTTCTAGAAACAACAACTTCTTCTTCTTCTTCTTCTTTTTTATGAGTCAAGAAACAACAACTTCTAATCACATGACTGGTGATTCAGGTACACTAGTTAATTTGAAACCTTATAATGGTCATGATAGTGTTATGGTTGTAAATAGTGATTTACTTAAAATATCTCACACTGGTGATACTTTTCTAAATACTACTCATGGAAAAATGGTTATGAAGCAGGTTCTTTTAGTACCTGGACTTAAGAAAAATCTTTTATCTGTAATTCAATTCACTAATTATTATCCTTGTAAAGTTGAGTTCTCAAATGTTGATGTTGTGATTAAGGACAAGGAAACCTAGAATATCATGATCCAGGGCAGTAGACGATGTAACTTGTATGCACTTGATGATTCTCAACCAAAGGTTTTTTTTCTCCAATCGTCATCGGAGTGCAAGTGAACAGATATGGCATTGGCAGCTTGGATATCCACAACTAAAGGTGGTTCAATTTTTGCATAAAAGTAATTGTATTAGCATTGCTAGCTGGAACAAGAATAAATTTATATGTGATAGTTGTCAAATTGGGAAATCATGTTGATTGCCATTTATTTCCACTAGAGATTGTTCAACTATCATTCTAATTTGAGGGTACCTTTTCCAGTTGCATCTCATGATGGGTATCGTTATTATGCTATTTTTATTGATGAATACACACGATTAATGTGGTTTTATCCTCTTAGACGTAAATTTGATTTCTTTAACTGCTTTCTTACTTTTCAATCAATAGTAGAACGCTAGTTTGATAACAATCTGATGGTGGAGGTGAGTATAGTGATGGGGCTTTCACAAATCATCTTCGTCAAATAGGGATTATTCATCATATGTCTTGTCCTAAAACTCCTAAATAGGATAGGATAGGATAGCTAAAAGAAAACATTGTAATATTACTGAGCTTGGGCTCACCATTATGGTACATTCAAATATTCCTAAACCATTTTGGGTAGATGATTTTAGTACAGATGTCTTCCTAATTAATCACTTGTCGTCTTCCATACTTAACATGTCTTCATGTTGGGGGTGAAGGCCAATAACAAAATCACAGCTGAAATTATCTACCCCTCTCTGTGCAAATTAAATAGTCAATCTAGCTAGCACCAAAATATCAACTCACCCAAAAATAATGCAGAAAAATAAATCTAGCAACCAACACAAGCAAGACACCAAAATTTGTACGTGGAAAACCCTCCGATGTGAAGGGAAAAATCAAGGGACCTAGTCCAGTTAAAACTTCCACTATCAACAATAATGAGCTTACAAATGTCTTCTCTAAAACAATATTTAGAGGTTATCACCACATCAAGAATACACACATTCTTGGATTAAAACATAAATTCATCACTTCAAAAGTGGATTCCAACAAAAACAAAGAAAGGTCTCACCAAGTAGGGATTAACAACGGAGCAACTGGAGAGGAGCTCTTTCAAAACACTGACTTCCCTCTCTCTGTGTCTCAAGCTGAAAAATCAGCTTGCCTCCTTTTTTTTCTTTTTTTTTCTTTTTCATTTTTCTTCTTCTTTGGCCGCAAGTCACGCATTGTGCGTGACTTGCTTTATGCCAACAAAAACAGGGGTGACAGCCCTTGCTTCATTGGTCTGGGTTGGTCCCCCACGTAGGAGGGACCACCCAACAAATCTCCCCTTCCTGACTACGTGGGGGGCTCCACCAAGCCCACTTTCCTCCTGCAAATTTCAAGCTTTTGCATAGGTAACGTTTTTGTCATCATATCTGAGCCATTTTCATCAGTATGGATTTTCTCAATTTGTAACAATTTCTCATCCAGTGCATCACGAATCCAATGATACCTAACATCAATATGTTTGGATCTTGAGTGGAAAGTTGAATTCTAACTAAGATGGATGGCATTCTGACTGTCATAGTAAAGCAAATACCTCTCTTGTTGTAGACCCAATTCTTGTAAGAACTTTTTCATCCATAACAATTCTTTGGCAGCTTCTGTGATAGCAATGTACTCAGCCTCTGTAGTAGATAAAGCAACACATTTTTGCAATCTGGATTGCCATGACACTGCTCCCCCTGAATAAGTAATCGGGTACCCTGAAGTAGATTTTCTAGAGTCAATATCACCGGCCATATCTACATCTGTAAAGCCATCAAGCACCTGCTTACCGTTACCGAAGCACAAGCATACCCTTAAAGTACATTTGAGATACTGAGATTCCATTTCATAGCTGCCCAATGTTTTTTGTCGGGATTAGAAAGGAACCGACTGACAACTCCAACAGCATGAGCAATATCAGGCCTCATGCACACCATGGCATACATCATGCTACCCATAGCTGAAGCATAAGGCACTTTCTTCATTTCTTCATTTTCTTTCTCACTTGTAGGACTCTGCTTTGAACTTATCTTTAAATGACTTGCAAGTGGAGATCTCACCGGTTATGCCTTGCTCATGTTGAATCTGTCCAATACCTTCTCAATATAGTTCTCTTGTGATAGCCACAATCTTGCATTTTTCCTGTCACGAGAGATCTACATACCAAGAATCTATCTTGCGTATCCCAAGTGCAAAGGACTTACTCAACTCCTCATTCAATCTGTCAGTTTTGCTAGTGTCATGACCAACTATCAACATGTCGTCCACGTATAACAAGAGAATAATAAATTCTCCATCTGAGAACTTTTTCACAAATACACAGTGATCAGAAGTAGTTCTGTCATACTCGTGCTCAACCATGAAGGAATCAAATTTCTTGTACCACTGCCTCGGTGCTTGCTTGAGTCCGTACAAGCTCTTTTTCAACTAACACACTAGATGTTCCTTGCCTCTAGTTGTAAACCCCTATGGTTGCTCCATATATATTTCCTCCTCCAAGTCACCATGAAGGAAAGCAGTCTTCACATTAAGCTGTTCAATCTCCAATTTCATATTGGCAGCCAGACCTAGAACAACTCTGATAGAAGACATCTTCACCACGGGGAAAAAATTTCTTTAAAGTCAATACCCTTCTTCTGACTAAACCCCTTCACAACCAGTCGTGCCTTGTACCTTGGTTGTGATCTGTTTGGTTCAATCTTACATCTGAACACCCATTTATTCTTGAGTGTTCTCTTGCCCTTAGGCAATTCCACCAAATCATATGTGTGGTTCTCATGCAAGGATTTCATCTCTTCTTGCATGGCTTTTTGCCACTCATTTTTCTGGTCGTGTAACATAACCTCCTGATAACTTTCTGGCTCTCCCCCACTAGAAAATAACACATACTCATCAACTGAATATCTTCTGGAAGGTTGGCACTCTCTGGTAGATCTCCTTAGCTGAATCTTAGTAGATGGCTCTGACGAAGCTTGCTCTAGGTGCTCTTCTGACTCCACATTATCAACTGTGGGCTCACCATTTCTACCAACTATGTCAACCTGCTTTTCTTGTACATCTCTCATGTGTTCATCATGCGTCACACAAGAAGGAACAACTAGACCCAAATCAACACATTCTTCACAAAGAGACTCTGGCTTTTTAGTCTGTTCGATGTCTTCAATGGTTTGATCTTCAAAGAAAACAACATCTCTACTCCGTATGATTTTCTTAGAAATTGGATCCCAAAGTCTGTAACCAAACTCCTCAAGTCCATAACCCAGGAAGATACATTGTTTAGCCTTGCTATCAAGCTTGGACCTCTCATCTCTAGGAACATGAACAAATGCCTTGCAGCCAAACACTCTCAAGTGCTCAAAAAAAAAACATCTTTCCCTGTTCACACCCTTTGAGGAAAGTCACAATTCAAAGGAACTAATGGAGAAAGATTGATCAAGTCAACTGTGGTCTTCATTGCCTAACACCAAAAGGATTTAGGCAATTTTGCATGAGAGAGTATGAGCTCGTTTGGCAAACCGATTTTCTGTTTTTGTGTTTGAGAATTGTTTTCGAGAACAAAAATAAAAAACCGTTTTTATTGTTTTTTCATTAAAAAAGTGTTTGGCAAACTGTTTTCGAAAGCAGTTTTATAAAACAGAAAACAGTACCTAATGCGTTTGGACAATTGTTTGCAAAACAGTTTTCATTTAAGAAGAAAATAAAAAACTGTGTATATTTGTATACACCTTGAATGTGTATATTTGTCCCAAATAACCTTTTGTTTTGTAACATCTTGGCCAACAAAGCAAACCCGGCCCCTACAACATTTTCTTTTGTATCCCGACTGCAACATGAATTAACAACCAAGATTACAGGACCATTTTGTTCCTGAGGACCGTATGTTGTAAGTTTGATTTCAATATTTCGCTCTTCTATCAGATTATGGTCTAGCACAAAAATCATTAGAGAATAGAAGAACACAATAGGACATGGAGCAGAAAATACAGTTGAGATGGAACTCGAGAAGCAAATTTGTACAACATATAAGTAATTGGGAAGAGGAGTAACTGATTGAACATAAGATATGCAAGCTTTCATTCTATAAACCTGGTACATAGTTCTTACATACAAAAACTAAATCATATTACTAGTAAAAGAAAATTGGATGTATAACTGTAGTTTTCCGTATATCCTACATGCATTGACTCATCCTCCACAATCTAATCTTGTAAAGATCCCCTCAGTATCAGCTGTAAGGAATGGATGGCATCCATTTCCACATCTTCCCAAGGTAGGCACCGATGCTTTACCACCTCCAGAAAAGCCTTGAACGATGACCTGGGGTGCATCTTTCTTCCATCATCCTTGTCATCAGGGTCATTTTTCGCACCACCCCACTTGATTTCATTCGCAGTGTGTGACCGAACCAAAACAGGAAATCCTTTGAAGTAATCCTAACAGCTGCCATCCCACAAACTTCACCTCCGAGGTCTGAAGCACCTGGGTAGCCAGCGTCCATAAGGCTATCAGTACTTAAACCTTCGGATATTGAAGTCAATTGAAGTGGAGTAATCAAACAACCCTTCGGATTCTTCAAATTCTCCTTGAAGCTTTGCATTGATGGGGGTCTGTACAACCACACGGGCCCCATGTCTTGTACAAGAACTGCTCCTAGTCGATTTTGATGACATCTCTCAACCCTCCTTCCTCTCTTTTTCTTCCTCCACTAGCAATTTCAATCGACCCAACCCTCCTTATACATGAAATAATGCAAAACCAGTGAACTAAAGTTCAAATCCCCAAACATAGAAATGCCAACTATGTGCTCCCAACAAATAAAACCACTAAATTATCCGCATCAACAAAAATCAAACTCAAAACCCATATCAAATTACCTAATTTTTGTCAGCCAGAATCTACCGGACCAGGAATCATCATGAAAGTTGAAAAGAGTAAAGCGCACCACCATTTCAATACCAAAAGGCAGCCCCTTTTACCTTTTAAAATCCCATGAAAAGCTCCAAAAAAAGAAAAGAAAAGAAAAGGTACTTCAATCCACATAGTCCTTACAAGTCTATTCTCAACCAAAAGGTCACCAAGAAGAAAAAGAAAAAGTGTCATCACTCATCCGGAAAGGATTCTGCCAGAACATCTCCGAAGTGGGTTCACCTCCCTCAAAAACCGAATCCCAGATCACAACAAAATCCCACAAACTCAGAGCAGATAACGACAAAATCGTCAAACCCAGTACACAAACCCACTTCTATGGCATGTTTAAGTAATCAAAACTGTTTGTTTATACTTCATACCCACAAAGCAGGCGTGATTTGTGAAGATCAACGAAGACGCGTGAAGAATGAAGATTGAGAAAACTAAAACAGAGAAAATTCGTGAGGTGGTTCGAACGGTGGCCTTGGCACTGTACACTTAAAATGAGAACAATTACGTTGAGTTGTTCCGCGCGCCTTTTCTGAAAAAATAAGAACAGTTTCGTGAAAACATGTTAGACTTGTTTCCTAATTTCTTGTTTTTTGGTGTTTTTTGTTTTGCTTGTTTTTGTTTTAAAAACAACAACCCAAACGCGCACGCTGATACCAAAAACATGTTTTACTGTTTTGGAAACAGAAAACTGTTTCCAAAACAGGTAACCAAACAGGCTCTATACATCTGATTCTTTCACTGATAGTTATGTTCATTCTCTCTGCTACACCATTGTGCTGCGGAGTCTTGGGCATAGTTTTCTCAAGCCTTATGCCATGGCTTCTGTAGTACTCTTCAAACGGACCTCTGTATTCACCACCATTATCTGCTCGAACACATTTCAACTGCCTCCCAGTTTCTCTTTCAACCTTTATGTGAAAGACTTTGAACACATCCAGCACTTGATCTTTAGTTTTCAAAGCAAAAGCCCACATTTTTCTAAAGTGATCATCAATAAAGGTCACATAATAAAGTGCACCACCAAGAGTTTTAGTGTTCATAGTGCAGACATCAGTGTGAACTAAATCAAGAATATTAGTCTTTCTTGATTGTGGGGATTTATGAAATGAAATTCTTCTTTGTTTTCCAACAAGACAATGAGTACAGGGCATTAGTGACGTACCTTTGATATTAGGTAGGAGCTGCTTCTTGGCAAGAACTTGAAGTCCCTTCTCACTCATGTGACCAAGCCTCTTGTGCCATAACTCAGTGGAAGTTTCATTCTCAACAAAATTCACATCTTCCTTGACTAATCTTGCTTCAGTCTTGTAGAGAGTGTTAATCTTTTTTCCCCTGGCTAAAATAAAAGAACCATTGCAAAGTTTCCATTGCCCACCTCCAAGGTAATTATGATAGCCTTCATCATCAAGCTTCCCAATGGAAATCAAGCTAAAGCGCATTTCAGGAACATATCTGACATCTTTGAGAAGCAATTTGCACCCAATGCTGGTTTCTAACTGTATATCTCCCTTGCCTATAATTTCACATTTTGCTTCATTTTCCATCCTGACCCAACCAAAATTGCCACTAGTGTAGGAAGAGAAGAAATCTTTATGTGGCGTAATATGAAAGGAACCTACCGTATCAACTACCCACATAGACTCATGACATGCGAGATTAACATAAGCATCTTCACAAACAACTAAATAATCACCATCAGATGCAACTGCTGTAGTGTCTTTTTCTTCTTTCGGTTCTTCACATTTTTCTTTCAACTGTTCATTTTTAAATTTTCTGCATTGTCTCTTCATATGCCCAGGCTTGCCACAGTGAAATCATTTTATCTATTTTCTTGTCTTGGACTGTCATCACCACGAGGTTTTCTGCTTTTACTTCTCCCCCGCTTTTCTGTAACAAGTGCCTCTGTATGAGAGGAAATACCCTGCTCTTTTCTTCTTGCCTATTCATTGAGCATGCTGTCTTTTACCATAACCATAGTCATCACACCATTAGGAGCCGAATTGCTGAGTGACACTACCAAGGTTTCCCAACTGTCCGGCAATGAACTCAACATAAGTAATGCTTGCACCTCATCATCTAACACAAGTTTCATGGTAGACAATTCATTCAATAATTCATGTAAATTACTCAAATGCTCTGTAACACTTTGCCCATCTTTGGACTTCAAATTCACAAGCCTTCTTATCATAAAGGCTTTGTTCTGAGCAGTCCTTTGCTCATAAAGACTCTCTAACTTCAACCAAAGTAAGTAAGTATCAACTTCTTTGGGCTACATGATAGAAGACACTTTGATCAACCCATTGCCTAATATGTTCGACGGCTTTCCTATTTAATTTCTTTCATTCATCATCGGTTTTGGCATCTGGTTTAATCCCATTCAACTCAATAGGCTCAAACAATTCTTTACAGTACAAAATATCTTCCATCCTAGTCTTCCAAATCGAATAATTGGAAGCTATGAATTTAACCATGCTATTAGATGACTCCTCCATTTAATTTACACAGCAATTTTACAACCAAAGCTCTGATACCACTTTGTTGGGGGTGAAGGCCAATAACAAAATCACAACGGAAATTATCTACCCCTCTTTGTGCAAATTAAATAGTCAATCTAGCTAGCACCAAAATATCAACTCACCCAAAAATAATGCAGAAAAATAAATCCAGCAACCACCACAAGCAAGACACCAAAATTTGTACGTGGAAAACCTTCCGGTGTGAAGGGAAAAACAACGGGACCTAGTCCAGTTAAAACTTCCACTATCAACAATAATGGGCTTACAAATGTCTTCTCTAAAACAATATCTAGAGGTTATCACCACATCAAGAATAGACACATTCTTGGATTAAAACATAAATTCATCACTTCAAAAGTGGATTCCAACAAAAACAAAGAAAGGTCTCACCAAGTGGGGATGAACAACCGAGCAACTGGAGAGGAAGTCCAACGATCGACACCAGTCAATGCGTAGTCCTTGTCGTCAGGAACAACATACTGAAATTTCATCAAGATCAGACCATAGATGACCCTCCAATCTCTGACGGAAATGGCTATGTGAAAAACCCCATTTTTCTCCTCTCTCTCTGTTTGCTCGAGCTCTTTCAAAACACTGACTTCCCTCTCTCTGTGTCTCAAGCTGAAAAATCAGCTTGCCTTTTCTTTTTCTTTTTCATTTTTCTTCTTCTTTGGTCGCAAGTCACGCATTGTGCGTGACTTGCTTGCTGCCAATAGAAATAGGGGTGACAACCCCTGTTTCATTGGTCTGGGTTGGTCCCCCACGTAGGAGGGACCAGCCAACACTTCACCATTTCAAGCATTATTTGGCAAAATTTTTTATTTTAGCTCATTTGGAGTTTTTGGTAGCAAGTTTTTCCCTTATCTTCGTGATTATGTTTCGGACAAACTTGGGCCAAAATTGATGCCTTGTGTCTTCATTGGATACAGTTCCAAATAAAAGGGATACTGTTGTTTACATCCTCCTACTGGTCGTATCTAAATGTCTAGGAATGTTGTTTTTTATGAACATATTTTTCCTTTTGCTTCTCCACATTTGCTGTATACTCCTCTTGAAAACCATCTCATGACCGCCTTGAAGGAATGGGTTGAAATTGTTGCAGATCCTAATACCTCATCACCACCGTTCAATGGGCCACAAGAACCTGTTATAAGTCCAATTGCTCCATTGGATTCGCCTACTGATGCCACTCTGATGATTCTTCCATTCAGCCCAAGTGATCAAGGCCTACAAAGTCCAAATTTACCAAGCCCTCCAACTTTCCATGGGCCACAAGAACCTGTTATAAGTCCAATTACTCCATTGGATTCGCCTATTGATGCCACTCCGATGATTCTTCCATTCAGCCCAAGTGATCAAGGCCTACAAAGTCCAAATTCAACAAGCCCTCCAACTTTCCATGGGCCACAAGAACCTGTTATAAGTCCAATTGCTTTATTGGATTTGCCTACTGATGCCACTCATGCAATTCCCACTTTCAGCCCAAGTGATAAAGGCTTACAAAGTCCAAGTTCTCCAAGCTCACCACCATCCTTTATCATGTATACTAGCCAAGATATGTCATCTTCTACCGATGCAAGTTTCAATGGTGAAGCTTCAAGCCAGAGTTCACTTCCTGATCATCCTGTACTAGTTAATCATCCTATGGTGACTCGTTCCAAATCTGGTGTCATCAAGCAAAATCCACGTATGCACTTCTCTCTCTCCTTGATCTTCCTCAAGAGCCCAACAATGTAAAGGTTGTCCTTCAACATGAGGGGTGGACAACAACCATAAAATAAGAATCAGTTGCCCTTAAACATAATGATACTTGGGAGCTTGTTCCCCACTCCTCACATATGAATGTGGTTGGTAGCAAATGCGTTTCAAAAACTAAGATTCACTCTGATGGAACTTTGGAACGCCTTAAGGCTTGATTGGTTGCTAAAGGTTTTAGCCAAATTGAAGGTCTTGATTATACTAAGATCTTCTCTCTAGTTATAAAACTTGGCAGTATCTGTACTATTCTATCAGCCGCACTGATGAAAGGTTGGGATATTCGCCAACTTGATGTTTAAAATGCCTTTCTTCATGGACATTTTTCTGAATTAGTTTATATGGAACAATCCCCTGGATTTAAAGATGTTGTCTATCCTGATTATGTGTGTCGAATCAAGAAAGGTCTCTATGGGCTTAAGCAAGCACCTCATGCTTGGTTTGATCGTTTTAGTGGTTTTCTTCTCACCTAGGGTTTTTACTGTAGCACTACTTATCCTTCTATCTTTGTTTATCGAAATAAGCACAGTACCCTCATTCTACTTCTATATGTTGATGATATGTTGGTTACTGGCAATAATAATGCTATGCTCCATCATTTTATTTCTCTATTAAGCGGTGAATTTGCTATGAAGGATCTTTTATCCACTACTTCCTTGGTATTGAGATTACACGTACCAATGATGGTCTTCATCTTTCTCAAGCCAAGTATGCTATGGATCTAATTGATTGATCTCACATGACATCTTGTACATCTGTCTCTACTCCTATGGTGCAAAAGCCAGCCCATTAAGACACATCACCTTCCTTTGGCGATCCTACTTTATTTTGTAGCCTTGTTGGTGGGCTGCAATATCTCACAACGACTCGGCCGGACATTTCCTTCAGTGTTAATTATGTTTCTCAATTTATGGCATCTCTTACTGAAACAAATTACCATGCGGTCAAGCGGATTTTTTGTTACATTTCTAACACTCTTTCTCATGGGTTACAACTTCAAGCCGTTCACTTGATTTATATGTTGATTGGGCTGGCTGTCCTCTTACTCGTCGATCGATTTATGGGTTTTGCACCCTTTTAGGACCTAATTGTCTTTCCTGGAGTGCAAAGAAAAAACCTATTGTCACTAAGTCTAGCACCAAAGGTGAATATCGCTCCATGGCCTCTGTTTCAGCTGAATTTACATGGCTTGGTTTTGTGCTTCGTGCATTGGGCTTCATTTGGCTTGGCCACCTACATTGTATATTGATAATTTGAGCTCTCTTTACTTTACTGTAAATCCAATTTTTTATAGTCGCTCAGGCATATTGTGGTGGACTATCACTATGTTCTTGAGAAAGTTGCTCTTAGCGCTCTTGTTACAAAGTTTGTATCTTCTTCTAATTAATTGGCTAATATCTTGACCAAACCTCTATCGAGAGATTCTTTTACTACATTATCTATCAAACTAGGCCTCACTCCTCGATAGGGGTGGAACTAGGATTTATTGTGTAGGAGGTCCGAATTTACATAAATAAATATAGTATTTCCATCCATGTGCGAGCACACTTTCTTTCTTTTTCTTTTTTTTAAGTAATGAAATGTACACAAAAACGTAAAAATTTTAAATTTAATTTCATACTAATTCATAAGTCATAAATGTACGCAAAAATTACATGTCATAAGTCATAAATCAATTTGACAAAGAGTGTACGTAAGAGTAGAAATCGTTATGTAAAAACAACAAGGATTAGAAGCAAAAAGATAGCTAACTTTTCATTTAGTAAAAACTGTATCTGACAGTTTCTTACTAATATAACAATATGTTATATTTACATCTAACTTTTGTGGTTGCCGTGATGGTAAATGTGCTCATTAGGAGCATGTTCGAACCCTATAACTCATTTTCTCCTATTTTGCAATTAAAATGTTACTTAATGTAAAGGTCTGAATGGTCAAAACATATTATGCAAATGAGGGTTTCAAACCCCTTCCCCCATGTTAGTAAAGAGAGGTTTAACCATAGAGCCAATGAAAATTGCTTTCAATTAACCAATCTAAACAAATTTATATCAATGGTCTAGAGGCAGAGTATTAAAATAGTATATTTGTAAGCGTTTTAAAAAAGTTTGGGGTTACTGTAGACGACCCCCCCCAAAGGACCATGGTAGCTCCGCCCCTACTCCTCAGCCTAGTTTGAGGGGGAGAATTAGGTCCGACAACCACGAGATGCAATGAAAGAATTAAAGAGAGAATCAAAAAATCACGAGCTGCCTGCATAAATCAAAGGGACATGCCCATTATTATTTTCCTTATTTTCTTCTCTCATGTATGTTTAGCATATCTCCTACCCGTTACAACATATAACCCATCTTCCTCATTACAAGGTAAGATGTATGAAATAGTGAAAAGTACCCATTTCTTTCAAATATTCTCAGTTTTGAACTCCTCGATCTTTGTACTCTCCTCTCCCTTTGTCCCTATATTACGTAGGAAAAGAAGAAGAAGAAGAAGAAGAAAAGAAATCAATGAAAGAAGATGCTAATTCGTGGGCCAGATTCCACACCTTCAAATTGCTTTGACAAAAATGTGTAAAAATGGCCACGTGAAAGGTCATATCCTGGCCACAGTAATGCCAAAAATAGTATGACAATGAATGATGAAGTGAGTGATTCCTTCTATTCTAACTTACGAAAGTGGAAATAATGATGTCCAACATTAATAGTCTTCTATTCTAACTTATCAAAATAGGTATATAGCATTATTTCTTGGAATAATTTCAATGTTTTAACTACCTAAATATCACTATTTATATAGATGTATAATTTATTGTGGTCTAGCAGAGACGGAGATGGGGATGGGGGATGGCCGGTAGGGGCGATGGCCCCCAGCTCATTTGAAAAAAAAAAAAAAAAATTAACAAGTATTGTTTGATTTTTAGTTTATTTGGTCCCTATCGATTAAAATTTTTGGCCCTACCCATTAGAAATTTTGGTCTATTTTTGCTGTTAAAGTGTGGAGGAATAAACCTTTTTAAAGCTTATCTATGTTGATTGGTTCTTTGTGAAACGGTCTATAATTTGTGGAAAAATATAAATGAATTAAAGTATGGGTGTAGGCCGAAACAGAGGAGCAAAATTTTCAGCTTTTTTTTTTGGAGATTCGTTCTTGAGTGCTGTGAACTTGGGAAGATGAAGATTTAAAAATAATAATAAAAAATAAAAAATCTTGAAAATATTGATCTTTGAAGAAGTTGGAGTCTTAATGAATAAATTTTAGATTAATAGGTGGTTTAACCACACCGTAAAAAGCATCATTCTACCATATTGTGACTAATATTATATGTTGAATGAAATGAAATATTGGTTTGTATTATAGATGACGTAGTGTAGAGTTGAAAAAAGAAAGAAAAAGTATCGTAAAAAAGTAGCCTCTTTTTTTTCAAGCACAGAAGAGACTCAAGAAGACGTTGAAAACTTTAAGATAAAAAAATACCAAACACACACAATATTTTTTGTATTTATACTTTAACTACATATTTTAATTTATTTTTTATTTGACCCTGCCAATCAAATGTCTTGCTCTGTCCCTGCTTCTAAGGTCTGCATCAAGAATGGGAAATTTAGTTGGGCACGTACGTACTATTTTAATTGCATGCGTAGGTCATTAGGCATTAATGTCTCATGTGAACAAAGAAAGAAAGTAGTGTGTCCAATTGATTCCCACCAACAATATCTTCACTACTTATTTATTTTTATTTTTTTAAAAAAAAAAAAATTAATTTCAGAGGAGGTGGATTCCATTCGAAAAATATATTTTATAATTCTAATAGTACCTCTATTCATCTATAAAGGTAAGCTTAACTTTCACAAATTATTAATTCATTGAAATATGAATATTCTTTTATTCCATCACTTTAATTAACGAGAGAGAAAAAGAAGATAAAAAGTACTAATAAGGCGGATAAATCTATGTAAATGTTATTAGGATAAGATAATGACTCCTAGTTATGTTTACAATCTTCTTAAAATCATTTTGGAAGCTTCACCACATAATTAGATGATTATTATTTGTATTTCCTGTTTAATCAAATAAAAATAGAGAACCATTTGTCTCTCTCATAACAAAGAAAAAAAAAAAAACTCTATTCATTGTAAATTAAACTTTCACAAATAATTAGAATCAATGCAATAAAAACGCTCCTATGAGAAGCTCTTCGGACCTCATCTATTTTGACAATCTTTACCTTAAAGATTGTTAGAACTTAGCAAAGGGAGACCCGAACAACCTCTCGCGGTTTGGTGTAAATCCCATCACAAAGTGTCTCATGAAGGACTGTTGTATTATTGTTGTATGAGTGTAGTGTAAATATCATTTTCTTTATAAAAAAGTCGTCAATTTAGACGGTCATAATGTAATCAGCAGAGTGGGGTCATTTACCCAAAAAAAAAAAAAAAAAAAAAGTTAATGCAAAATTTAAAAGTTAGAAAGAAGAAGAGATGGGAGATATTAGGGGCTCATTTGGTGTGCGGTTTTTTTTTTTTTTTAATGTTGTATTATACTTTTCTTTATTATATTTAAAAGTGTGAATATAAAGAAAATTTATTTTTTAAAATTATATTTTGATGGTTTAGGTTGTGTTTGGAATTGCGATTTCGTAAACAAAAAGTGCGATTTTAAACCAAATCGTAAAAAATGTACAGTTTAGAAATTGTGTTTTTAAAAAATTACGATTTTAAAACGCAAAAAACTACTTTTTAAAATCGCAGGCAATATGATATTTTTTTAAAAACACAAAATTTTAAAAGGCTAACCTATTATTTAAATACCAAACAACGATTTTACTATCGGCTTCGCAACATTTTTAAAGATAACTTTTTCAAATTACAAAATTTAAAAAACATGAGTTACCAAAGATGTCCTGGTTTCTTCAAAATCACCAGCATTCTTATCGCATAGAAGCCAAAAATTTCCAGGGCACTTTTGGAAGAAATCAGCCACACTCAATTTTACCGTAACTTAAAACTTCCACCACTCATTTTAGTGCACGTAGGAAAGTCAAAGCAAAGTTTCTACCAAAAATGTTTTTAAGGCAAATGAAGGGCTGCCACACAGCGTGTTTAGCAAGAGTTAAATAGTTCCCTTGCCTAGTACGGCAGCAAACTTGCCTACCCATTGCCAACTGAACTCTGTGTCTCTTTCGCTCTGACTTTGATATCTCTCTTCTTGTTTTTCTCTGTCTAGAATTGTGGCACAGCAATTGGGTTAGAGACTTAGAGTAATGGATCTGCACGTGGAGGGTAACGCCTGTGAAACTCCCGAGACTTTGATCTCCAAGAAACTTAAACATAACGAGGTAGTCTTTTTTTTTTTTTTTCATCGTTAATTTTGGGTTGTTAATTGATGGGTTTTCGATAATTCGATGAAATTTGATTTTTGGGTTGAGAAATATATAGACATATTATTTTTTGTGCTTTGGAAAAGTGGGTTTGGGTTAATTTTCTTTGGTGGGTTCGTTTAGATTGTTAATTTAGAAGGGAATTGGTTGTTGGGGCTGTTGATTTTTGTTTGGTTGATGTGTATGATCGGTAATTGTTTGAAATTTTATGGCTTTTTGTCGTTTATTTGCTTGGGTGATTCTGATAATTCACATGCATTTTGTAAGGTTTTGTTTTGTCGGTGAGAAAGTTGAGGGGAAACTAGGAGTAAAGTTTGCTGCTTGGTTTGAAAGAGAAGGGAGATTCTAATAGATTTCCTGGATAGTTGTAAAAAGAGTTACTTTAGTTGGGTTTACCCCCACTCCAACCTTTTTCCCTCAACTTTCTCAACCCCCAAACAGTACTTTTGTTATTTTATCATGGAGCCATATTGAGGATGAGTTGAGAGCAGTAGAGACTCAGTAAGAATGCTTAATTTTAAGATGTATTCTGAGAAGTACATAGCCGACAATGTGACTTTAGGCGTTGTGTTATAATCTTAGGTTTAGCTTATATGGATAGAAAACAGCGTTATTGCAATGGTTTATGTATAAGGTGGAATAAGGCATCCAATAAAAATTCTAGAGCGACTCTATTGTTTCTTGTATCATGCATGCTTACTTGTGAATTGTGAAGTGCAAGATGTGCCGACCAAGTGCTGATTATCCTTGTAGTGGCCTACAATACAGTTTAATATCACTCCTGTGCCAGCATGAATGTGCATGCTTGAGTACATGGTGTTTCGACCAGCTGTTTTGCACAGAAAGGCTAATTTCTTTACCTTTTTGATTCAAAGAAATGAAAGAGTGAATGTTAATGAACCCACTCTAAGGTGTGTTTCATTTGGAGGATGAGTTCTAAGCATTTAAATGCCCTTTGCTACTCCAAAACCATATTTTCAAAAATTAATTGATTTTTTCCCCATAATAAGGGTATGATGTTGATTCTTACTTATAAAAAAAAAAGGGTATGATGTTGATAAACCAAAACAGCTTGTTTTCCACTTATCATTTTGCTTCTTTATGTTGGAACTCTCTCTCTCTCCCCCCCCCCCCTTCTCGCCACATACACGCACACAGACAGGCACGTGCACATTGTCGCATATGCTTTTAGACATACTCATGTTCTTGCAGAATACACTTTTTTCTGTTGGTATATTTCCCTCTCCCAAGTTGATAACTACAGTGGACTTTCAGATTCATTGTTTAAATTCCATGGACATGCTTAGTTTCTTTGCTTATTTGATGAAAAAGTTGATAACTACATGCTCATGGACTAATCTTGTTGTTTAGGTTGACATGGACAGCAAAGGGAAAACAAAAATAAGCTATGACGGGACATGGCAAGACCAAGTCAAGGTATATTGTCAGAATTAACTCTGTGCTTTGCTGATAGGTTTCCTTTTGCTTAATGTTACTTGTGCTGTTGTGTGTTTTGTAATTTTGTTCTTTCTACAGGATGCTTCAGCTGGTGATCCTGGAAATTCTACCGTCGTAGGATCACTGGACAGTGTTGATCCCCTCAAGAGCACCACATCAGGATCAATCAATTCAAACAATCTTAACAGTTCTACTTCTGATATAACATATAATGGCTATGATGAGGATGTCAACGGTGCTGGTGATGATGATGGTGGTTCCTATGAAGATGAGGACTATGTTTCTGATTACGATAATGATGATTTCTTGTACGATGATGGTTATATGGGTATGCAATCCCAATTTGATAATGTGGATTTGCCTCCTGGAATAGAGGTGCCACTTCCTTGGTTGAACGACTCGGATTCAAGTGCAAACATACCAGTTTCAACAAGGAGTTTAATTATTTCAGATCTTCCAGAAAGCAAAATGCAGTTAGCTGCTGCAAGCAGTTCAATCATCCCTACAGAGTCAAGTTCAAAGGAGAAAGAAGAAGAAAATGGGGATACAGTAATGGGAAAAGTTCTACAGTTTAAGCAATTTGATACTGTAGATGATTGGTCAGATCACCATTATAGCCGCATGGGATTTTTAGATGGGAAGGTGACTTAAGTTACTTACAGATATGGTTTAGGATTGTACTTTAAAGATAAAAAAAGATGTAATTTTACATGCTGCACTGGGTCTCTCTGTATGGTGTGTGTGTGTGTCCCTTTCTAACACCAACACCAACACCAGCACAAACACAAACAGTTACGCACATTTATGTATGTAAAGTTATTTCTCTGTGTTTCTGATATGAATTGCTATGTGTCTCTTTGTTGATAGCCACCCAAGAATTGGGGAAAGAGAATTCAGGATGAGTGGAAAATGTTAGAGAAGAATTTACCGGGTGAGTTCTGACTCTTACTATTCTGAAATATTGTGCTATTGTAGTAATTACATGTCAGGATTATCTTGGGACCATTATCACCGATCAGGCTTTTCTGTGTGATGTGGCCTGTAGTATCTGTAAAGTATTAAACGTGGTCCTTCTTATTCGGGGCAGAATTAATGTCTTAAGCCCTTTAATGTTAATAACTTAATGTTGAGTGTATGATACCAGAATATGAATGATTTTCTTCATTTTGCAAGTTGTTATTCCCTTGACTACCTCTCTCCCTGCATCTCACTGATTCTTCTTCTGCAGACACAATATTTGTTAGAGTTTATGAAGCAAGGATGGAACTTTTGAGGGCTGTTATGATTGGACCTGCGGGAACTCCTTATCATGATGGTCTTTTTGTCTTTGATTGCCTCTTTCCCAGCAGCTATCCCAGCTCACCACCGGTATGTATTTGGTGGAAATGCCTGTACTTTCGTCATTAATATCTTGTATTGTATATAATAGAAATTGGGAGTTTTCTTCTTTCAGATGGTGTACTACTATTCAGGTGGCCTTCGACTGAACCCAAATTTGTATGATTGTGGGAAAGTCTGCCTAAGCCTTTTGGGCACCTGGACTGGTAAACAGAATGAGATGTGGATCCCAGAGAAATCAACCATGCTACAAGTTTTGGTCTCTATACAAGCTCTGATTCTGAATGCGAAGCCCTTCTTTAATGAGCCTGGTTATGAAAAAACATACACTGGGATAGAAGGCGAAAGAAGATCGCTTGCGTACAATGAGAATGCCTTTGTTCTATCCTTGAAGACAATGATATACACACTGAGGCGGCCACCAAAGGTATGATTATTCCAACCATCTTAGTCTGGATGGTAGTTTCATGTATCAAGGTTATCCATCAATTGCTTTGCTTGCTCGTGGACTTGAGCCATTAGAGTTGAAGTGTCACACTTATATCATCTGCCCTTCCTTGTTCTTAATGTACTATATAGATATATGTGTGTGTGTGTATTATCCACCCAATGAGTCTTGAACCATAACCTCATCCTCTGCTTTATGGGACACCATTTCCATCAGAACTTTGATTGTCTTGAAAGGTTGTGAAAATTCGAAGCTCTTATCCCTCTTCAATTTTTGCTTTTCTATATAAGATGATTCAAAGGGTGAGCTATGCATTTATCATCCTGATAATACCATTGGTAATTCTATCATGCATATGCTTACAAATACATTTGTACGTCGAGGAACTGATGGACTAAATTTTCTATATCTGGCTCTGATTTGCAGCATTTTGAGGACTTTGTTTTCAGTCATTTTCGCAGTAGAGCACACACTATTTTGGCTGCGTGTAAAGCATACACGGAGGGTGCTCCTGTAGGGTTTGTTGATAATGACGGGGCTCAGGATAATGTTGGAGGAGACAACAGGTCAATTGAGTTCAGGTCGAAATTAGGTAAGATGATGAGTATGCTGATAACATGCTTCACCAAGAATGGGTCGACAGACATTGAGCAGTTTAGCCTTCCGGCCTAAAATCACACTAGAGAGGAGCTGGTAGCGTGGGAAAGGCTGTAAGCCAGTAAGATCTTAATATGTACAGGGGAGGTTGAAATCAGTGTTGGAACTGACATATAGCTGATGGCCTTTCTCATTGCAATTTTGATGGAATTGGACCATTAGTCTATTTATATATTTTCTATTCCAATTAGTTGTAGATATAATTGGATGATTTTGGGATGATCGATGAGAAGAATTTCTATTGGATTAAGATGATTCATGCATGTCTCTAAATTAGTAAATGTTGTATTCATGTTGTGGGAATTGCAAGGTAGGGCTGGCAATTGACACGGCTCATGAAACTGATACAAACTCGACATGAAATTAGTAGATTAGAGTTGAGAGGTTTGACCCGTTTAATTAAATGAGTCGAGTTATGATTGACATACACTGCACAGTCTTATTAATACCCACATCTCTACTTGAACTTGACACGCGACATTTAGGTAATTTTTAACCCGACCCACAAAGTCGACATAAATTCAACATGAAGTTAGCGAGTTAGGGTTGAGAGGTTTGACCCGTTTTGACGTAGCACACTGCATTTGGTGTTGTGTAAAAATATGAACATTTATCGAGGGTATTAAATATAATTGAAAAAATTGTTTAATTATTCCTGGTTGATCTTGTAACAAGGAAATCCTTATGGTTTCAAAATAAACTAAAAAATCCTCGTGGTATTCCTCAGTAACAAAATGATCCCCTTAAAACAAATTTCGGGTTATTTTTCTGAGAGTACGTCCCCATGACAACATGGAAAATCATGAACGCAAGTCGGATGCTTTCTCCACCTAAAACGAGGGAGGCATTCATTTCTCATTTGTGATCTATACATTTTTAGAGTGCTCACTACTTTAGTATATCAGATTGGTTGTAATATGCGTGCAAGAGAGAGAGCCACACCGTTAGAGTAGGTTTATTTTTTTATTTTTTCTTTGGAAAAATGGTTTAAGCAATGTATATCAGATCAGGATTGGTTGTAATTCGTTGACCAAATTACAGCTTACCCGAGCTCCAAATGAGAGAGGGTGCCGCTGGGCCTACGTACATAAGTGGGTGCTTAGGTGGTCCGAAGTGCGAGATCCATATGCTTTGGTAGGTTGACTCTATCGGAGCTCTCTCTCAATCGTTTATCCAAATTATATAGACAATCGATTAAAAGAATTTCATGTACATTTATCCCTGCCTGAGAATTTAATAGATATTCTAGGGGATAACCATTAACCAACAATAGTAGAGGGAATATTAGTTCTAAAACTAAAACTCAAACTCAATCCGTACTAGCCATCTTGTGGAGTCAATATAGATCACCATCATCAGTGGTATATAGTTGGTCCAAAGTTGTGACCTACTAATTTTATTTATTTATTTTTAAGCCAAATAAGAAAAAGGGTACAAAGGGAGACCTACTAATTTAAATATGAGAGTACATTTAAAAGTAATGGAGAAGTTGGATAAGATCAAGAGAATCCGGTTCTAGAATTCACCCTTTAGAAAATGGATCTGAGAGGAGAAGGGAGCAGATCGCACTCCCCGCTCCTACCCTTCCCCTCTCATTCTGGATTTTTTTTTTCTTTTGTTTGTAGGTGTTATCTGACCATATTAGTAATTTTGTCATCTCCGCTATGCATCCGTCCATCTACTTCCGTGTTGTGCCGTTCATCTCCTCCCTACTTGCTGCTGCTGTTTGCTAGTTGTGTTTTTACTTTGAATAAGAGTTTTCTTCCTTTTAGATTTGTCATCATGGACGATCTATGGGATGAAGCTTAATTAGGTGTGAAAAGTTATCTCTCATGGTCTGAATAGTTCGGTGTGAGGGTTTATTTCTCACTGTCGGTTTAAAATAAATTTTTCTAGGATATTTGGCAACCTTTGTTTTAAATTTAGCCTGCTCGGAGCAGATTTGCTCTTTAACTATTTTTGTACATGGGTTAGTAGAAGATGAAAGTCATAGATAGCATTTTATTGTATATCTAAACTATTTTTGTTTGTACATGGATTAGCGGAAGATGAAAGTCATAGATAGCACTGTATTGTAAGAATTTTGTTTGTATCTATGACCTTTTAACCTCATAGCATGTGACTATGATTTTGCTGAGCTTTATGTTTTGTGATGTAAGAGCTTTATACTTGTGATCTTAAAAAAAAAAAAAAAAAAAAAGTAGTAGAAGTCTTAAAGCCATCGTTAAAAAGAGGAGAAACGAGGTATTGGAGGATATGATAGGTATAGGTCTAAAAGATACCTTGTTTAATTGTCTATAAGCTACACAACATATATATATATATATATATTACAATCCAATTAATAGAGAGAATATGTCATAAAGTTACAAGCACTTTACATGACCATTAAACAAATATGCAGTCTAATGGATACTACAAAGTAATATGATACGTTTGTTCTCTCATTGGATGTCTCTTTTTCTTTTTCATTGACTTTTTTTATTTAGATAAAGGCAATAAAGCAAAAGGCAAGAAAATATCCACCATCTTTATATAAATCTAGCTCCTCTAGGACCTAATTAGTCCGGTCAGGGCCTTTACTACCCAAAATCATAAGTTGATAGAAAATGTATCTGTTCGATCTTTCTTTTAATAAGTGAAACATCATAGGTAAAATATTTTATTGAAATAATGGAAGGTAAATGTAACAATTCATTCCCAATAACACAATATTATTTGCTTTTGACTCCTCTGAACCAGACTTCCCAAGTCACCCATCTTAGTACTACTCTCGCAAAAACACACTTAACTGCGGAATACTAATAGGTTTATGGCCATCACGGTTTTAAAACTCGTTGTGTCAAGAAATGTGCGTTTATACATATAAGCGCATCCCTATTCCCAGCGATGTGGGACGTCACAGTAATTGACGAAGGCAAGACTCGAACTAAAATTTTTTAATTTGATGACATGTTAAATTATCAGTTGTCCCAAAAACATAAGCTGATAGATCTAAACATGCTATCGCTCTCAGTTTGCATGGGCGCGCGCCTTACTATCTTTTTGAGTCACTTTCTATTTTGATCGAGAAGCTCAATGAACTTCAAAATGAAAACTTTTGGATCAATCTTATTGACACTCGAAGGGACCGGATAAATTAAAAGACTATTGAAGACACTGGAGCAGCTCTAAATCATCTGCAGATCGTTCATGTTCATCATTTAATTATTTAATTAATATTCTAATAATCTCAATTTTTTTTAAAGCCCAAACATATATCTCTCCATTGATTTTGAGTCGTACATGTCAAGTCCAAAGGAAAAACTCATTTGTATGATATATATTGAAAGCAGAAGGCAAAGTTTAATTACATTCCCAACACCCCATATAGATTGTATTAACATGGGTTGAACATACATAAATATGATCAGACATTAGAATATAAACACACACACATCACAATTATATAGATCTTATTCACCATGTCATCACATATAGAAACATATATATATATATATATATATATATATATATATATATATATATATATATATATATATATATATATATATATATATATGTATGTATATAGCTAGTAGCCTAGCTAGTAGCGTAGCTCAAACTTGTCAAACCACTTGAGGAATCCCAGAGCAGCATCCTTTGCCTTTTCCGGTGGAGGCGTCGCCGGAGTCAGCGGCTCAAACTCCGCCTTCCACTCAGCGATGCACATTTCATTTTCTTTTCCTTCAACAGGAACAAACGAGAAGGTAACCTTGTATGGATCGTACAGCCCTCGCAGCTCACCTCCGATGACACGGTATGTCACCGACTGCCCCATCTCCACCTTTTCTATCTTCTGAGTTGATTCTTTCACGTAGTTGCTGACAGCTGCGTGCCGCAAATTCGCATCAGAAATGGTTTCCATTCATACGCATCCAATTAGGTACACAAAATTATGGTCATATTTTTCATCATGCATGCTGTGGCTCTGATACAGTGAGTCGCAAAACTACTAAACGACACACAACTCGATCGTAACTCTTCCCAAAACCGAGAATTAAATCAAGAAATTGAGGTAAAATAGAAGAAAACATATATAAATTGCAGCCAATTAAGGCTGTCCAAATTAAGATTATATGATTAAACACGTAATTAAAACGCCCTGTCGGGATCTCATTTGGATGAGAATCGCGATGAAACTACTACGAATAGTACAGTCGGTCGGTCAAACGAGCTACAGCCGGCCTTCCAACCAAATGTCTCAGGCTTATTAATTACTACTCGTTTAAACGAGGAGCAACCGTAGCACCGACCGAATTAATGCCTCAAATCCCTCGGACCGAACACGGCTCAGTCCGGCCGGGCAGTGGATATGGCCAATGGTTGTAGCAACTCTCTTATTGTACGTAGATCATTATAATATTATATTTGATTTCTGCTTAATTATGGGATACTAATTATCCCATTCTTTTCTTTTTTGGGAGATATGGGGATACGAGGAGAGCTAGAATATAGAAGAATCAGTTGTTGCTGAAACAAGGTTTGAGAGAGAGAGAGAGAGGGGGGGAAGGTTACCAGGGCCGAGCTTGAAAACCCTCAAACTTCCGGGGCTACCATCTCCTTGTATGTATTCGGCTCCGGCAAGCATCTGAGGGTTTATTTTGCTGATGATATCGTTGTCTCTGTACATTTCCCATGCCTTCTCCGCAGGGATGTTCAGAACCACCTCTCCTTTCATGGAATTCATCTCTCTCTCTCTCTCTCTCTCGCTCTCTCCCCTTGGCTTGTTTTGTGACTGATTGACGCTGGCGGCTTTAAATAAGGACACAAGGCTAAGAGATGCTCTGTCCACATAGAGATTTCTTTAGTAAAAGTATAGTATAGTGAAGCCACGTACTTCTCTCTCTCTCTCTCTCTCTCTCTCTCTCTCTCTCTCTCTCTCTCTCTCATGCTTTTTGTTTGTTTATACTTTATACGTACATGATGTAATTCGATAGGAAGGGTCGTTTGGTGCCTATAAATTCTTACAATTATATATATATATATATATATATATATATATATATATAAATGAAATTAGGGTTGTGGAGCAAGAATTGACGTGAATCGAGTTATATTTTGATTTCAAAAGTAGATGCTAATATTCACTATCTACGGTCTACCTATATATATATTTAAAGAAGAATTGATAGCACAAGCCTTGGAGTGTAGTGAAAAAGACAGAATTCCACTCATTTTACTAGTGCAAAATAATGCCTTCAATTCTCATGGTATCAGGTTCCTAAATACTAAAACCATTTCCTCGTATGCTTTTGGCCCCCAAAAAAATAATAATAAAAGACCCCGTTTGGTAAACAACTCTATTCCTTTTTTTAAAAAAAATTCATGTTCAAAACATTCATACTTTTTATATCATGTAAATAACATTTTATTACTATTTAAAAAAAAAAAAAAAAACCCACTAAAAAACATAATTTTCTCTCTTTTCCTCGTAAAATATTGAAAACTTATTTCTACTTTTAATTTATAGCATATCAATCACTTCTTATTATTACCATTTAAACAAAAATTTCACTGCAAAACTCTTTATTAAACATACAAGTGTTTTTTTCGCAACATTTTTATTTACACCTTGAATTTTTAAACCATAATTTTATTTTATTTTATTTTCACTTTACTTCCATTCAAAATTGATTAACGTTTTAAAGGGATAGTTCAATTGGCTGGAGACCACGTCTCATGAAATAGAGGTCATTAGTTCGAATCTCATCCCACATTTTGTGTGAACATATCACAAAATAAAAAAAATAAAAAATTGATTAACGGAAGCTCTAGTCCAACCCATTCATCGCCCTCCGCCCATCCGTAGTGGGTGTCCACTCACCCCTTTATCTAATGCCACGAGTGAATCACTATTCCCTCATTTTATATATATATATATATATATATATATATATATATATATATATATATATATATATATATATAATAAAACATTATTTCTTTTAACATGCGTATGTGACGTCACGTAACAAAATTGCTTAATTACTAGGCAATAACGGATTTTATTTTATTTTATTTGTAGGTGGCAGTAACGGAATTAATGACACTTAATCAATTAGTTTTGGACACATGGAGTGAAAAACCGAAAAAAAGAAAAGAAAAAAGAAGCATAAAAAGTTATAAAACAATTTTAAAAACCCAAATAATAATTGAATTCACTTGAAAACTAAATAAGTTAATTTTTCTTTTCGGTACAACTGCGGAAGCGACACTAGTTTGTTGGGAGTAGGTGTTTTCTGTTCTTGCATTCACCAAAAGGTGTTCGTAATTATTTGTCATCCGAAAAAGATAAATAATATTTTTACATCCCTTGTATATCTATAATACATTTCATTTTTAAATCCAAATTTATATTTATAGGAGTCTGGAACCTACGTTAGATCCCACAAATTCAATAGTAGATTTAAAATTTGGTTGTATAAAAAATGTACAAAAAAAAATTGCATAAAAGATTTAAGTATATTACTTCTTGGTAGGTGATTTCAATCATGGGTTTCAAGCTTTAAGGCCACTTGTCATGGGCTTACGAAAAAATAAACCAAAAATAAGATAAAGAAATGTTATTTTGTAAACTGCTATACGATTGTGACTGAGATGATGTAAACGTGAAATTTAACCCTTACTTTTTTTCTTTTTACAAAGTTCTTACCGATCCAAAGGCTAAACTCCCACGTCATTCCAATTATATGATAATCTTTTAACGGTCTACTAAATAACTTTATTGAAAAGAAAATAGTTTTAGACTTTTAGTTGATGTCACATACCATTTATTGATTTTGTACGGCTTTCCCTAGCGTAGTCATCAAGCACCGGCTACTATCTCAAGTGACTGAGATTTTCTTTTAGGCTGTTAGAATTTCTATAAACATAGTAAGAGAGTGGGTTGTAGAAATATGGACAGCCGGATTATACAATAATATGAAAATTGGTTGTCACCCGACCACATGGCATTCTATAATTTCTTTTTTTTTTTTTTTTTTTGGAAGTGAAGAAGAAAAAAAAAAAAAAAAAAGACTGCGTACTTTAGAGAGTTGGAAAAGGAATCTCTTCCGCTGAAAAAAGTGGAGTCCTTTCAGCTATTTCACTTGTACACAATCAAGGATAGTAATAGTAATACAATTCCAAGCAAAACTGTATTGGTAGCACAAAAAACTTACAGAAAAGAAAAGGCAGGGCTTTTGGAGATCATAGAATGTGTAAGCTCACAGAATTTAAGCAGCCTGCCAAAAAGTAAGAGCATCTCAATGTATTTTCTCATACCAAGGTTGTGGAGAAAATGTCTGCATAAACCACTCCCTAATTGAAGCAACAGCATGGCTCCTTTCCACCAAAGATCCACAGCAAGTGGGGAAATGAAATGCCTTCAATTCTCTCCTCTGTAGTTTTACCAGACACAGAATGGCGATGGGTTAGCAATTGCAATGGCTAGCAAAAAATCTGAGCAGTACTGTCACCATGCAATTATATGAAGAAACTGAAAAGATCTCACTCAAAATTCACAAAAGCAAATCAAATGGGATAACAAAATGTCGATTTTATAGTCTCATAAACTGATCAAATGTTTGCTGGGTAAAAGATTTTACTAGGTCTAATTCAGTTACCAAGATTGGAATGGAGCGAAGTTATATATTGGAGGACTGCGGTTTATCGAGCTCTGCGCTCAACATATGATGAAGAAGAACATCGACCCTCTGGCTCCGTGTTTTTGTGCTGCATCAAGCCAAAAGAATGAGACCGGGCTGGTGTTAACATGAACAAATGAATGTAAATAGAGCTTTCCAAAGTGAGAACAAGTTGGTGTAAATACCCAACAGATCGTCGATGGTCCTTTCCGCTATCCCCTTCCTAGATTGAGAAGGGAAAAAATAATTAAGATTCAAACACTTGGGTAGAACTATGAATATGAACTGGTGAGAGATCAAAAATATTGGAAACCATAGTAATGGGAAAGAAAAACTGCTACAAGCAACAAACATGGTAAAGGCAAGAAAAACTTTACTATGGTTCAATAAGATTCCATTTGAAATATTTTGTGCAAGCTCTAATTGTATGATGCTCAAAAGAATATGCCTACGAAAGAAAGAAAGAAAAAAAGCTCCTTCTAAAAGAAACTAAATCGAGTTCAGTGACAGTTTGTGCTACTGGGGGATCACTCTTTTAGACAAAGTGAGGACGATTCAACTTACATGGTCACCATATTATTTTAAAAATTCACAGGCAATTTGTTAGGAAATTCTAATGGAGGTGATAAGTTGTGCGAATAACTATAATGATTTTAGTAATTCTATTAATCTGCAAACAATATTATTATTTAACTTCATGTCCCTTGATAGCACAAGTTGCAAAAAAATCTAGATATCAAGAAACTCTCAGGACACCAATATGGTAATGCTGAGCAATTTGCGGCAGAACTTCCATCTTAAGCATTTCAGGAACCTCACGAGCTTAACCTAACATGGCCATTATTAACAGTCATCAAAGGTTTGAGCTTGACCTAGGACTTAATTGCATTTTCATCTTGAGTAGTATCTGTATACATTCCTCTTGACTAATTAGATGACTTTAAAACCAAGCAGCATGCTTATCAAAGAATTTTTTTAAATATATATTTAAGGAAAAAGGGAATACATTTATCTAAATCCTGATCACTTTTTAACACATGGACCTGGCAGTCTAATTTTCCATAGTAATAAAAAGTTCAGAACAGCTACCAACCTTGTCCTGTTCTGTACATTTTTCTGATGACTCGAGCTCCATTTCAGCAAAGAATGCCTCCAAGACAAAAGCTACAATCTGAAATTGCATAAAAAACAAACTTCACTTAACAATGACCCTGTCCGCAATCACATGTAAAATCTGAAGGATGGAACCAGGGGCCCTCAGCTAACCATACCAAACCAACAAAAACTGGTTGCACAGGTTCAAAGTTATGGGCCATTATAAAGTTACTATTTACTAAATGAATTTAGATCAAACAAAATCATAAAGATAAATTTCAACTCCGGGTTTAGCCAGTTCAGAAAATGTGTTACTGCAGCATCTATTTGAAGAAACAAGTTGCTCTATCCCATAAATTGCAAAACAATCAAATGGAGGGCATTTTGCTTCTGCAACATTAAGATAAGAAGCTAATGAGCTGTAGCTCAAATAGCATCTTCTCTCTTTGTAGTGGGTTCAAAACCCACTGAGTGTCTCTGTAACTTACCTAAAAAGAAAACACAAAGATATATCAAGATAAAAATGATATACTACAGTGTTTAATAAAACTTACCAAATTCAAAAGCAGTAACACAGTTATCAAGTAGAAGCTGACAAAATAAGCAACGGTCCACCAAGTTCCTGTTAATTCCTTGTAGCTCTGAAATGGTGAAATGCAATTAATTGATGACTTAAACGTGTAGGTTACAATTACCATTCAACTTTAAATAATCAACCCATAAAAGTAATAGCACAGAATTAAGGATGAACTGCTGAAAACAACTTAAAAATGCTTGAACATCTTATATAGTCCAAATATCAGCTGTATGTACCACATACAGTTCTCTAACATTTTAAATAATACAGATGTTTGCTAGGGAGAAACTTGTATAAAGCAATGCTTTTTTCGCTAAGCTAGTAACTTCATTGAACCAAAAGGGATTGTAGCCTTGACACTGGGCCACACACAATATGTGGGTCCTGCCAGGTAACCTGAATAATTTAAAAGGAGGGGATTCATGTCAGACACAACAGTTTCCTATGATTCCTGGACATGCATGTCGCAGATGTGCCAAGAATATGGTTGCATCACTGTGACTGACTTTGCGTTGCGTCAGGTTCTCACGATATCAAGTTTTGTACAGTGTAAGTTTCTAGACTTTCTGATACACAGAACCAGACTGTCCATTAGATGGGGCCTACATTAAACCCATGGGTCCTACATGGGATTGACATGCTTGGATGGTTTAGATCCATGCAACATTTTTAATGCAAGGCCAAATCAATAGTCATGGTTTTCAGACTTCCTATTCATATATTTGGGATAGGTTCACAGAGTTCCCAACCTATTACCAGCTCTCTTACAAATAAACCAGTCAAATCTTCTGTCACTACACAGAATCGGAAAAGCCCAGATGCTCATAATCACGTGAAAATATACAAGAGAAGCAGAAGTTAGAGAAATTCCCTGCTAGTACTCCATCGGGACATATATCATAAGAGAACAGCTACACTGAGAATACCATTGACTATGCAGAAAAAGATGATAACGCAGGACAATATACAAAATTTATAAATAATTCGCTCAAAGCAGTCGTACCTGCATCCATATGTGCCAGTTTCCCATGACTACCAAATTGAAAAGTGTCACCATCCCATTTGGGTAGTCATTGAAATTGAAAAGTAAATAGCTCATTTTGTCAAGAAAAGTGAGTGAAGAAATTGAGATTCACCCTTGCAGGAGCAATAAACAAGTTAAAAGATTATCGATATTAAAATCAAATAGAATTTTCCTATAATTAGCCAGTTCATCAATCTCATGCAGAAAGGTATCAGTCATGTGATGGCTGGATTAAATCAAAATCTAGGAAAGAGTTCCATCAGTTAATAAAGGATACTCATCATCAGCAAGATCTGTTCCTTCCAAAGTGGCATTTCCAGCATTGACAATCCCACCAAAGATCTAGAAATTAAATGGGAAAAAAAAATTGTGAAGCATATTGTAACAGTAACATAAAAGGGAAAGGATTCAATTCTATACACATAACAATCAGATGTCTGAAAGATATGCCATGTCAACTGTCAATCTCTAAGATGTAGAAGGCATGAAACCTTTGACACAAGGGCTAAATCAATCATGTATAAGGATGACTCCACACTAGGTATTTATTTTAAATCTGCAAAAATACATAACAAGAACAGATTTGGGACACACACACCCAAAAAAAAAAAAGCTCACTACCAAATTTACTGAATGAAGAGAAAATGGGTCACAGTACAGGTTAGAAAATTTTCTTTTACTTCCCATTCCAACAATGGAAGCACAAGTTAACAAAGAAAGAAAGATGGTTGAAAAGGGCATCTTTATATTAATGAATTACTTTCTTCAAGTGAAAGGAGAAAAGATTTACCTGTACGCCAAGAGAGCAATAAATACATAGGACACAAAATAAGGTCCCAAGGTATGGCATCAAACTTGGTATAAGGGTTATGAAAGTGGCAATGAAGGCACGGTAACGCTTTACATACATCAGCAGCCTTATTAACCTTAACAATCTTGCAAGGAGAAGGTAGCGAATCCTGTTGATATTAAAGCAGAAGTACTTGTCAATATGTATTCATAGATAAAGAAATGCTTAAAAACGTATGACAACCATAAAAGTACAGTATCAAACTTATCATCAACTTCACATTTTATGCACAGCAGAAAAAACAAAAGTGAGTGATGATAAAATAGGGGACCTCATATTTTCATCTGCAAATATAAGTCAAAGCATTCTCATCTAAGATACAAGCTGGTGAATCAACTATTTGTATGATTTCAAATTATAATTGTATTTTTCTTTCATATTCTTCACGCTATAAAATAGAAGGCAGCCAAAAATCTCAGGGTCTAACTTGAAAAAACAATGTGATGAAATGGGGTTGCCTTCATAAATCCTTTTTCAACTAATCAGAGTCGGGCACGTGTATCTTTTTTTGCCATTTTATCCTTTCTAAGATCATATTCTCCGCCAGCTCATTGTTTAGTGCAGTTGAACTAAAGAAATTAGTTAATTAATTAAATGACACCAAGGATGTTAATCTTTTTTACTATGACCTTCAAAGATAGCAAAACTTGAAACCAAACTGATAATGGTTTTGGTTGATTTGAAGGCTTTGGATCAGCCCCACTGGCAACCGCAAAAATATTGGCTTTTGATTCAATTATGAATGCCTGTAGTCGTTTCCCAAGTTCACTCTCAACCAGATTTCAATGTATACAAGTGATTTTTCCTGCCAAAATTGCATAGTATCTGAATCCAGTTTTATCAGCTACATCTAGTCCCAAATGTGGAAACATTGTCTCCAATGCAATATTTAGATGGGTAAATCCACATTAAACCTAGATAATAAAACTTTTTCTTTTCTTTTTTTTCTCTTTTTCTTGAGGATGAAGAAAAACTTCCATTCCAGATAAAACAAGAAGAAAATAAACCTAATTATCCAGATCCAATCCTAAGAGTTTTATCACCAACAAAAGTGCTAGGGTTTCCTTATTTAAGAAATGTGCTTATTTGTAGCAATCCTTTACTTTAGAATAAGAAGCTACCATGTCCCTTATATTTCCATTAGTCTATCTTTTAACACCATCAACACATCAATTATAGAACTGTAAATATCATTGAGAAGTGTCCTAATGTGAGAGCAATTTGATGAAGACAATGGGGAGGTCATTTAACATTATCCCAATAATCTGTCATCATTCCTAGACTAAGAAATTCCCATTCTTCAAAATATTCTCATATAACTAATAAGCTCAATGCAATTTAGGACAAATGAGGGGAAATAAAGCAATTTCGAGTTATGCAGAACAAAAAAAAAAAAAACTTTTCCTACCATTCTCCATTGGAAAGAAAAGTTAGTCCTTCAGGGTTCACCAAAGTTAAGGTCTCTACAATAACTGCAGACATAAGAATCATCTGTCACAGCAATGTAAATGCAAGCCAGAATAAAACGAATAAAACAAACCAGTAAAGCAAAGGATCTTGGATCTATATAACAATCATATAAAGGGTCAATTTAGGAATGACAAAAGTAGTTTCTATAAATATTTCCACGTATCAAATACAATGCCTAGTGCATTTACCACTTTGCGTGATTCTAATTGAATAGTACTGAAAAAAATGATGTTATCATCCAATCCAATTACCTATAATCCATGTGACCAGAAAATCAAAGCGGTTTTGGCCATCACTCCAATAATTCTTAAATCCAAATGAATAGACCTTTAGAGCCATTTCCAGTACATATATCCAACCTGGGGGATAAAATGACAAGAAAAAGAGACCCATTAATTTCAACAGAAACTGAGTGTCAACATATCAGACACTATTTGACTAGTGAGCCCAAATGCACACAGAGCAAGGAGTTAATAATTAAAACAGTTCTAAAGCAGGCTCATATAGATAACTCAAAAGAAGGGAGCAACCCAGCTGATTCAGACATATTTTATCTTATAAGCTCAATCTAGCCGCTATACACAAAAATTTAAGAGTTTCAATTATGGCTAACTCCAACACTGTACCTAAAACTCTCAAATCGTAAAACAGAGTTCTAGCCCAAGTCAAAAACTCTCAATAAAAGTAATTGCATTTCATTTTGCCATCACTGAAGAAGACTGACGAGACAGCTTTGAACACAATTGAACAGGTATTTTGAACAAAAGGGACAATATTTTCTTTTGTTTTCTTTGGAGCGAGTATGCATCAACAAGTCTACAAGTCAACCAAGCAGCACAAGAAACTGCCAGCAGTGCAATCAACAAGTGTGCTACTACTAGAATGCTAGGATGCTTATGTAAGTGAATGTGTCTAATCTAGTATTTATGTGGTGTGCTCACCCTCACATGCGATATATAAAACCCTAAGCATATATTTGGTTCAAATATAATACACTTTCTTCTCTCACGTTAAGTACTGGACAAGGTATCACATTCAGGAAGGCCATTTATATTGGTTTTAAGCATCAACAGCAATTGACCATCTCAAGCATTGGATATATTCATGTTTACAAGAGCTCCAACTCAAAATCCTTCAGTGGATCATTTCAAGCTCTCACCACTGACATAAATGGCCAATGACACCAATTGCTGACTTAAAATATTGATCCACTAAAACCTTGTAACACCAATGAAAATGCACATAGTTATCTGCCAGGAAAACATAGTTGCTCTCTTAATCATTCATTTGACACAATAAACAGCAATTCAGACAAATAACAGCAAACCAAGACTAGTGGTGAAAAAATCCATGTTGTCAATCTTGATTGCCTGAACAATTCCAGATATGACTGCTAGAATTGCATCAACTCAGAAGCTCACCATAAACATCTTTAGACCATAAGTTGTTGGTTAGGGTCGAGCAAAGGCAGAAAACGCCGATGAACATGCCGGAGGTAGTTTCCGATCCAGTTCACTCCGTTTCTGGGTCTGGAAGGTTGGGGAGTAGGGCTGTGTGTTTGGGGAAATTAATGGAGGAAAATGGAGCTGGATCAGAGGGGGATGATTGGGCCACCGGGGGTTTGAGAACGGACGTAGAGGAGGTCACACTGCTTGAGAACCAGATTTCGTTCTGTTCAAGTCCTGGACCGGCAGAAAATCAGGAGGAGGAGCAGATTCACGATGGCAGTGAAAGTGAGCTGGCGGGTAAGCTCAAACCGGATTCTGTTTTGAGTATTGGTGCAGGAGACGGCAGGGAGGTGGGTGAGCAAGGGATTGAGAGTCTGAAACAGGCAGAAGTTGATATTGGTTTGGGAGAGATGGAAGCACAGAGGAGGGGTTTAGAATTGAAAGAAGTCAATGGTGAAGTGGATGTAGTAGGGAGTGATAATGAATTTCGGGAGAAGGGTGAGGGGGTTAACAGTCTAGCCTTGGTGACTCGTACAGATGAGAGTTTGGGGGGAAATGAGATGCTGGATGTTCTGCCTTTGGCAGTTATGGAGAAAGATTTAGGAAATGAGTCAACAGATTGGGTGATTGAGAGAATTAGAGGTTTTTGCAAAGTTGCTGGAATTTCTTGTCCAGGTTTTGAGGATAAGTTGATGGATTTGTTTAATGTTATTGAAGCACAGCGGTATTCCGATAGAGTGAGGCATATCAATAATCTAAGTGCTATGGGGAACCGTGGACAACGTGAAGTGAAGAGGTTAGAGTGTTCGGTGAATTATGATGGGAAAGGAGGTCAATTGTCTAGGTTGACTAGGAAGGGGAGGGTTGGCAATTGTTTATGTTGAAGCCAAAGATCATATCTTGGAATGTTCGGGGCATGAACGAGCTTGAGAAAAGAACGAAGATTAGGGGGTTGTTGAGGGAGTGGAAGGCAGACATTGTATGCTTACAAGAAACAAAATTGGAGATAATTACTAGGGAGATGGTTTATAGTGTTTGGGGTTGTGCATATGTGGATTGGGTGTATGTGGGCTCTAGAGGGGCTTCGGGAGGTATTTTGTTGATGTGGGATAGAAGAGTAGTTGAGAAAATTGAAGAGTATGTGGGGAGATATGTGGTAGCCTGTGCATTTCGTAGTGTGTCAGTCAATTTTGAGTGGGGTTTTGCGGGTGTTTATGGGCCTAATGATGATTGTGATAGAAGAGGTCTTTGGGATGAATTGGCAGGTTTGAGGAATATTTGGGAGATGCCTTGGTGTATGGGGGGGATTTTAACATTGTCAGGTATCCGAGCGAAAGAGGGGGGGAAGCGAGATCTTCCCAGGCGATGGTTGAGTTTTCTGAGTTCATCTTTGATCAGACTCTCATCGATATTCCTTTGGTTGGGGGGAGATCCACTTGGTCTAATTGCCGCTCGTGGTCCAGAATAGATCGTTTTTTGCTATCTACAGAATGGGAGGAATATTTTTCTGAGGTTTCTCAAAGGCGTCTGCCTCGGCTTCTTTCGAATCATTATCCGTTGCTCTTGGATTGCGGCATCGGGAGACGAGGCAGGGGGTCTTTTAAGTTTGAGAATATGTGGTTGCAAGCGGAAGGATTTGAGGAGCTGGTGAAGGGTTGGTGGAGTTCTTATGTGTATGAAGGTTCGCCTAGCTATGTGTTCGCCAGAAAATTAAAAGCTTTGAAACATGACCTTAAACAATGGAATGAGGAGGTTTTTGGGAACGTAGGGGCTAATAAAAAGAAGTTTGAGAAGGATCTGTGTGAGCTGGATTTGATTGCAGAGGAGAGGCCGCTATCTGACGAAGAAAAATCCAAGAGAGAAGAATCTTCTAGAAATTTAGAGCAGCATGTCTTTCTTGAAGAGGTGAGTTGGAGACAGAAGTCTAGGGCTTTGTGGTTAAAATAGGGGGACGGCAATACTAAATTTTTTCACCGTTTGGCTAATTCTCATAGAAGGCATAATATGATTGAGGCTCTGGTGGTGGATGGACAATTGACTGGTGATAGGACAGTTATCAAATATCACATTGTGGAATTCTATGAGAAGCTATATAGTGAGCAATTTCAGTGGAGACCAAGGGTTGATGATTTATCTTTTCCTTCCATTGATGAAGAGGATAGAATATGGTTGGAACGTGAGTTTGAGGAAGATGAAATTTGGGCGGTTATTCAGAATTTCAAAGGTGACAAGGCTCTTGGGCCTGATGGTTTCTCTATGGCATTCTTTCAGAAGTGTTAGGAGATCTTGAAGAATGATATTTTTGCGGTGCTTAAGGAGTTTTATTCTACCGGAAAATTTGAAAAGAGCCTTAATGCAACCTTTGTGTCGTTGATTCCAAAGAAGGCCGGAGCGGTGGATATCAAGGATTTTCGACCTATCAGTTTAATAGGTGGTATGTACAAGATCATCTCTAAGATCCTCGCAAATAGGATGAAGGTGGTTCTGGGGAAGGTTGTTTCTCAGTCTCAGAATGCGTTTATTGAGGGGAGGCAAATATTGGATTCTGTTTTGGTGGCCAATGAATGCGTGGATAGTAGGATTCGTTCTGGAATTCCGGGCATTATTTGTAAATTGGATTTGGAGAAGGCGTATGATCATGTCAATTGGGAGTTTCTGCTTTATGTTCTAAAAAGATGTGGTTTTGGGGAGAAATGGGTTGGCTGGATTGCTCATTCTATTTCTACTGTTTGTTTTTCCATAAATATAAATGGGTCGCCCTCAGGGTTTTTTCGGAGTTCTCGGGGTCTTCGACAAGGGGAACCTTTGTCTCCGCTCCTGTTCGTGATGGTGATGGAGGCGTTCAGTCGGATGATATATGCGGCAGTGGATAGTGGGCGGTTATCGGGTTTCTCAGTGGGATCGAGTTCCCAAGATGCTCCGATGGTTTCCCATTTATTATTTGCGGATGATACGTTGATTTTCTGTGATCCTATTGTTGATCAGGTCCGAGACTTGAGGTGTTTGCTGCTTTGTTTTGAAGCAGTTTCGGGAATGAGAATCAATTTATCCAAGTCTGAGATGGTTCCGGTGGGTGAGGTAGGGGATGTAGAGGAGTTGGCTAGTATTCTTAGGTGTGGTGTGGCCTCGTTTCCGATAAAGTATTTGGGTCTTCCGTTGGGTGCTAAGTATAAAGATTCTAATATGTGGAATAATATTTTTGAGAAGATGGAAGCTAGACTAGCGGGGTGGAAGAAGGTGTGTTTATCTAAAGGGGGGAGGTTAACTTTGATCAATAGCACTCTCTCAAGTTTACCTACGTACTTTCTTTCTCTTTTCCCTATTCCTGTGGGAGTGGCTAATCGTTTGGAGAAACTTCAGAGAGATTTCCTTTGGGGTGGTATTGGAGATGAATTTAAATTTCATTTGGTTAATTGGCGTACGATTTGTTCTTCAAAAGCTTCAGGGGGGCTAGGAGTGAGAAATTTGGTTATGTTCAACAAAGCTTTGATGGGTAAATGGTTATGGAGATATGCTATGGAGAGAGATGCTTTTTGGAGAAAGGTGGTGGATGTCAAATATGGTAGTTTGAGGGGTGGTTGGTGCTCTAAGGAGGTTGGGGGTTCTTATGGGTTTGGCGTGTGGAAAAGTATTAGGAGGGGATGGGATGCTTTTGCTGCTCATGTGAGATATGAGATCGGGAATGGTTCGAAAGTTCTGTTTTGGCATGATGTATGGTGTGGGGAAATTCCTTTGAAGAACCTCTTTCCAGAATTGTTCCTTATTGCTAGAAGAAAGGATGCTTGGGTGGAGGATAATATGCAGAGACATAATGGCACCATCTTATGGAATATTATGTTTGCTCGTTCAGTTCATGATTGGGAGGTCGAAGCGGTTAGTAGGTTTTTTGGGATGTTGTACACTCTCAAAGTTAGTAGCAAGGGAGAGGATAAGTTGTGTTGGGTGCCAGCGCGGAAGAAATCTTTTGAAGTAAAGTCGTACTATAAGATTTTGTCTAGTCCTATTCAGTCTTCTTTTCCGTGGAAAAGTATTTAGAAAGTTAATGTTTCCCCGAGAGTGGCTTTCTTTGTTTGGACGGCTACTTTAGGGAAATCTTTAACTTTGGATAACTTACGAAAGAGAAACATTATCGTGATGGATTGGTGCTCTATGTGTAAGACCGCTGGAGAATCCATTGACCATTTGTTTCTGCATTGTATGGTGGCTACAGAGTTGTGGAGGACGATTCTGCAATTGTTTGGGGTGGAGTGGGTAATGCCGGGATCGGTGAAAGATATGTTGGGGAGTTGGAGGGGCTAGAAGGGTAATCGGACTTCGATACAGATTTGGCGCATGGCTCCGTTGTGTTTGATGTGGTGCGTTTGGAGGGAACGGAATGCACGCTGTTTTGAAGATTGTGAGACTGGTTTGTCGAATTTGAAGAGAAAGATGCTACAAATGATGTTCATGTGGAGAGATAGAATTAAGTTAATGCATGAATGTTCCTATTTTGATTTTTTAGATAGATGTTCTCTATGTTCTTTACATTAGGGGTTCCTTGTATACATCCTGTGTACTTTGGGTTGCGCCCCTTTGCGCCTTTTCAATATATTTTACTTATCAAAAAAAAAAAAAAAAAAAAGTTGTTGGTTAGCAACAATTAACGTGTATAGGTGAAAATAGGTTACTCCTCAGCAACACTTACCAAAAACAACCTCTACCTCTTGCCACACCTTCTGAGCAGAATTATTTTCTATGTCAAGCTGCAATAAAATAAGTATTCCACATTAGCATGAACCATCAAGAACGCAGGCTACAACTTAAATGAGCCACCTGGCAATCAATTGTTCAGGAGCCAGTAATCAAGAACACACAAGCATTAAACATAACAATGATATGACCAAATACATGTTGTTTGGAGTAGGAATTTAAATGTGTGATTCTAGGTTCTTTCAATTTTCTGTATTGTCTAGCAAGAATCTGGACAACTATCTCCACTAAGGGAGCATTGATTAAAAAGGATTCCTCTTCCCTTTCCAAGAACGTCAGAGGGAAGTATTATGTTTCTTTTTAGTGCCAAAAGAACCTATCATCTATAGATGTAACTGGTTTAGATTCCCTCCCTGCCTCCCTCCCTCGATCATCTGAAAAGAATGGCTATTAGTATTGTAGTTCGAAATCAAATAGACCAGGTTTCAGATGGTAGATGTATTATTGATTTCCTTAATCTAAAACCTAACTGAAAACACTGAAAGGTGTCTTTGTTAGTTAACACGGAAAAAAATTCCTTTCTTGAGGCTTGATTATGGAGGGATCAGCAGCTTATTAATGCAGAACATCCTTTGGAATATGAAACACTGCTGCGTCCACAGCTGACAAAATATGGAAAAAAGAATGACCAACTGCTGTAATCATGAGCAGCTGAAGCAATAATCTAGTCACAAGCTAGGCCAAAAAGGAAGATCTGATACAATTTACAAGACAGTTCTGTTGAAAATTGGTGAGTTTAGTAATTTGAAGACATGACGCTCACGTGAAGCTGTGTTTGATACTAGTTTGAACACTTGGATAAAGATTCACCAACAATCCAAAACAATTGGAGAATTACGAGGGTGTAAAGCATTTTTGCCCAAAAAATAAAACTTACACATTATTATTATGTTTATTCTGCAAGTGTAAAACCCTAGAACATAGATTAATATACATGTCTATTAATAAAATTTCACAAGAACAATGTAGATATCCAAGTCCCCTAGTAAAGATTTTTGGAAGTTGCCATGTCTGACAGCCTTTTTCCATGATGAAATCGATACTTACTGTTGGGAATTGGGCTGGCAGTTAAGGCCCAGCCCATTATCTCTGTAAACAATCAGAGTCCACTACTGGGTTTCACCTCTTGAAGCCCATAGCCGATCAATGTCAAGGCTTCAATCCGAGTCTTTGAGCCCGATCGGCAAGAAATCATTCTGTTAGTGAAGTATTTGGGATTCGATTCTATTTCCCGCGAAATCCGGGATCCTATCGCCAGCTCGCAAGAAGTAGAAGTCAAAGGCAATCTCCACGCTATAGTCAGAATCCACGACTTGGGGGGTACAGAGATCACGTCAGTCCGAGCGACACTCATACCACACCCTGGATCCCATGATTTGGGGGTATGAATAACATCTCTCCACTGACATGTAACGTTTGGCCAAGCCAGCACCATTCCCCCAATCCTAGGATTTGGGGGGTACGAGGATAAGCTCCATCAACACCGAGCCACTATATATAGAGGTAAAGGGACTTTTTTTTACTATTTGACTCTTAGCAAAAGGTCAATTGTGATATTGTCATTATCCACTTCAAGAGTGATAACTGACTTAGGCATTAGAGAGCTATCTCCCGACGGCCCACTCCAACAAGCTCTTGTGCTTGACTGTTTTCTCTTTTGCAGGTGCGGACACATCACCAATCGGAAATTGTCCTAACACTTACATTTGTCTCTAGAATATAAATTCTTCTTCTCGAATTGGGATGTTAAAGGTCCCATAAGTGCTGCCTCTTGTGAAATGTTCTGAATCCTATTTGTGTGGCTTTTATCCTATTTTATTCTCTACTTTTAGAATACTTAAAGAAGGCCCTCCAGGCATAGGGTGGGGGAAGGGAGTGGGAAAAGGCCAATGAAGAACCAAATGTCAAACCCCACAGACAAATAATTATGACCATATGAGATCTGTTTCATTTGAAACGTGCAGTGACGGAATAAAATTAATTATATACCACAAATGATGAGCCTTGACGATGGATTGCATCCAGAAATCACATCCTCATTGAGAAAATGAAAGTTTAATTATAGCATTAACATCATACAACTTGTGGCATCCGACAAGAATATCAAAGCTAAATTTGATCCATAAATATGAGAAAAAAATCCAATTCAATTAACCCTATATGTTAATCAGGGTAGCAAATATAAAACAGTAGTTCTATTTAAATGAAATCTGTACCGTTGTTTCAACAATAACAGTAAGTAGATTCAGTATAAGAATGAAGGATACAATGTATCCAAATTTGGCATTCCGTACAAAGCTTTTCAACTTTTTGGAGAAGGGTGAATGGTAGAATGAAGGAAATCTTTCAAAGCAAGATGGCTGCAACCAAAATGCATAGTATGTCAGCATCAAGGTTTTATTACAAAGCTCTTTAACCCAAAAAGAAGCTTCCTAATGTTGCAGATCTACAGCAGTTTGGACTTACAGAATCCTCCTTCTGGAACTTAAGAGCAATGGCATTGCAAAGGTCAGCAAATTCATCCAAGTTGATCTACAGGTCAACAAGATGAAGTCAAGGAAATAAATCAGAGAAATACACAAAATAAATAATAGTTACCATACAAATGTCTTTTATAATATCCATCCCTACAAAACATAAAAGGACAAGAAAAACCAAAACCAACTTTTTACTAAAGGTTGCATCACTTGTAGTCCTTTTCACTGAAAATAAGCCGAATTACTTGGGAGAGAAAGTACTTGGTCAAAAATCATGATTGGCATTCCAGATTCGAGATTGTTGAAGGAATTCAAGCTATAGGATATGAGAACACTGACTCTCAAGCAATGGCAGAAATAATCATGTAGTGGTAAGCAAATGGTGAACTGATACACTCGATGAAATAGGTTGATAAATCAAACTTATATCACCAAAAAGCTCAGTTATTGCATTGTTCTTTTTATTCTTCCAGCACATCTAGAAGATCAAAGTTCTATATCAAAGTGTGAAAAACATCTCTATCTGGTAGGGAGAAAAATAAGTGGATTGCCAGTTTTTACTGTTTGGCAGGGGGAAAAAAAGTTAAGGGATAAAAAGAATTTTCAACCAACTCCCACAAATGTATTATCCAACCAGATAATGGAATGAAGAAAAATCTTTGCCATTTTACCAATTTATGAATTGCAACTCCAAAAGATCAATACATAGGGTATAAAAGTTCTCTTTCTTTCCTAGATTATCCTATTTCCATCCAATCATCCTTCTCCACTACACATCAAGGAAATTGTCATCCTTTTTCCATGTGTCCAGCTTTCCATCCCTACTACCATACAAGGGAAAGCAACATCCCTTACTCTTAACTTTTCTATCCAACATTTTCCATCCTTACACTTTTTTTGATAAGTAATTGCAATATTATTAGAAGACAGCGTAAGGCGCCCCTAGTACACACGGAGTATACAAGAAGCAACAGCCTCACAACCGACCCGATAAGGAACAACCCACAAAACAACCCAACCCTAAGCCCCTAAAGCTCACAATCTTCAATCATATCCCATCGCCTATGTTCCTCATCAAGGGCAGAGAGGAAAGCCATAGTTCTATCCCCCTTTTCCCCGAAATACGAAGAGCATGCCATAGACAACTCCAAATGAGATAGCTTTGGCTTCCTCCCTTTACATAAAGGCTTGGAGGTGGGTTCTTCCAGGGAGGAGGAAGGAAGAATCCTCCCTTCCGTCGAGCCCATCTCAATGGAAACTTGTGAACCCACAGCAGAATTCTCAGACCCACGACCCGCCTCTGAGGAAGCCAAAGAAGAAACCGGAAGAGGAAAATGAGAAGATTCGGTGACAAGATCGGGATCCGGAACCGAAACCAAATTTGATAACTCCGAACCCATATCAGATCCCTGACAAAACCTCCCACCAGCTTTCCTACGCCTAGAGGGATAGTTCGCGTCACCATAGTTGATGGAACTCTGCAAATTTAGAAGTTCCCTTTTTCCTTTATACTTCTGGCGTGCAAAAACCTGGAACTCCTCTTCCATGGCTTCCCGAACAGCCAAAGCCCCCTCCCCAAAATCCCCATCCATCGCCCAATCTAAGGGCAAACCATCCCAGTAGTCATCTTCCTCCTCCTCCCACACCACAATCTCACCGTTATGATCGCCCTTGTTGACCTCCTGAAGCTCCACGGAAGGGACAGGAATCGGGGGTAGGTTGAGAAACCCCTTTCTAAAAAAGCCCTGATTCACTTGCGTCACTGACTTCTTCGTAGCACGAGGCTTTGTCGCCTTCTCAGCTGGCGGCTCTGCACCAGTAACACTCTTGTCAACGTATCCAACTGACATCTTAACGGCTTCCAAAGAATCTGAAATTAGCTCATCAGTCCATTTTACAGAGTGCTTTTCCCTCAATTTTTTCGCCCTCCTGTAATAACACTGAAAAGGCAAAGAAACCGCCATAGGGAGGGGAGAACGCAGCTTCTCACCTAAAATATCTGCTCCAGCAATAGACGGTGTAACCGGAAGAGATTTAGGAATCTGAAGCTTTCCCAAAGGAGTGAAATTAAAAGAAACAGTAGTAGCCGCCGGAAAACCCAGATCCGGCGCCGGAGAAGGGGGGAAACCGAACAGGTGGGAGGCTGGATTCCAGCTAGAAACCGCCGGAATTACCTGGGACCTGCTCGACTCACCCCCTGAAGGAGACTCCGTTCCAGAAATAAACCCATCATCAGCCACCGACGGTGGCTCCGGCCTAGGGGAAACCCCAACAAAACCCGTAGAACCTGGACTCGCTCCCTTTTTTGCTCCCAACGCTGTATCCTCTGAACCCCCATTTGGAATCCGATTCAGAACCAACCCAGAGGACACCTCCGTTGTCGTCACCGGCGATGTTGGCGGCGGACCGGAAACATTAGGTTTCCGCATGAAACGAGCCACGCGACAACCTAAGAATTTTCGAAAAAGCCCCGACCCGGCATACCGAGTCAGGACTCTCCTCACAGCCCGGCCCAAAACCAAACAAAAACCGGGACCCAACTTACGCCACGTCCGCGTTCTCGCCTTTTCAAATTTCAAACCCTTACCCTGCGGACTTCCAAGCTGGTCTTTGACCAACAGATCAAGCGTGTTCTGCTCCAGAGAAAAGCAATCCACCGCCGATCTCGGATCAGCCTCTGTATGCTGCACCGCCGGAAGGAGGTCAATCTCACATGGAGTCGCCAACGAAACCCTTAACCAGGACCGACCATCACCCGCTATGGGCATCGTCTCAGCTACGGTGGTCGGGTCCGACCTCAAAATCTTTGCAAAGGAGGGCCCCATCCACTTTGGAGCCAAGCCCAGAGTCGGCCGATCATCCTCCACAAACTTCTTCTCCGTTGTAGAAGAGGAGCCGAGCTCGCCACCCGACGAGACTGAGAAAAAAACAACAACCTTTCTCAGCTCGTCGGAAAATTTAAGCCATCCCCACCCTCTACGTCCCTCGGGGATAACAATGTACCTCTTCCGACCACCCAAGCCGAACGTTGACACCTCTAAAAAGCGCCCAGCTTTATTCCCCCCTCTCCGAGCAATTAGGACCTTCGAACCTTCTCTGAACGATTTAACAAGCTCCTGCTCTGCCGGGAGACCCAACAACTCTTCCATCATCGACGCAAGCCATTCGGAGCTCTGCGCATTCAATAAAATCACACCCAGGAAATTTTTCCTCTTCTCCTCCACCCTCAACGTCGATGCCCCACCCACCACCGAGAAAGTGAAGGACTTTGACTCCACTAATAAATTCTTCTCCATCTACGAAACCCCCAGTACTAAGACGACCAAACCACAAAACTACATCTCCGATCTACCTGAAGTGCAAATTTCTTTTAATCAAGCTCTAATGGGAAAGTAGCTATCCCATCCTTACACTTTTAAATCCCTACCAACAAAGAAAGAGAAACATTAGGTCCCACCATTAATCAGAAAGAGGGTAGAGATCAATAAGATATAGCGAAAGCATTGCTGAGCTTTCTACATTGGCAATATTCTTGAAAGAATAGGGGGTAATGAAGCTCTTTCAGGCCAGAATGTATTTGAGGATCACCTTCTTCATTTTTTGGATCTCTAGCTAACTAAATAATAAAAAGAACTAACTTCTTGGAGGTTTGTTCGAGGAATGCGTGAATAGTTTCAACATATGGAGGCAAGTATGTTCTCTTTTTTAAAATGGCACAAAAAGCTGCTTGTTTTGAAATACAAGAAGCACTCTACAACTAAAATGTATTTTCCTTGTATTTAAAAATATTACAAACTAATAGCATATCTTTATGTGCATCAAAGGGTACTGCATTGTTAACAAACATATCTATGACACCCAAAACATATATGATTAAACTTTTTTTCTTTTGAATGAGTGAGTTTTTGTCCCAAGAGAGAGGGGGAGATTGAAACTAGTGACTTCCGTTTCATGAGGCTGGGTCCAAGCCGATGTGCTACCCTAGGGATTTAAAGAATCAAATGTAGAATTATAACAATAAGAACACAATTTTTAGAAAAGTATTGGATTTTTCAAACAAATGGCGATTGGAAAAGAAAATAAAAAATTATAGTTTACAAGAATTTCGACTAATCAAGAGCTTAAGTAAATGAATATACCTTGAAGTCATGACTATCATCCAGCTCATCAAATATCAACTCAAATTCTTCTCTTGATATTGGTGGCAAAGTCCTATATGGAATTTATATAAGACATCCTTCAAGATTCACAAAATCAATGTCACAAGCAAGCAGTACAAATATTGAATGCTATAATTAATATAAGAGCCTTCATTTCATAATAGAAGCTGATCTCTTGTGGAAAGAGCCGATGAAATATATATAAACCACATGTTAGTAGTCCAAAGGCAAGAGGGAGCTCCTGAATTTGCAACGCTCCATCAATTATGGCAACGTTGAAGCTTCTTCTAGGCGTAGGGGAAAGGCAAGGCTTACATGATGTAGGGTTGTAAGCTTTGGTGGGTTTTGTGGGTTGTATTGAGGGCCCTTGGTTTTTTTCCTCCCGTTTTTGTTTGGGTTCCTTTGCGGGTTGTTTTTAGGTGTATCTTTCAGGTTCTAGGGTTTAGGTTTTGTGGGTTTTGTTGGGTTGTTGTGGCCCTTGTGGGTTAGCTGTGATTACTCCTATGTATACTTTTTGTGTACTTAGGGGTGTCTTACGCCTTTTTCTTTAATAAAATTTTGCTTACTTATAAAAAAAAACATGTTAGTAGTAGTTTTGCTAGACCACAGATCCAACGTCAATCACAGAGATTTAAAATGAAAAGTGGTTCACTGAGCTTCTAATCAGGATGTCATGACTGAAAAGCAACAGCTAATGGTTATGGAATCACTTGCCGAGCCGATGAAATATATATAAACCACATGTTAGTAGTTTCTTTGCTAGACCACAGATCCAATGTCAATAACAGAGGCTTAAAATGAAAAGTGGTTCACTGAGCTTCTAATCGGGATGTCATGACTGAAAAGCAACAACTAATGATTGTGGAATCACTTGCCTTTAGGCTGCCTCCTGATCCTTTCTCCACCTAGGGTGGTCTCTCACAGCTTCTTATTTTTATAACTAAACTTCGTATATTAGAATATTTTGTTTGAAAAAGGAGTCCGCAAATGGTCTTTTTTTTTTTTTTTTTTTTTAAGATAGGTAAGAAAAGAAATAGAATTAAAAAGTATAAGGCACCCTTAAGCATACATGGAGTATACAAGAAGGACACCAAAACAAAAGAAAAACAGAAAACAAATGAAGAAACCCGAAAAAACCCAAAAGACAAAAGCAACCCCCAACCCTACCACAAAAACGCAAAGCCCTCAAAGAACCTGGGTTACTTTACACAACAGCAAGGGCCCTCTTGCCACTAACCCGACGAGAACCAACACCCCTAGCAAATGGTCAAATATAAATCATCCTTACACTTTAAGTGGTTTAAAAAGAAGGCTTCCAAGATTGGACAACAGAAAGTCAAGAGATTGTTTATTTAGAAATTGTGTAAAGTCAATGGATTTATTTTAGAGGATGAAACTGGTAGTATGTAATATATTTGTTTTTATGAATAATAATTTATTAGAAGAAGAGGCCAAGCCCTTGTACACGAAAAGTACAAGAGAGACAACCACCCTAATGGTGTCTGAAATCTAAAAAGTTAACAATACCTACAAGATTTGAGGAGAAATTAGGAACATAAGCTATAGCCCAATCTAAGAGAGATCTCAAGAAGGAGGATTTTAAACAAAGCACATTTGACTCGTAGTCCGCAAATAGGTGCCGATTTGTTTCTCTCCAAATGCTCCACATTAATAGTGCATGAATAACTTTCCAGATGGCCCCATTTGAATGTCCCCGTCCTTGAGTCTTCCAACAATGTAGCACCCCTAGGATATTGCTAAGCATGACCCACAAAACTCCAAATAAGTTTAGAACAAGGTACCAAAGATCACTAGTAAACTCACAATCGAGGAGGAGGTGATTTACAATCTCCTTGTTCTTTTCAGGCTGTAACGAGTTATAGTAGTTCTTCACTTGAAAGCCATGATTGCATGCTGGGGTCCACAATCAAGGCTCTGACTGCAAGTTTCATTGTGAACACTGCACCAGATCCATAGGGGCGCCATCTTCGCCGTCAGACGGTGAAGAAAGATTGGATCCTCTTCCTTCACAAGAACTTTCCCATCACGAAAAAAAGTGATGACCCATCCAGAATTGTGAATAACTTTTTCCTAATTTTAGTGAAAGATTTTTGTTTGTTGTAAATTCAATTGGTGTTAGCGAATATTGAAGGAGTTGGAGATTTAGCTCTATTTGGTTTCCAAGAAAACGTTGACAAAAGAAATGAGTGTAAGGTTTTCATGTTGGGATTTTCATTGTTTTCAATCCTCGAGAATGAAACAAAGAGTTTACCGCACTGAGATAGTTGATGTCTTTGGGTTGTTGAGTTTGAATTTTTTTTTTAAATATTATTATCATTATTATTATTATTATTATTATTATTATTATTTTCTTTCATTTGTCTTCAGTTTTCTCGGCGACCAAATAATTGGTAAGAGTTTTATTTATTTATTTATATAAATTTTATAACTTCTTAGATGTAAAAATTTTGATTCTTTCAATTGGATTTAGTTTCTAGATAACTGTGGAACTGAATTCATTTGTTCATTGTTGAAAGTTTCATGGTGGTGTGGGAATCGACTATGTAGGATGATTATGAGGCTGAACACGAAAAGTATGAGGAAAAATTGAAGAAAGAGGGTTTTTCGTTTCTTTTTTATTTAGGAAAATGAGGTAATTTTCAACATTTCATCCACTAAAAACCCCAGTGCATAATTTTCTGTCATAGAAGATAGAAATGCCTAACAGATGGGCAACATTGCAAAAATCAGAAACTTTGCGGGGGTACATTGTTACTTTTTAAACATTTGAGGCAAAATCGAAAAAGCGACCTAAGTTCAAGGGAGTAAAATGTATTTTTCCCTAAAAAATTAAAATCCTCCAATAACTTCTACTTAGCGCTTTCCTACTCTATTGATAAATTACTTTGAACAAAAAGCATATGAATCCAAGTATTTTCATACAACATGAACGCTGAGCAGGCATGCAATGATCCTTGGACCAAATGACATCTCCTTCCCCTACAGGTGGAGGGTGGACCTTTAGATTCAATCCCATGCATATGGGTGAGAGCACTAGCAGCAAATTCCCAACCATTTTCCCTATTTTAGGGAAAATTTAGGGAACCAAACCACTTTTTTTTTCGCTATACAAAAACACCCCACAACAGCTTCTCTTTATCTTTCCCTATAAATTAAAATAATATTTCTTTTATCTTTTACTTTTTTTTCTTTTTAATTTCATTGCAGACTTTCCTCCTCTTCTTCTTCTTTCTTTTTCTCTTGAGACTTTTTTTTTTCTCTCTTCCGGTTCTCTCTCAGATTTTTTTTTTTTTTTTTTTCCGTCTTCTCTCCCTCTCTCTCTCGTCTCCATCTTCTTCCTATTTTGTCTATCTATTTTTTTTCTTTCTTCCATAAACTCTTCTCTCTCTCTCTCTCTCTCCATCTTCTTTCTCTCTCTTGTCTGCATCTTCTTTGAGGTTGAGGAATGAGGACAAAATGAGAGAGGAGAGAGAGAGCTGTTTTTTTGAGATTGAGGAATGATGATGCGTGAAGAAGAGAGGAGAGAGAAACGTTTTTTTTTATTAAAATAATCTGTTGGGAAGCTACAGTGCTTCCCAATGTATTGGGAAGTACTGTAGCTTCCCAAGCATCCTCATCTAAAATGAGGAAGCTGCTGTGGCTCATATTTTGCACATTTTTTTCAAATTTTCCCTATTTTAGGGAATAGAACTACTTATAGGGCATCTGCTACTAGTACTCTGAGTTGTATTAAACTACCAGAAAGTCAGCCAAGAGCTACAACATTTATGGAAAGCAGAGGAGCTTTGAAATGTCTCAGGTCAAGTTAATAATATTTTCTTCTACCTGAATTTAAAAAACGTAATCTATCATCTGTAATTTGAAAAACTGTAGCCTGGAAAATCTACACAATTATTTGGAAAATAAAAAAAGTGTGGTTCTTCCTGTTCCTCATTATGAGTTTTCCTTTCTCTGGCAACTCGGAGAGGACAGTACAGTAGATTTAAGAAAAAATCCAGTTCCTATTTATACCTTCAAAAACATTGGGTTACCTACTGCCTACTGACATGCGCCGTGCATCGGTAAACGAGGAAGGAAAGCGGTTCCAAGCTGAAGAATTATTATGCAAAATGTAATTAAGAGGAGAAAACGAGCATTTTTTTTAATGGAAACTGGGACGGGAGAACATTTACAAAAACCAAAACCAGACAGCATACATTCCACTGCCGCATAGGAAGCCATTCTTTGTGATTGTTTCCTAAAACTGTTCTTTGTATTTTTAGGAGAGGAGTCTATTTCGCTTAGCACCAATAAAGAAAGGAGGACACAGTAATCCTCACTGTAGCCTTCCATTCTCACCGTTCTATTAACCAACAGGATTTCAAAAAAGACACAACAATGGAATGGTAAAAGAAATAAATCTGAAAGCATGTTAAAGATAGAGCTGCCATTAATACCTGTATTCATTCAGTTCCTCAAACAGTTTAATACATTGCTCTTTATCAATAAATCCACGATTCTGTTCAAGCACAAAAAAAGGACTCAAAAATAAATAAATATTTAATGTCCAAAATAACAAATGCAACCATATTTAAATTCCAAAGAAATTAAGCTAAATAAGAAAAATAATCATGGTGCCAGGAAGACGAGAATCACTTTCTTACTAATAAAATGAACTCTCTGCTGGAAAAAAAAGGTTGACAACATGCATGACAACAGAAGGGCTACATTTTTTTTTTAGGGGGGGGTTGTTGGGGAATCATTATACGCACATAAAAATTTGCCCATACATACAATAAATTCAGAGCGCCGGTATTTTAATGTCTATAGACAGGCCAATGGATCCAACCAGCAGTATCAATTATTTTTTTCATACACAAGCCTGTTAGATAAACATATCATTCGAAAAAACCATAATTTTTTTTCCCTATCTTCATCAACTAAAGCCACAAACAAAGGGCTCGAAATCAACTCTTAATAATAATACGCCCTCCATCTCGCAACACATGAAAGTTTTCAAATGACACGCATTTTAAAAAAACAAACACTCTTCCAAAAATTATCTTAAATAGGTCCAGAAATGTGAGTGAAATTTGACAAAAATAAATTATTTAACCACAAATAAAGGGCTCAAAATCAAATATTATTTTAGATCTTGTTATGTTTTAGATTTCATACACCTTTAGGGGGATAGCTTCTCTTGTATACTTTTCACGTATGAGGGCATTGCCTTTTCTCTTTAATAAATTATTATTCATAAAAAATAAAAAAAAACATATGGCTCGAAATCAACTTTTAATTTAAAAGGCAGTACTGCCTCTATCCTGCAACAAACGGAAGTTTTCAAATAACATGTGTTTTAATAAAACAAACGTTCTTCTTTAAATGCTCTTAAAATGGGTAAAGAAATTTGAATTCAATTTTAAAAAAAAAAAAAGGAACAGTTCAAATTTAAGGGCAATATGGTAAGCTAAAAGGATAAAACTTTCATTTTTGGAAACTTTCACTATTTTGGGATGGCCTTAAAAATAAAGGGTTAAATACCTAATTGGTACATGAGTTTTCAACTTTTTTTTTTTATATACTTAAATTTTCATTTGTTTCATAGGAACTACCTGAGTTTTGGGAAAAAACCAACTTGATACTTCTATTAACTTTCTCATCCAAATATTAACGGTTTGCCACGTGTCAACGTGGTACTATATAAAAAAAATTAAAAAAAAAATCTTTAAAAATAATAAAATTTAAAAAATAAATAAATAAAAAGAAAATTGAAAAAAAAAAAAATGGGGGTGGCTGGCCACCCCCATTGTGCCCTCCTAACTATCAACTGTGTCAATATCTGTCCCTAAACTACTAAAAAATGTCAATGTCCCCCTAAATCCAATAAAAGACAAAAATAACCCTAAAAAAGTTTCAATAAGACAAATATACTTATAAATTCACAAAAAAAACAAAACAAACAAAAAAAAACACAAGTTTCTTTTTAAAAAAAAAAATTGAAAGATTGAACAAAAAAAAACAATTTAAATAAATAAATTAAAAATAAAAATAAAAACGAGAAAAATGAAAATCCAAGGAGGTGGCCCAAACTTGTAATAGAACCCAATAACCCTTGCTGTATAATATATTCACCATGCTCATCTTAGTGAGCTTTGATTGATATATATAGCATTTACAATATGTAAGATCAACTGCAACTCTACCTCTTCTATGTCTTCATATTGAAGTATAACTCTTCCTCATCTATACATTGAGTTTGAGTTAGATTACAATGTCTTCCTATCTCTATCTCTTCATACTCTTATCTCTTTATCTCTTTATCACTAGACTCACGTATAGGATGAGAAGTGTCTTGAGGGATTTTGAGTCCTTTGATGATAAGTCATGTGCATTAATACCCTCCCGCAAGGTCAACAGGGGAGATCGGACTTTGAGCTTGATGATAAACCAAGTGGAGACAAGAGGTTTAGTTAGAACATCCACTAATTGGTCCAAGCTGGGAATGAAGAGAATTTCCAATGATTTATCAGCAAGGAGATCTCTAACGAAGTGGAAGTCGATTTCCACATGTTTTGTGCTTGCATGAAATACAGGATTTACTAACATGTACGTAGCCCCAATGTTGTCACACCATAGTTTAGGTGGAGAAAGGAGAGAGACACCGAGTTCATGAAGAAAAGCTTGAATCCAAAGGAGTTTAGCAGTGGTGTTGGCAACCGCTTTAAATTCTACTTTCATAGAGGAGCGTGAGATGGTGGGTTGCTTCCTAGAGCTCCATGAAATCAAGTTTGAGCCAAGGAAGACACGGTAGGCTCCTATGGAGTGTCTACCATTTGGGCAGCCTACCCAATCTACCCAAGTAGGCTGGAGGCAAGTGGATTGCGAGGAGGAGCATGAGTATTGGAGTGAGAATTAGTCACACTTGGTTCTACAGAAGATGAATGGGAAGTAGGTGATAGAGTTATATTTGCTGCTACAGGAGGAGCTGTAGGACAAGCAGGAGTATGTGCTGGAATATGGAGAGGTGGAATAAAGAGAGCAAGTTGGGCAGCATAGGACTCAGTGAGTGATGATGTAGTGGTGAAGGGAAACATAGTTTCATGAAACACCACATCTCGTGAGATATACATGCGGCCAGACTCAATGTGATAGCACTTGTAACCTTTGTGGTTTGGACTGTAGCCGAGGAAGACACATTGTTTGGAACAAAGAGAATTTATGAGAGTTATAGGGGCGAAGATTAGGGAAGCATGCACACCCAAAGATTTTAAGGAAAGTGTAGTCAGGAGTGCGGTTAAAAAGTTTTTAAAATTGAGACTTATTTTTCAGCCATAGAGTGGGCAACCTATTGATGAGGTAGCACGAAGTGAGACACGCCTCATCCTAAAAGGTTTTGGGAAGATGACTGTCAGCTAGAAGAGCCAATGTGGTGTCAATAAGATGATAGTGTTTTCGTTCAGCGCATCCTTGTTGTTGATGCGTGTGAGGACATGAAACGCGATGGATGATGCCAATGGATTGAAAATAGGTATGGAGGTTGTGATATTCGCCACCCCAATCTGTTTGCACACTTTTAATCTTTGAGTCTAGTAAGCGTTCAAACATGGCTTGAAATTCGAGAAACGTGGGCATAACATCAAATTTAGATTGGATGGGAAAGACCATGTAAAACGATTGAAAGCATCTATGAATGACACATAATAACGATTTCCATTGTGAGGACGCTTGAATTCTTTGGAATGCCATTTTTAGTCGCTTCAGTCTGTCTTGGGTTAGAGAAATGATTGAGGGGAGACCTTTAACCTGCCCCCCTCCCCCCCTTTTCAATAAAAAAATGCAATTTTATTCAAAAATGAAAAACAAAACAATCAAAAAGTACACTTTTTGAATAAAATTGCATTTTTTTATTGAAAAGAGGGGGAGGGGGGCCGGTTAAAGGTCCCCCCTTAATCATTTCTCCTTGGGTTATGCCTCGTCGGGTGGTTGATCTATTTGCTTGTTGGTGGACGAGTGGTCGCTCTCAGAGTGCGGTTGTGTGGAAGATGGTCCCTTGTTGCCTCTTATGGTACTTGTGAAGGGAGCGCAATGATAGACAGTTCGAGGATAAAGAAATAATCATTGAGGAGCTCATTTCTTTTTTCTTTCTTTCTTTGTATTCTTGGACGGCTGCGTTCCTTGCCCCTATAGTGATTAATTATCATGATTTTCTTGTATTGTTTTCCTCTTCTTCTTAATTGTCATTCTTGTATACTCTCTGTGTACTTGATTGCTCTTTGTGCTTTTAATGAATTTTCCCTTACTCATCAAAAAAAAAAAAAAAAGAGTTGGAGAAGGACCCCATACATTTGAAAAAATTAAATCTAAAGGGTTACATATGCTTAAAGTAGAAACTGAAAATGGCAATTGATGTCCTTAGAGCACTCTCATCAGTTTCCCAATCATTTTCCCTGTATTTAGGGAACAAAACTATTTTTTGCTTCCCTATAAAAAAAACTCCACAATACATTCTCTAAATTTTCCCTATATCAATTAAATACTATTTTTTACTCTTATTTTATTATCTTTTCTCTTTCCTACTTTTATTTTTTTGTTATTTTTTTCTTCTCTCCTCTCTTGTCATCTCTGCCCTATCTCTCTCAAAACCCACCAGTCCACCGCCCCTTCTTCTCTTCCTCCTCTTCTTTTCTTCTCCCTTTCTTCATCTTCCCGATCCTTCCTTCCTCTCTTCTCTGTGACCCAAAACAAGTAGAGTAAGAGAACCCGGGAGAGAGACCGAATTAGGGAGAGAGATCGAGAGAGAGAGAGCTTGAGGAAGAGAGATCGAATCAGAAAGAGAACCGGAGATGCAGAGAGACCCGTGGGTCCGATTTCCGGTGGCCTAAGAAGAGACGCGGTGAGAGGAAGGTCTAATCTCCGGTGGGTGATGCTGGGTCGATGCCATAGAAGTTGAGGGCGCGATTCTGGTGGCTTGAGGTGCGAACTTCCGGTGAAACAAGAGAAAATTTCCGGTGGAATTCTGAACTGTGAATTTTCCAATGATCCTAGGGCTTGGGGCTTTGCCGTGGTTGAAGAAATTTTTTATTTTGATTGAGTTTGAGTTTTGACGGGGTGGAGACGATGGAGGACGGGGAAGGTGGAAGGAGAGAGGAGAGAGGAGAGAGAGATGGTTTTTTTATTTATTAAAATATTAGGTTGGGAATCTACAATAACCATGTATATTTACATGGTTACTGTAGATCCCCAAGGAGATCATGTAAATAGGGTGTCTGATGAAGGGTATTTTTTGATGTTTTTTATGAAATTTTCCCTAAATATAAGGAAGGGAACCATTTTAAGGAGTCTGATGGGAGTGCTCTTAGGCTTGAGGGTAGACAGTGCAATGAGTCAATGCCTTATTAGGGATGACTGGAAGATGAAACTGAGATAAGACTCTATTGACTGTGCGGAGAGCTGGATGACCTAAGCTCGTGTGCCAGTGATTGATGAAGGTTCGCTCACCTACAAGGGCTTGTTTTATTGAAGGGAAAAACTAGGCGAAGGATGGAGTTGGTAAAGCCCATCCTTAATTGGGCCTTGATGGAGTGGGATCCCGGTTTGACAATCCTTAATCACAAAGTAAGAAGAATGAAATTCAAAAAACACCGAGTTATCAAGAGCAAATTTACGAACTGAGATAAGATTTTTGCAAATTAAAGGAACATGAAGGAGATGTTTAAGGAGATATTGACGACGAGTAAGAGTGAGAGATGCAGAACCAATGTGAGTTATAGGCAAACCGGTGCCATCCATCTTCTACACGGATCTGATCCTGACCATGGTAGTCTTCAGAAGAGATATTAAGATGCTGGAGCTCACTGGTAACGTGATGAGTTGCCCTGGCATCGAGGTACCAGTTGTCTTCAATAGGTAGGGCAGAGGAAGAATAATAAGCCTGTGGACTGTGCTGAGATTCATATGGAGATGTCGAATCTTGCCGTTGATAGCACCGAAGGGCAGTGTGGCCCAACTTTCCACAAATCTGACATGTAGGCCGTGATGAAGAGGCAGTGTCATTGGAGAAGTAGGAGCCACGCCCTCGGTTGATGGAGGAAGAACCAAGACCATGATAGTAGTGTCGTCCACTGTAGGAAGATGATGAGCCACGGCTAGACATGGGAGACCGAGAAGAGATATTAGCAGAGGGCTGGGCAAGAACAATGGACGGGAGCTGCTGTTCAATACGCATCTCATGGGCAAGATGTCCATAAAGCTCATCGATGGATAAAGGATCCACACGCGTTGTTACAGAGGTAACAAACGGGTCATACTCAGATCCGAGACCTTTGAGAAAGAATGAGACACTTTCAAAGTCGTTCAAGAGCTGGCCAGTAGCAGCCAGAGTTTCACTCAAGCTCTTGATGGTTTGAAATTACTTAGTGATAGAGTTGTTCCCTTTCTTGACTGTCCTTAATAGAAAATAGATTTGCATGACACGAGCCCGAGCTTGAGAGGCAAACATAGTGACCAAAGTGGTCCATAAAGCATGGGCAGTAGCACATCCTACAACATGAACAACATAAGGCTCAATGAGCGTGGAAATGAGCACGCTAAGGATCATTTGATCCCTTTGGCACCACGCAATATACTCCAGATTGGCTATGGTGGCAAGAGCACCAGCTTTTGTGCTGGTATTGGGAACAATTTGGGCAGGTGGCTGAGATGAGCCATCTAAGAATCCGAACGCATCTTGACCGCGGATGTAGGCAAGGAGCTGCGTTCTACAAGTCATGAAATTCTCTTTGGAGAGCTTGATATTCAGGGAGTGATTCATGTTAGGGACGGTGAAGACTATAAACATGGGATTGGTTGGGTGGGGCAGTGAAGCCATGGAAGAGGTGGTGGAGGTAGAGTCAGAGTCAGACATAAGGATCAAAGACGTTGGTCTATATGTTGCTCTGATACCATAATAGAACCCAATATTCCATGCTGTATAATATATTCAACGTGCTCATCTTAGTGAGCTTTGATTGATATATATAGCATTTACAATATATAAGATTAACTACAACTCTACCGCTTCCATGTCTTCATATTGAAGTATAACTCTTCCTCATCTATACATTGAGTTTGAGTTAGATTACAATGTCTTCCTATCTCTATCTCTTCATGCTCTTATCTCTTATCTCTTTATCACTAGATTCACGTATAGGATGAGAGGTGTCTCGAGTGATTAAGTCCTTTGATGATAAGTCATGTGCGTTAATAAACTAAAAATTATATAAAATCTAAAAAAAAAAAAAAAATGAAAAACCTTAGTTTTTATTTTTTGTTTTTCGTTTTTTTTTTAAATAATTTTCAGTTTTTTTGTTTTGTTTTTATATAATTTTTATAATTTTGTGAAGGGTATTTTTGTCATTTGGGGGGGGACATTGACATTGTTTGGTAGTTTAGGGGGGAGGCATTGACACAATTGGTAATTTGGGAGGCACATTGACAATTGAGTAGTAGTTTAACGGGAATATGTGTAATTTTCCCTCTTTTATTTTTGTAAGTAATCAAATCATATATATATATAAAAACTAAGTCCTTCCTTAGAATGGCATAGAATGGCGACACGTGGCATGAACACATACATTTTAGTGACTAAACCGGTCCTTCAAGTACTCAACCGGTCTTTTAAATAAAATTAAACCAGTCTATTTAATATATGTTAATACGTTTATTTAAAAATCTATATATAGAATCAAGAATTATATGTATTAATACGGTATTTAAAAACTCATACACGGAATCAAGAGTTATATGTGTTATATAGAATCTCATATATAGGAAAACAAAAACCCCCATATATACCAAAAAAAAAAAAGACCCATATATACGTTACAATTGCTTGTTCTTTCCGCAACATTGGTGATAATGTTTCTTGGGCTTTTGGGGGGGTTTATGGCCCAAATGATGACAGGGATAGGAGGGATTTATGGGTTGAGTTAGCTGGATTGATGAGTAGTTGGGAGTTGCCGTGGTGTATTGGGGGAGATTTCAATGTTGTTCGCTTTCCGAGTGAGAGGTCGGGCAATGCCAGTTTCTCAGTTGCTATGGAAGAATTTTCAGATTTCATCTTCATGCAGAACTTGGTGGATCTACCTCTTCAAGATGGCCAATTTACATGGTCAAATAACCACACATGGTCTAGAATTGATAGGTTCTTAATTTCTGTGGAGTGGGAGGAACACTATCCTGAAGTAGCTCAAAGGAGGCTTCCAAGACTTCTGTCCGATCACTTCCCTTTGTTTTTGGATTGTGGGGCACCAAGACGAGGAAAAAGGTATTTTAAATTTGAGAACATGTGGCTGAAATATGAGGGTTTTGCTGAGCAAATCATGAAGTGGTGGTCGTCTTATGAGTGTTCGGGTTCTCCAAGTCACATTTTGGCGTTTAAACTGAAGGCATTGAAGACAGATTTGAAGAAATGGAATGCTGAAGTGTTTGGTGATGTAGGGAAGAAGAAGAAAGAATTATTGGAGGGCATTTGTGAGCTGGATTCAGTTGATGAAGGCCGAGGTCTAGAGGAGGAAGAGAAGGTTCGCAAGATAGATATGTCTAGAGAGCTAGAGAAAACTCTTCTGTTTGAGGAAATAATATGGAGACAGAAATCTAGAGCTTTGTGGTTGAAGGAAGGGGACAAGAACACAATTTTTTCACAGGATGGCCAACTCGCGTCGCAAATTTAATCAAGTGGACTCTATAAGCATAGATGGTGAAATCTCCAAAAATCCAAGGGAGATTCAGGAGCATATAGTTCAATTTTACAAAAACTTGTATGTTGAGAATTGTTCTTAGCGGCCAAGGGTCGAGGGCCTTTCTTTTCTTTCAATTGATGAAGATGAGAGTAGCTGGCTAGAGAGAGCGTTTGAGGAGAAGGAGGTGTGGGATGTCATCAGAGATTTCAATGGAGATAAGGCACCGGGCCCCGACGGCTTCACTATGGCTTTTTTTCAGAAGTGTTGGGATATATTAAAGCATGACATTATGGCTGTTTTTGCAAATTTTCACTCTCGAGGCAAGTTTGAAAAGAGTTTCAATGCTACTTTTGTCTCTCTGATTCCAAAGAAGAATGATGCTGTGGATGTGAGTGACTTTCGGCCTATCAGTCTTATTGGGGGAATTTACAAGATTATTTCCAAAGTCCTTGCGAACAGGTTTAAATCAGTTTTGGGTAAGATTATTTCAAACACCCAAAATGCGTTCATTGGTGGTCGACAAATCTTGGATTTAGTGCTTATTGCTAATGAATGTGTGGATAGTCAAATCCGTTCAGGGGATTCTGGGTTGTTGTGTAAGTTGAATTTGGAAAAGGCCTATGATCATGTGAATTGGGACTTCTTGCTTTACTTATTACAACGTTGTGGCTTTGGGGAGAAATTGAGAGCTTGGATTCGTTTTTGTATCTCTACGGTGAGATTCTCCGTCCTTATCAATGGAACTCCGTCGGGTTTCTTTACTAGCTCTCGCGGGTTGCGACAAGGTGATCCTTTGTCGCCTTTATTATTTGTCGTGGTTATGGAGGCTTTGAGCCGGATGCTGGCTGCTGCGGTGGAGCAGGGTTCGATGACAGGTTTTACTGTGGGACATAGAGAGTCAGAGGCAATAGTAGTGAATCATTTATTGTTTGCTGATGATACGTTGATTTTTTGTGGGGCGCAAGAAGAACAAATTCGACATCTGAAGTGCATTTTTCTTTGTTTTGAGGCAGTTTCGGGATTAAGGATCAATTTAGGAAAATCAGAAATTGTTCCTATTGGTGAGGTGGAGGATGTTGAAGGGTTGGCCCAGCTTTTGGGTTGTAGGGTTGGGTCTTTGCCTATGACGTATTTGGGTATGCCTTTGGGTGCCTCTTATAAGTCCGTTCCTACTTGGATAGGGGTGGTTGAGAAAATGGAAAGGAAGCTGGCTGGTTGGAAGCGTATGTATTTGTCAAAGGGCGGACGGTTGACTCTTATTAAGAGCACGCTGTCCAATCTCCCCACATATCTCTTGTCGCTGTTCCCTATTCCTTTGAGGGTGGCTAATCGTCTTGAAAAAATCCAGAGGGATTTCCTATGGGGTGGCATAGGGGATGAGGCCAAATTTCATTTAGTGAAATGGAACAGGATTTGTACTCCGTTGCATTCAGGGGGGTTGGGAGTTCACAACCTCACCCAGTTTAACCAAGCTCTTTTGGGTAAATGGTTGTGGAGATATGGTAGGGAGAGAGAGGCTTTATGGGGTTTGGTGATTGACGCCAAATTTGGGAGCCTAAAGGGTGGGTGGTGCTCTATTGAGGTGTCGGGTTCCTATGGAGTAGGGGTTTGGAAATATATCAGGAAAGGGTGGGAGAAGTTTTGCAATTATGTTCGGTTTGTGGTAGGGGATGGGTCACATATTAGTTTCTGGCATGATCGGTGGTGTGGGGAGAGATCTTTGAAGCATTGTTTTCCAGTTCTGTATAGTCTTGTGAGGAACAAAGCGGTAATGGTGGTAGATAATTTGACTGTTCATAATGGAAATATTCATTGGAATGTTCTCTTTACGCGGCAACTTCAGGACTGGGAGATGGAGATGGTGTTCTCTTTCTTTGAGCGGTTGTACTCCACTCCGATTCGACAAGGAGAGAGTGACAAGTTAGTTTGGAACCTCTCTACAAGGAGCTATTTTGAAGTAAGGTCATATTATGAAGCACTTAGTAGGAAAGATGGTCCATCATTCCCGTGGAAGAATATATGGTGTGCTAAGGCTCCGACAAGGGTGGCGTTCTTTGTATGGTCTGCAGCTTTAGGTAAAATTTTGACTCATGACAATCTGCGAAAGAGGAATATTGTGGTTATTGAGTGGTGTTGTATGTGTAAAAAGAAGGGGGAGTCTATTGATCATCTGTTACTTCATTGCGACACCGCCCGTGAGCTTTGGAGTTTTATGTTTTCTTTATTTGGAATTGAATGGGTCATGCCACAATCGGTGCCGGATTTGTTGACTACTTGGGGTGCTTTTCGAGGGCATGGCCTAGCTAAAAATGTTTGGCGTTTAGTTCCTCACTGTGTTTTGTGGAGCATTTGGCGGGAGCGGAATGCGAGGCTTTTTGAAGATGTCGAGACTGTAATGGTAGTATTAAGGAAGCATCTTCTTAACACGCTATATCTATGGATAGCGCCCCATCTTTGCCATCTAGGTGTTTCTACTTACGTAGACTTTCTTAATTTATTAGTTGTTCCTCCCGTTTAGGGGCTCTCTTGTATACTTCCCGTGTATTAGGGTTGCGCCCCTCTGCGCTTTTTATTGAATTTTAAATTACTTATCAAAAAAAATATAGTTGTACAACAAAAAATTGCAGCAAAAAAATCCATATATACGTTACCTAAACACACGACTCTCTTTCTCTCTCTCCATTGACGTCTTAAAATATAGAAGCGTTTCAGATTTTGCAAAAGCTTGAGATGACAAGCACGTCTCTCTCTCTCTCTCTCTCTCTCTCTCTCTCTCTACTAATGCCTTCAAATATAGAAGAGTTTCAGATCTTGGAAAAGCTTGAGACAATTTTTCATTCATCTGGCCAGATGAAGGTATTGTATGGTTTGTCAAACAGAACATATGTCACCGTGAAACCAACAGTTCGTGAATTTTTGTCAAACCTTGAGAGTGGGTTAATGACAAGAGTAAGACTCTTTTGTGGAGACAGGTGCTTCTTTAGTATTTTAAATTTTGGGTTGAAATCTAAATATGTTTCATTTTTGTTTGTGAAATTTTTGGTTGAGCAATTCTTGATTTGAATTTATGAGAATTTTTTTTTCGTTCATTTTCTTTTTCGAATGTTCAGAATTATATAGGATTGAAATATAATAGGTATCACACCGACAATATAAAAAATTCCTGCTAATTTTCTAATTTATGCTTTGATAATCAAAATCATGGTTTTCTTCTTGCTATTTTTCTTCTTAATACTTATTTTCATTCTAAACTACACCTATGGGAACAAAAATTTTAACATGTTTTAATTTATATGGATTAAACTAAAAATAAGGGTATTATGTTTTATTAATTTGAATGTTTTGTGGGATATATTTTTTCACTTATTTTTTGGAAGTGTTATTCTGCTTTTGAAAGCAAAAAAATGCAAAATCTTATTTGATTATTGTGCACAAAAGGAATTGAAATGCTTTCAAAACACCAAAGAGTTAATTAAGCATTAAACCTGATGTGAGATGATTTAATTAATTGCATTAAAAGTTAAGTGAAAGATTTTGTTTTATTTTGTATTCATTAAAAAAATGTTTATTTTGCTCTCTTTTTTCTTTTTTCTTTTTTTGAAAGTATTTTGCTCTATTTTTTTTTTAAAAAAAATGTTTAGAATTATAAGGATTTTATTTTTGTTCAAACATAATAGGTATCACACTAACAATATCAGAGATTCCTACTATTAATCTTACTATTAATGCTTTGATAATCAGAATCTCGGTTTTTCTCTTGCTATTTTTTTTTTTCTTTACACTTCTTTCCATTTTAAACTACACATGGGATTATTTTCAATGTTTTAACTTGTATGGATTAAAACTAAAATTATGGTAATTTTGATAGTAAAATTTTATGTGATTTATATATTCATGCAATGTTCTTTGTGCAATGGAGATGTTTTTAAGTTTTAAAATTAAATTATAATTAATAATCCCGCGCATTGCGCAGGTTATGAGCTAGTTTCATTAAAAACTAAAGGACGCACCCAAGTACATAGGAATTATACAAGATAAACACCTAACCAGAAAAAGATTTTAAAAACAAAAAGTCATGAAAGCTAGAATTTTTTTTCTTTTTTTTGATGAGTAAGAGAAATTTCAATAAAAGCGCAAAAAGCGATCAAGAACGCAGGAACTAGAAATATGCAAACAATCATTCGTCATCTAATGGAAAAAGGGTGTTGAAGAAGAAGGCCTTTAATCCGCCACTGTCCTCTCACTATCTTCAAAGCTTCAATCATTTTTTTTTCTCCAAATACACTACATCAAGCAAAGCGGAATCGTCTTCCAAACAGCTTCACTTCGAAGATTACCAAACTGCCCTCTCCAACAAGCAAAGAGATCTCTCACCCGACGAGACATGACCCACGCTAAACCGTACAAGCCGAAGATAGAGTTCCATAAGGCACTTGTTCTTTTGCAATGGAGTAAAAGGTGGTCAACGGTTTCTCTATTCTTCTTACACAAGTAGCACCAATCTACCACAATAATTTGTTGCCTCCTTAATAGCCCTTCTTTTCTAACACCTCCAATATTCTCCAAGCAAGAACATATGAGATTTTCTATGTCGGGGGGACGCTCCCGAAGCGCGGTCGTGTGGAAAATGGTTCCTTGTTGTCTTATGTGGTGCTTGTGGACGGAACGCAACGATAGACAGTTTGAGGACAAAGAAAGAACCATAGAGGAGCTCATTTCCTTTTTTATTCATTCTTTGTACTCCTGGACGGCTGCGTACCTCGCACCTCTAGGGATTAGTTATAACGATTTCCTTGTACTGCTTTCTTCTTCTTCTTAATTGTCTCTCTTGTATACCCCTTGTATACTTGATTGTGCTTTGCGTTCTTTTATAAAATTCTCTTACTTATCAAAAAAAAAAAAAAACGACTCCCTGAAACACTTTAACGGAAATAATGAAATATCCACTCCCAAGGAGGCATTCACACCAATTTTTTCTTCTGTCTTTTTGTTTTAACTAAAAATTTTCAGAAACACTCTGCCAAAGTTCCATCAACTAAATTATCTTATCCTGCATTTATAGTCTATCCATGTCTCTTGGGCATTCAATTTGCCGTTTTGCTGCCTTCAACTTTGATTAAAAAAATAAATAAATACTCTTCTATACCAATGCTTTCATAAATCTTGATTGAATATGATAAATTATCTTTAAATGTGTCCTTCATCTTATCCTTAATCTACACTTTATCCCAACAGAGCAGATGGTGCTTTGAAATCCCAACCTCAAATGTTGAGGTACATAGAGAACCAGCAAGGACACCAATAGAGTAAGAGGCGGTTATTGAGAGTTTGAATAAACTGTCGAAAACAAGAAAAAATTGTATTCCACCCTCAGCATTAGTGTGTATGTGAGTGTGAAACATGGTTGGCCCACTTCCCAATAGTGTAAGCTTTTGAGACTGATGGTTCCAAGGAATTAGAACCTATTTGTCTTGAAGTCCTTAGTTCGAGTCTTGGTGACCCCTTTCTAATTATTTACTTCAGTTCTACACATGCAAGGCTCACCCATTTGGTTCACTGTTAACAGGCTAATGCACGTAAGGATTAATGTGTTTGTGACCTAGAGATTCCTTCCTAATGGCTTAAGTTCTTAGGGCCAATCATTCTCCAACACCACTCATTAACATTACAGAAATCACGTTTAACCCACGCCCCTGAACACTATGATGCCGGTGGTTTATTTAAAGCTGCAGACATAGGATCAAAGTACTTCTCTCTTGTATCTAAGAAAGATCATTTCTCCCTGGTGTCTAGAAGCAAAAATGTCCTTAAAGATATAATAAGTACTGTTAACAAAAGGTTGTCTAAAAGTAAAAACCAAGTTTAGAGATGAAAAATTGAATGACAGTTATAAGGGAGAACTATATCCTTCATGAGGAGCAGATCAAGAATATAATCAAAGACTGTTGCAGAAGGGTAAGAGGAGAGTTAGCCAGTCAGTGACCACCACACTTACATGTTTATCTATGAGATTAAAAGCTTTCTCCAACATTCTTCTCCTCATAGAGTCCATCTTAGAAACTTGTTTGGCAAGCTACAACAAACAGATGTAGTAAACAATATGGAAGCAGCTGAATTGAATAGATGAACACAGATAAAATAGTTGCATCTTATTTTTCATGCTTACAAGAGCAGCTTCAAAGATGAAGAAAACAATACCTGACCTTTGAAGCTGTCATATACAACAGCAAGAATCAAGTTGGTGACAAAGTAGACCCCCAATAGCACATAGAGAACAAAAAACAGACAATACCATCGCGAAGCCCTTAAAAAAGACAGCATAAATGATGAAACATTAGATCAAGGTTTATATGTCATAAATAGAAATTTCAAGACTCCCAAAAACAGAAATATCAGTGAAGATATATCATGATTCTAGCAACAATGCATGAGGAAACAACAGATATGTGGAAACCAAAAAAAAAAAAGTAAAAGCTATAGTAACTTCAAGAGAAATGTCAATGCACTAAAAGTACTTCTAAAAGAGACAAAGGACGGGCATATTACAGAAAGATTATGGCAGGATTCACCTCAAGGTTCCTAAACAAAAAGGTCTAAAAATTACAAAAAAGAGTAAAAAGAAGATTGCCCAATGCAGGCAGACAGCCAATCAAACAAAGATCTCAGTGATAAACATTTAAGCTTATACCAAGATATCACACCCGAGGGGGGCGGGGGGGAGAGAGAGAGAGAGAGAGCTTATCAGATAGCTAGACTGTAACTCCCCAACTCTTCTTGGGTGTTATATATATACTCACAGAAGTCTTTCCAGAGCTATTACTGGAAGGCTAGGGATCTCAAGGAAGGTCACTCAGTGAAGTGGAATGAGGGGCTGTTTGCAGATTCCCTGGCTGCTTCAAAGACGTCTATCTGTTCTGCTAAAATGGAAGTAGCTGCAGTGCCTCCGTTGAAGAATTCTGTAGGCTCTGCGAAGAAGGGTTTCCTTCGAAAAGGGGTTCCTCAACCCTCGCCCGGCTGCAATAACCCCTACCGCGTCTCATGAGGCCAAGGATGTTGGGATGATAGGGCTTCACTCCCCTTCGGGAGGTCACATCATTCCTTCATCCATAGAGGGCAATGGTCGTTCTCAATCTCAGGATTGGCCTGTCAGGTATGACTTTAATGGGGAGTTAGTTGGTTGGGAGAAGGATGGCGATTTTTGGGATGGGTTGCCCTTAGACTGGTCGTTGGACGAGGTTCAGGGTGAGGAGTCTTTGGCAATCCTTGATGCCATGGAAGATGAATTTCATCGGGACAAAATGATAGCACGGCAAAAGACCAAAGGAAAGAGGGAGCTTTTGAATTTGAAAAGTTCAATTAATTACGGTGTGGCAAGCACTCCCTCTAGGCGCGGGAAAGGCAAGGCTCTCATGTAGTAGGGTTTTGTGCCCTCGTGGGTTTAGAGGTTTTCGGGTTTTAGGGCTTATCTCCTTGTGGGTTTTGTTGGGTTCTTTTGTGGGCTGTTCTCGGGTGATCCTTTTGGGCTTTAGGGTTTTGTTGGGTGCTTTTGATGGGTTGGCTTTGGTTGTTCCTATGTATACTCCATGTGTACTTAGGGGCGCCTTACGCTTTTTCTAATAAAACTTTTCTTACTTATCAAAAAAAAAAAAAAGCATTTAATTCCACTGATGTCCGCTCACGATCCTCAAAATTCTGATCATTTTTTACCATCTAGAGACACAACATCAGGCATGACGATATCATCTTCCATACAGCATCAAAATGAGGCCTACCAACTTGCCCTCTCCAGAATGCAAAGAAGTCTACCACTTGACTAGGCATAACCCAAGCCAGCTCTACACTGTTGAAGATAGCGTTCCAAAGAGCGCTAGCAATCTCGCAATGAAGAATCCACCGACTCCCTACTCTTCTTATACATGTAGCACCAATTAACCACAATAATATGCCTCTTCCTAAGGTTGTCAATGGTAAGGATCTTCTCTAATGCGGCCGGCCAAGCAAAGAACACTCTCAAGGGAGCATTATTCCACTTAATACTCTTCCAAGGAAAAGTAGTACTATCACGACGAACAAGTACATTGTAGTATGATCTAACATCAAACCACCATCTCTTGAAAGGTACCCAACAAAGGTTTTTTTACCACCCCGTCTCAATCTTAAGGAACACAACAAACTGAAGAACATGGTAAAGAGATCCACCTCCCAATCGTGAACTGCTCTAAGAAAATTAATAATCCACTAATGAGAGACACTAGAGAGATCAAAATGGTCTACCCTGAAAGCTTCCTTAAATCGAGCCATACTAAACAAGTCTGAGAAAGCAATCTTGAGGACCTGATCCCCACACCACACGTCATGCCAGAATCTAATTTTGGAGTTGTCACCCACATCAAATCTAGTATGGCTAAAAAACTCTCTCCAGCCCCTTCTCATATTTTTCCAAAGCCCTACCCCATAAGACATGGACCTCCTCATTAGAACACAAACCACCCTCCATAAGGCCTCTCTCTCATGAGCATAGCGCCAAGGCCACTTCCCTAAAAGAGCTCGGTTAAACAAAAGTAAATTCCGCACCCCCAACCCTCCTTTAGAAATTGGAGTACACACTTTAATCCAACTAACCAAAGTGGAATTTGAACTCTTCGCTAAAGCCATCCCACAAAAAATCCCGCTGCAACTTCTCTATGTGATTGAAAACACCAACCAGAAGAGAAAAAGAGACATGAAGTAGGTAGGCAGATTAGATAAAGTGCTTTTAATCAAGGTAACTCTCCCCCCCCCCCCCCCCCTCTCCATTGACAAGTACATCTTCTTCCATCCAACCAAACGGTGTTCTATTTTCTCAATAATGCTGTCCCAAATAGATTTAGCCTGAAACAAAGCTCCCAAGGGAAGGCCTAGGTATTTCATAGGCAAAGAAGAAACCTTATAACCCAAGATGCTAGCCATACCTTCAACATTAGTGACAATTCCACCGGGAACCAACTCTGATTTGGACATATTAATCCTCAAACATGAAACTGCTTCACAACATAAAAAATAAAAATAAAAAAACAACACAAGCTACGAAGATGATCTGGATTTGCCCCGCAAAAAATCAAGGTGTCATCTGCAAACAAAAGATGAGAAACGTTGAGGGCACTCCCACTCCTAGACCCCACTAATAAGCCTGATAATAGCCCCCCATCCACTATAGCAGAAATATTTTACTTAATGCATCCATGACAATAAGAAACAGAAAGGGAGACAATGGATCTCCCCATATCAAGCCACGGGAACTCCTAAAGAAAACTAATGGACTACCATTCACCAATACAAAAAAGCACACTGAAGAGATGCAAAAAACTATCCAATTACACAATTTCTCCCCAAATACGCACCTCCTCAGCAAATACAATAAAAATTCCCAATTGACATGGTCATAGACCTAACTTGCACAACACACTTGGTTCCCCAAATCTAATCCTACTATCAAGGCACTCGTTGGCTATGAGGACAGAGTCAAGAATCTGCCTATCCTTGATGAAAGCATTATGAGGCTTAGAAATGATCTTCTCCATTACCAATTTGAACCTGTTAGTTAGAACTTTGGCAACAATCTTGTAAACTCCAACCACTAAGCTAATAGGACGAAAGTTCTTAATGTCAATGGCCTCACATTTCTTTGGTATAAGAGCAATGAAGGTGGCAGTGGAAAACATTCATTATGTCTATTTTGAGTACCTCCCAACAAGCTTGAAAGAAACCCATAGTAAAACCGTCGGGCCCCAAGGCCTTGTCACAATTAAGGGCTTTCACCACCATGAAGACCTCTTCTTCCTCGAACGGCCTCTCCAACCAAATGGCCTCCTCCCCCCTCAATCCAATCAAAAATATGGCCATCCAACCTAGGCCGCCAACTAAACTGTTCGGTAAACAAATTATCATAGAACTGCACAATGTGTTCTCTGATCACAGACTAATCTTAAGAAACTGGCTAACAATTTTTTATACGACCCTTGAACCCAACACGAAATTAGCGGGTTAGGTTTTGGTATAATCGGGATTGGGTCAATTCGGGTCGGCCCTATTTAACTCGTTTAATAAACGGGGTCAATCTTGAGTCCATTCGCTTAACCTATAGGTTACTCGTATACTAAAATCAGATTTTTTTAAAAAAAAAATTAAAAATTAAAAATTAAAAATATAATAATAAAAAATTAAAATAAAAAATAAATACAAAAACAAACTAAACCTAAAAGTAAAGTAAGTGGGTTATGCGGGTTGGGTCAAACGGGTCATCCATTTCTTTGAGTTATTTTTAAAATAACATGTTATGATTGAGTCAACACAACACGATCTGTTGTTTATTAAATTTGTTATGTGGGTCTGGTCAACCCAACACGACCTGTTTATCAAACTGGTTAAACGGGTCGTGTTGCATCGTGTCACCCGCTTATTTAAATGGGTCGTGTCCAATTATCGCCATAGACTATGGACGCTAGACAATGCCAAGAGTTGGACACCTCTTGGACTGCGCAATGGATAACTTGATCACTTTGTTAAGGGTCTGACACACTTAACTAAACGGATTGTGTCAGGGTTAACCCTTAACGGGTTGGTGGTTCAATCGACCATACATGCCAACCCGGATTGTCAGGCCTACCTTCTATTCAAACTAGCCACTCGATGAAAGAAATTTGTGCACTTGTTGCCCTCTCTTAACTACAACACCTCCATTTTTGCCTCCAACTCAGCTCTTACAAAAGAGTTGACCATTCAAAATCATTGACCATTGTGGCCTTCCTTGTTTTCTCCTCCTCGCTTAAACCTCTCTCTTCTTCCAAGCCTTCATAAACTCGTAAATTATCCAAAAGAAGCTTTTTCTCTCTCTACGTTGTCAAACACCTCCTCATTCCAAACTATTAAATCATCTTTCAAGGCCTGATGTTTGCGAGCCAAAATATAACTTGGAGCACGCTAAAAGTGATAAGAGGACCACCATTGTTTCACCTTATCTACAAAACCCCCTGATTTTAACCACATGCTCTCGAACTTCAATAGAACTTTAGAAATGATGGGTTTTCAACCATACTCAATAACATGAGCGTTCATTGATATATATAGACTGATTACAAAAGACTTTGGATCAAACACTAGCTCTGATTACAAGGACTCTCTTTACATTAGACTAGAACTCATCTAGCTTTATCTCTTAGGACTCTCACTGTGAACATAGAAGTAGAACACTAGAAGGACTCTATCTTATCATAGAACTCTATCTTATCATATCAGTACTAGAACTTCAGATAGAAGATGTAGTCCTATCACTTGTCTTCCGAATAGATTGCAACGCACAAGACTCATATTTGGACTATGAGTCTTGTGCGTGAGTTGTGTAAATACCCTCCCGCAAGATCAACGGGGGAGAGGACACATTGAGCTTGGAACATTGAAGTTGAAACCGGTTGGAGACAAGTGGTTTAGTAAGCACATCAGCGAGTTGATCCGAACTAGGAATGAATCGAATATTCAGAGACTTATCAGCAACATGATCTCGGACAAAGTGGAAGTCAATTTCCACATGCTTGGTATGCGCGTGGAAAATTGGGTTGACCGACATGTATGTAGCTCCAATGTTATCACACCACAATGTTGGTGTAGAAGAGAGACCTATGCCAAGGTCTAGAAGGAGGGCACGAATCCAGAGGAGCTCGGCAATAGTATTAGCAACAGCCTTGTATTCAGCTTCCGTTGATGACCGAGAGACAGTTGGCTGCTTGCGGGAGCTCCAAGAGATCAGATTGGAGCCAAGAAAAACACAGTATGCTCCTGTGGAGCAACGATCATCTGAGCAACCAGCCCAGTCAGCATCCGAGTAAGCTGCCAAAGTTGTACTCGAGGTGCGATGAAGAAGAAGACCATGTGGAGGAGTATGCTTCAAATACCGAAGAATCCGTTTAACCGCCTGCCAATGAGGTTTGAGTGGTCTATGCATGAACTGACACACTCGATTGACAGCAAAGCTCAAATCAGGACGAGTGAGCGAAAGGTATTGCAAGGAGCCAACCACGCTCCGATAAAGGGAAGGGTCTTCCATAGGGTCACCAGTGAAGGCTGAAAGACTGGAGGAGGAAGTCATGGGAGATGTAACTGGTTTGGCCTCAATCATATTGGCTTTCTTCAAAAGATCCAAGATGTACCTGCGTTGGGAGAGTCGAAGACCAAATTTAACCTTAGTGACTTCAACTCCAAGAAAATAATGAAGATCACCCAGCTCTTTCACTGCAAAGTCAGTACTTAGAAGCTGAAGTAACTCGGTAATGGCAGCAAGAACGGAAGCTATAATGATGATGTCGTCCACGTAAATAAGAAGATACATAGTGACATTCTTGTTCCGATAAATGAAGAGAGAGGAATCGGCCTTAGAACCCACAAAGCCGAGCTGCAATAGTGTAGTGCTCAGTCGAGAAAACCAGGCTCGGGGAGCCTGTTTTAAACCATAAAGTGCTTTCTGCAGTTTACAAACATGTTGAGGACAGTTGGGGTTGATGAATCCGGGAGGTTGCACCATATAAACATCTTCAGACAGAAAACCGTGAAGAAATGCATTCTGGATGTCAATCTGTTTGAGAGGCCAACCTGCTGAGTGAGCAATAGAAAGAACAGTCCGGATTGTTGTCGGTTTAACAACCGGACTATATGTCTCGCCATAATCAAGGCCAGCTTGTTGATGAAAGCCTTTGGCAACAAGTTTGGCTTTGTGGCGTTCAATTGAACCATATGCTCTCAGTTTGAGTTTAAAAACCCATTTACAGCCGACAACATTATGAGAAGACTACGGAGGAACTAAAACCCAAGTCTGGTTTTGAAGCAAAGCATTAAATTCTACTTGCATAGCATTCCTCCATTCAGGAACAGTAATGGCTTTGGAGAAGCAGGCCGGCTCTACACCTGCAGATTGAGTTTCTGCCAATAATACCCAAGGAATAGGATACCTGATGGTGCCGTCCGTAAGCTATCTCTACTGAATAATATTATTCATGGATCTTGTACACATTGGATGAGTCCGGACAGGAAGGTCATCCGGGCCAGAGAGTGAACTAGGCATGCTTTGTTCTGCAGAAGAAGGGGGAGATTGACTGGAAGATGACATGGAAGGAGAAACTATTACAGGATGTGAAGGCCGAGTTGAGACAGAAGATGGAAAGATTATAGGAGGAAGAACTGAAGCTAGGGTAGGTGACAGAGATTCGGTGGATGAAGGAACAGCAACAGAGGGGAAGCTATTCTCATGAAATACATCATCTCGTGAGATATACATTCTGCCAGATTCAATATGAAGGCATTTATAGCCTTTGTGATGGGAACTATAGCCTAGAAAAACACATTCTTTTGAACGAAGAGAGAATTTGTGGGAATTATATGGACGTAGGTTAGGAAAACATGCACAACCGAAAACTTTAAGAAACTTATAATCAGGAGTACGATGAAAGAGTTTCTCAAAAGGAGATTTGTTTTGCAATAAAGGGGTGGGGAGCCGATTGATTAGATAGCATGAAGTTAAACATGCTTCATCCCAATACTTTTGAGGGAGATGACTGTCGGCCAAGAGAGCCAAAGTGGTGTCAATTAAGTGACGATGCTTTCTCTCAACACATCCTTGTTGTTGATGTGTGTAAGGACATGAGATGCAATGAGAAATACCTATAGATTGAAAATAGGTACGTAGATTGCGATATTCACCACCCCAGTCAGATTGAACACTTTTAATTTTGGATTTTAGTAGGCGTTCGATCATGACTTGGAATTGAAGAAAAGTTGGCATAACATCGAATTTGGACTGAATAGCAAACACCCAAGTATAACAACTAAAGGCATCAATAAAAGACACATAATAACGATTTCCATTAAACGAAAGAGTTGGGGAAGGTCCCCATACATCTGAGTAAATTAAATCTAAAGGTTTACAAATGCGGGAATTTGAAACGACAAACGGCAATGGTAATTTGAAACAGCAAACGGCAGTTGATGACCCTTGGCTTGGGGACAAGCAGTACAAGGGGAGGCTGCCTTATTGGGAAGAACTGGAAGCTGAAATTGAGATAGGACACAGTGGACAGTGCGAAAGGCAGGATGTCCTAGACGCTTGTGCTAGTGAGCAGTGGAAGTGCGCTCACCTAAGAAGGCTTGTTTGATTGGTGGAGAACTGGATGAAGGAGTGAGTTGATACAACCCATCCTTAAAAGAGGCCTTGATGGAGGATGGTCCCTGTTTGAGAGTCCTTGATCACAAAATGAAACGAGTGAAATTCAAAAAAGACGGAATTATCAGCAGCAAATTGTCTAACCGAGAGAAGGTTTTTGCATATTAGAGGGACACGAAGAAGCTGTTTAAGAATGAAAGACCGACGAGATAATGATAAAGATGCAGAACCAGTATGAGAAATTGGCAAACCTATTCCATCTCCTACACAGATTTGATCCTGTCTAGTGTATTCCTCATGTGACAGATTGAGATTCTAGAGCTCGTTGGTAATATGATGAGTGGCCCCTGTATCGGGGTACCATGTGTCCTCAGCAGGCAACACCGGGGACGAGTAATAAGCCTAAGGTGAAGGCTGTGGAGAATCAGAGAAGGAAGAAGACTCCTGCCTCTGATAACAGCCAAGAGCTGTGTCCAAGCTTGCCACAAATCTGGCATGTTGGGCAGGAAGAGGATGCAGCATCCTGAGAAAAATAAGAACCTCGTCCACGATTGTTGTTGAATGAACCACGACCACCACGGTTATATGGTCGATTACCACAACCTCGAGATCCTCTACCCCTAGCCATGGGAGCCCGAGAGGAAAAATTTGCCACTGGTTGTTGGATGTCAAGAGTTGGAACCTGCTGCTCCAGGCGCATCTCATGAGCAAGGAGATGGCCGTATAACTTATCAATGGAGAGGGGATCAACCCGAGTAGTAACCGAGGTAACAAAAGGGTCATACTCAGATCCAAGGCCCTTGTGAAGAAACGAGACACTCTCAAAGTCGTTGAGAGGCTGACCAGCAGCAGCCAGGGTGTCACTAAGAGTCTTTATAGTCTGGAAATACTCTGTAATTGAGTTATTTCCCTTCTTAACAGTGGTGAGTTAAAAATAAATCTGCATTACTCGGGCTTTAACCTGAGAAGCAAACATAGTGAGCAGAGTTTTCCATAAGGTCGAGGATGTAGCACAACCGACGGCATGCACTACATATGGTTCAGAAAGAGTGGAGATAAGGATGCTGAGAATCAGTTGGTCCTTTTGGCACCACACGAGATAGTCCGGGTTGACAATAGTTGCAGCAGCTCCAGCGTCGGTACTGGGATTCGGTATTGTCTGAGCCGAGGCTGGATTGGAGCCATCAAGGAATCTGTAAGAATCCTGTCCTTTGATATAAGCGAGGACTTGTGTCTTCCACGCCATGAAGTTTCCTTTAGAAAGCTTGATATGGAGATTGGGGTTCATGTTTGGGACAGTAAAGACAACTTGCTGGTAGGTTTGTGTTTGGGGTTGAGTGGTTGTAGAAGCCACAGAGGCGATGGAAGAAGGAGAATCAGAATCAGCCATGAATCAAGACGTTTGTCTATGAAAAGGCTTTGATACCATAATAGAACTTTAGAATTGTTGGGTTTTCAACCATGCTCAATAACATGAGCGTTCATTGATATATATAGACGGATTACAAAAGACTTTGGATCAAACACTAACTCTGATTACAAGGACTCTCTTTACATTAGACTAGAACTCATCTAGCTTTATCTCTTAGGACTCTCACTGTGAACATAGAAGTAGAACACTAGAAGGACTCTATCTTATCATAGAACTCTATCTTATCATATCAGCACTAGAACTTCGGATAGGAGATGTAGTCCTATCACTTGTCTTCCGAAAAGATTGCAACGCACAAGACTCATATTTGGACTGTGAGTCTTGTGCGTGAGTTGTGTTAATAAACTTGAAATATCTTCTAGCTCCAGAAAGGCCTCTGCAATCCATAATGATGGGGAAATGATCCGAGCACAATCTAGGCAACCATTTATTAGCCAAATCAAGGAACTAGGCTTCCCAATCAAAAGAAACAATGAATCTATCAATTTTAGACCACGAAGAAGGGTCCTTGTTGCTATACCATGTAAAAGAGCCACCCATAAGAGGAATATCCATGAACCCATACTCAAAAATGAAATCTAAAAACTCCGTCATAGCAAGAGAAAAAGGGGTTTCACCTGATCTCTCATTGGGAAAACGAGTGACATTGAAATCTCCCCTATACACCAGGGTAAGTCCCACCAACTATTCAAACTAGCCAATTCGTCCCATAAAAGCCTCCTATCGCAATCGGTGTTAGGGCCATAAACACCTGCAAAAGCCCAAGAGAATTGATCTAGGACATTTTTGAAAGAAACGGCAACCGAAAACTCACCCACACACTTTTCAATTTTCTCCACCACCCTTCTATCCCACATGAGCAATATACCCCCAGATGCCCCTCTTGAATCTAAGCAACACCAATCTTCCAATCTCAAAGCAAATTTCTCACTCTAAGGCGTTTCTCCCCGTCGTTTAACCCTCTTATATTCCACAATAACAATTTGGGCTTCATTGACAAACCGAGAAACCCCTCCCCTTTGCTCTAATTTGGCTAGAATTGCCTCCCATAGAATCATAGTTGATCAAGCATGATAATCTTTTTAACTGCTGATTTGGAATTGGAAGCCCCCTCCCCCGTAATTATGACTCATTTCAATGGTTGCAAGCAACACCATTAGTTCCCCTTCAAACCCCTCACACAATATATAGACCAACAATATGGTGAATGTCAATCATCTTCTGCAGAACCCATCTTGAAGCCTTTGGCCCTGAACACCTTGGGTTGACAGACTCACCAAGGGGACAGCAATTCAAAGGCTCATACAACAAACATTGGGTCTAGCCAAACTAGTAGAAACTTTGACACCCAAACAGTTTGCATCACCCTTCCTAACCTTATTCGAAAGACCCATCTCCTTGCCTACTATAACACTACCCCCCCCACCCCCCCCCCCCCCCCCCCTAAGACTGCTCTGAAAGAGAGGATAGCAAGGGCAGAGACAAACCCACCAACGAGATCCTTTTCCCACATTTTACCACCATTTCCCAATTCGGGGAAATAGGAGGAGAAGTGTTTCCCTCATCCACAAGGCGGTCCAAGCTGAGAGCATCGAAAGGATTCGCGGTTAAGGTTGCCACTTTTGTCACGTTGCCACAGACCTACAAAATTACCATCGGAAAACTCACCAACGAGATCTTTTTCCCACATTTTACCATCATTGCCCAATCAGGAGAAATAGGAGAAGTGTTTTACTAATCAATAGGGCGGTCCAAGTTGAGAATGTCGAAAGGATTCGCCGTAAAGGTCGCCACTTTTGTCACTAAGCCACCCAGACCTACAAGATTACCATCCACGATTGGATTAGCTTCGGACCCTGACCTCCTATGGGCCTTCAACTGTAAAAGATCACCAACTGTAACAGGTGAGTTTCATGTTACTGAATTTGGATTAAGGGAAAAGAAGAAAATTGAATTGAATAAGGAACACTTTATTGAAAAATTAAGAAAACATAGAAATTAGGCATTCGAGGTGTTCTTCCTCCTTACAGTCTAAGACTGAATTACAAGATGATTGCCCTCTCTCTCACCCTTCTTCCCATTTATACAAGATTCTCTCAATACCGTCCTTCCCACAATAGCCTTGCATCCTAACAGAATTTGGAAACCAAAACCAACTAATAGAATACTATTTACACCTCATACCCTCCACGTCATCACTGCATGAGCTGGCGTTGGACTACTCGTGACATTACCTTCCCCTTTTAAGCACCTTGCCCTCAAGGTACTGATTGAATGAAAGAAATGTAACTCAGCTATGACATCTCTGCCCTTCCTTTGAAACAACAATTCTGCCCTTTCTAGTAAAACAACCCAGCTGATCCTCAGTGCTGAATCAGGACTCCAGCTGGACCCATGCTGCACTCTACTCCTACCTAATGCTGCCATAAGATCTAGAATCCTCCACCCTTGTCCACATTGCAGCATGTCCCTCTGCAGCTTCGCTTCTAGGTTCTTGGCATCTTCCTTCTTCACATCCTCTTTGACCGAGTCAGCCAACTCCCTCTGACATTTCAGCACTTCTCGCTCAACCCTTGCCTCTGGAAGGATGCCCAAACTTGAGGCCTTTTGTATCAAGTGGTTTTTGCAAGTGACCTTTGCAATTTTCCCATTCCTTAGCATTTGCCAAGCAATGTTCAAAGCCAAAATTACAGCCCCCGTCACAAGCTCAAAATAGAGTATAGTGTGCCTGTCACGTGCATTAACACAAACTATACCCGTTTCAGCAAGAATACCTCCACACCTCCATTCCAAAAAAGGCCGTCTACGTAGACCACCTCCAATAAAGCGATCAACCATGTCCTGAAGATTTGAATTAACTTCTATCTTTTCAATATCAGCTCCACATAGTGGACAGTCCTTAAAGCGTGATATGCATGTTGGGCCATAAACATGAGAACAAGGCCCACATTTGCGACTTTCAAAGAGAAGCACTTGGCATATGATACAGCTGAAGGGCCTTAGCTTAAACGTTTCTGAATCATATCCAAATGGGCACTTTGGAGGAACCATGGCAGAGTCGGTCACTTGTTGACACATAGAACCAAGCATAAAAGACAATTCTGCCCTTCCCTTGAACGACATTTCATACCCCATGCACTGTGCAGATGTCTGCCATTCCTTGAAAATATTTTTTGCTGCCACGCTCCAGAAGATGTCTAATGCGCACCGTTTTGTACAGCCCTCCAGCCATTTGTAAAAGCTTCGAGTGATGCTCCTAATGCTACGTAGCCACCTAGCTGGACACACGAAAGTTTCTAGGTTCTTCTTGAAGGGTTCTGAGTTTTCAGCAGAAATGTTGGATCTCCACCTCAGCTGCGGCCATTCCCCACCCTTGCTGGTTGGCCGGCTGCCGAACCCCATCCGAGTTCCTGGCCAGCTCACTCGGCCCCAACCGCTATGCTGTCCAACACGGTGCTCTCGCCCAACCGAAGGCCGTTGACGGTTGTCACTTCGCCGCCGTGATGGATTGCCTCGCTTCGGAGGACCACCCGTTCCTTCGAACTCACTAAAGCAGCATCGCCTCGCTTCGGTGGGGCGTACGCTTGACCAATTTTTGCTCCGACTGGAACCTCCACGTGTTCGGCCATCGCGGTCTCTCCTGGTGCTACACGAGGGAAGCTCCTCTGAACACATTTTCTTCACCAAATGGCCAGAAATGTGAAGCCAGCTCATCACCCCTTTATGCCCATTCCTTCTGTCAGCAGTGATGCACCCCGGTGGCTCTGCCTCTTGTCCGAGTTCTGTCTCGGTGGTGCCCCCTTCGTACTCCACCAATGAGATACGGTCCAAGTGGCCTCCAAGCGCTATAAGAGGGAAGCACCGAGTTGGATCCATTGCTCGAACACTTGGCCCCCTTCTCGGCTTGGCTCTAGCCAAGATTTTGCCGCCATTGGTTGCTCGTGCGCAGCCAATATGCTAGACTAGAAGGATTGGCCGATCCAGAGTAAGAAGGGAAGATGATAGCCTGCCTTCGTCCACTTCTTGGCCATCCTCTACGTGCCTCGGTGGCTCAGTCTGTTGAATGAGCTCTACTTCGGCGTTTTTCCATCGCCATTTGTGCTTCCAGACCACCACATCCAACTCTTCCGACCGATCCGGAATTTGATGCTCCTTGAGAGATTTGAAATTTCGTGGATGAATTACGTCAGAAAGATGGTAGGCGATGACAACAGGATTTGTTGCTGTATCTGTTGAGTGTTTTGGACCTTCCACCGGTTCTATTGCTGGGTCTGGTGTGCGTTTTGTGCCATCTGCTGGGACTGGTACTGGAATTGGAATTATTGTGAGGTTGGCTTCATCGTCGCCCTGATCCTCTTCTTCTTCATGGAATTCTGCTCGGGTCTCCTCCACCACTGAAACTGGAATTATTGTGCTGTGGCCGAGGACGATCATCAATGAGCGTCTGAACTTGCTGCGTTAAGTGCTCAATCACAGCACGGATACTCTGCATCTCGGTTCGAGTCCCCACCATCTCAGCAAGGAGATGAGTCATCGATCCCTGCAATTCCTTCAAAGGCTGTGAATAGTTGGCCATGGCTATAATATTGCGGTCGCCACAGAACTGTCGTGGTAGAATTTGGGGTTGTAAAAAAAAAAAGAGGTAAAGAAAAGATCAGCGGAAGATGGCAGAATTGGAAGCGATGGTGTGAAGGATTGGAGGCTCTGATACCACTTGTAACAGGTGAGTTTCCTGTTACTGAATTTGGATTAAGGGAGAAGAAGAAAATGGAATTGAATAAGGAACACTTTACTGAAAAATTAAGAAAACATAGAAATTAGGCATTCGAGGTGCCTTGCCTCCATGAACATTCGAGGTGTTCTTCCTCCTTACAATCTAAGACTGATTGCCCTCTCTCTCACCCTTCTCCCCATTTATACAAGATTCTCTCAATACCGTCCCTCCCACAATAGCCTCGCATCCAAACAGAATTTGGAAACCAAAACCAACTAATAGAATACTATTTACACCTCATACCCTCCACGTCATCACTGCATAAGCTGGCGCTGGACTACTCATGACACCAACACATTTTGAAATTGAGGGTTGCTCGAAGCGATGCAGTTGGGCTACCTCCGACAATGCCTTAGACAGTGTGCCACCGGCAACGTAGACGACTCTGTCGTCCTCCAAAACTCCCTTCCATTTATCACTCAACTACATGACAGTTGCTTCAGAAGCCGCAGGCAAGGCACTCAAACCAACCCCACTGGAGCTCGTGCCTGCACCCAAACGAGCCCCAACCCAAGACTTCGCCAACCACTTAGAAGTGGGTTTAAAACTTGACCTAACTTGGTGCGGGGGTCAGCTGTGTTTTACCATTTAGCACACGTTCCTTATGGGGCATAGATAAAAGGCTTTGGTTTACAACAGGAGGCTTAAAAGAGTGTTGGGCCCTCACTTGCATGTGGGGCCTCACCTCAAAACTAACAACTTCTTGCAAAATATCCACTAACCCAAACGACTCCAAGCCCACACATCTAATTTTGCAATGGCTCGATCTACTTCCACTTTCAAATAAACCAGCAACTTTCTCAAGTCATGGAGGGCCCCACTAACGTCCCTCACTACCATGTCCCATACCTTGGCAGGAAAGCAGACATTCTATGCATGGATGCACACTCCTTGGTTGTTATCCAGTTGTACCTACGGTACAGGTTCTTTAGGCTTGGTGTGGCCCTCTCTAAGAGTCGTACTACCCACCATACGATGCCCCTGTCCAACCAACACCTCAGCAAAAGACCTATTACCAACAGCCACAAACGACGCTCACTCCACCTTCACCGCTGGCACCAATGGGCGCTCCTTCAAGAGGGAAGACGAAGCTAGTTGGCCGCCACCAAAGGAGGTCTGAAAGAAAACAACAAACCTTTTTAACTCACAAACAAAACCAAACCATACCTTCCTCCGCCTCCTTCCGGAAAAACCACAACACCCCTTTCGGTCACCACCGTCGTATTCCGAGACGATTACAAAGCCGTCGTAGTTGTTCACGCAACTCTGGACAAAAAAAAAGCTTCAAAACCATCTCTGTAGGACTTCAAAAGCTCCATTGATTCCTCTGCTTCGAGCAACCTCTCCATGGTGGCCAACAACCAATGTACAATCACTCTGCCAATGGAAATGGAGCGCATAAAGCCCCTACTCCTTTCGAAGAAACGTAAAACTGAGATTCCCTTTTCTAATGCAAACTCAAAGGATTTAGCTTCCACAAAGAACCACCTAGATAAGCCCATCGTCATGCAACAAAAAAGGAAACAGAGCAAACACCGTTGTCGAAGTAACCCACAAAATAGCGTAGAGCTTAATACGAACAGAAACCTAGCCACAACCTTGTCAAAAAAATCAAAAGCTTCACCCATAACATCCGTGCAAACAACCCAGAGCCCTGAGAATCTATAGACTAGATAAACCAAACACAAGTTCTAAGAAGAAGTGGGACGCGCCGTCGGAAACCAGAGAGTGAGAGAAAAAGACTCACAAAACACACCTCCTCGGGACTCATAAAACACATGCAACTCACTTATTATTCATGATGAAGTTGATGTTACAAATAATAACTTATTTCGACCAAACAATTCTAGAATGGAAGCACTTGCATGATTTCCCTAACATTCAATGCACCTTCCCTACTCGACCCTTTCTGAACTCCTATGCTAAACTAATAGATTAAAAGAAATTTCTCAGCAATGAGATAGCCTCCTTGGTACTCTCCTCTAAGAACCCAAAAATAAAAATCATTTCCCATGGGGTGTGGTCAGGCACCCATTGTGGTAGGCAACCTATGGGGAATGAACTTTTTTTACTATTTTTGGGTTCCCAAAAAAATAAAAAATAAAAGTTTTTTGGGGAAATCATTTTTAGAGCTAGGGTATTTTGGAATTTTTATTCAGTTCGAGTGAGAAAATTTGGTCATTCATGTGTTGGCACCAAATGAAAGAATATGAATGGTCATTATGTTCCAACTTCTTGTATTCCTAGTAATACTCATTCTTATTCCTAACGAATCATCGTTCCAGATAACTTGAGAAATACGGAGCTGCATGTGCAATTCCGTATCCAAATTCCTATTTTAAAAATCCAACCATCCATAAACCTGTTTCACAACAAATTACAAACAAGATAACTTGAGAAATCCTAATGAAGTGCTGAAAAACTAAAGATCCCACACAAGTCAAACAGTCACACTTTCACAAACAAAAAGTGCCACATGGAAGACCCACGTACAATTGAACCTAATCAAAGTTCCAACAGCTTCAAAATGAGTATGCAATACTTTCATGGAAAGATTGTATAAATGGACGATTGTCAGTTTACCGGTGGCAAGCTAGAAATTGAGCACCACTAGAAAGACTAAAAAAAAATAGAAAAAAAAAAGTATCTTAATGACTTTTCAAGCTCCCACATACTTGTACGCAGGAATCCAAACATCTGGATTGTTGGATGTGGTGAACAGAACAAACATCTGATACAGGGTGGTTCCATAAGAAGTAAATACTGTTTTCCCCTGTACAGTATCTTCAAACATGACATAGGCTACCCAACTGGAAAACAAAAGAAACAAAAACCCTAAAGCCTGCAATTGAAGGAAATCAGTCAGCAATAAGCGCAAAAGGTAAAAGCATAATGTAATATGTATTTTCACAACTAAACAATGGATTTAATGGAACAGATGCAATGAAGGTGTACCATCCCTAGAGTTACATGCCAAAAAAGACACATTTTTCTTATAGAAATTTTAAAAGAAAGAGAACCTTAAGTACGGAGACAGAGTAAGAAGAATCTCCTAAAGAATTACAAGCTAAGGCTTACGATTTCTAAAAATATACTGAAGGAATAGAAGTCTTGCCAATAGCAATTGACCACTCATACAGTCAGTCGCAAAAATAAAGATTTTGGCACAACTATAGACAACTAAATACCATTGAATGTATGATTATTTCTTTCTCTGCAAAGCATCATCCTGTTAATATTTAGAAACTTAAAAAGATCGCAAACTCAGCAACAGCATGGATAAAGGTAAAAATAATAAGATGGTATACATACCAAGACATTTAAGTATGTGCCAAGCATTCCAGCTAGGATGAAGACGGTCGCTCGTAATTCCCTAAGACCAAAGTAGAATGAGAAAACATCAAACTAGTTTTAAAAAAAAAAAATTGTTTAACAGTAAAAGTACAGTGTAAGAATGCATGTGCATCGCGATGTATAGGTATCTACAGTGATTATGCGAGTTCTAGTCCCCAGAACTTTATCATCACAAATGGCTTACAGGTGATTGAATCAATCTTCAGGCCCTTGGCACATCAAGACTTAATTTATGGCCTCCGAACAAGTATCAATAGCCTACTTTTAGTTGGGCACTCCTTAGGGAAATGGGAAGATTCTGTTTTCCCCACACTGTTAATACTGTGTATATCCCAAACTGAATTAGGTTTTCCTAATAAAAAGGTTCAGGTACGGGGCATGATGATGATGCAGGGAAAATGCAATTTGTTTAGAATCATCTCACATCAATAATGCTCACTTATAAGGATAAATAGTAACTGTATGATCCCAATTGAACTCTCTAAAATTATTATAACTCTGACAAATTGGAAGAAAAATTTTATTTGTTATCCCATGCAACCACTTGTACATGTGAACAGCAATGACTTAATGAATCAGAGCACTTCCTTAGACAAAATACAACGCTGATCCATTCATCTGAGGTTCACTTTAAATGCAGAGCATGAGCACAAAGTAAGTTCTTTGATTACCCTACCTCAGCACTCAAACTGTTCGAAGACATGTGAAGGGAAATCCTTTAACTAATTGCATACTCATAGAAATCTTAATGATGTGCTTTTATTTTCAAATGACACTCCTGCTAGTTTACCGGGTTACTAACAAACTAAGAAGAATATTACTTGTTAGAATATTAATATTAAATGATTAAATTTTTCATTTCCTATTAGCTTAAGCTTTTGGGACAACTGGTGATTTAACATGATATCAGAACAAAGGTCCTGAGTTCGAACCTTGTCTCCGCTATTTACATCCCACTTCAAATAAACCACGTGTTAAGCCTCACTAATTGAAGAGTAGTTTGAGCCCACACGGGAGGAGAACAGCTAGAATATTAATTACATGATTAAATTTGTCATTTCTTATTTGTTTAATTTTTTGGGACAATTGGTGATTTAACATTACTAAAGATTGCTACGTCCTTCATGGTTAACGAAATTTGAGTCTTAGCATATTAACATATCGGTTAGGAAAAGTTCTACAAGGTTCCTACATGTTCTAGGGTTTTCTAGAGCCTATTAATAGTTCGGGTGTAATAGAATCAGCCTTAGTGATAAATAAAAGATGAAGAGTTTTGAAAAAGCTTCTCTTGTCCTTCTCTAACTCCCCTCCTCTTCCCACTCTTCTCTTATATATATATCATAGACATGGAAGTTGCATTGTTCTATCCTCCTCTCATTTTCATTCTGTTCTCTCTTTCTTTTCTCGCCATGGGAAAAAAAAAATATATATATTTTGTAGATCTATTGTTTTTAACTGCAATTATTACGTTTCAAAGCATAAGTTCATAAGACAAACATCTGCCCAATCAGTGTGCATGCCTATGATTCCTTGAGTCTAAATTCTAGACACACACATGGGTAGTTCAAATGAAAACGAAAACTGAATTTGATCACCCATTACCTAAAGTTCAGCATGAAAAGCACAACTCTGATATATGGTGCAATTCTGAGAGGAAGATAATCAAAGGCCACTGGTGACAAATAGAGAGCATAAACCAGTATATCAGCTACCAAAATTAACAGGCAAGTCACCTGAAAAGCCAAAAAAAGAACTGTTACAATCAGACTGGCGGAAGAAAGTATCATGACATTACATTTTCAGAAGATAAATCAGATATTGTTAGCCGGCTTTTTTCATTCATTTGTATACCAGAATTTTTTTTCTCTTCTCCAGCTTACATACAAAAGACTGAGCATATGAATTGCACATTAAACTGAAAGATCATATAATCTGTAAGATACACTGTTGTTTATTTTGCTCATCTTTATTAATGCTGTTGATTTTTTTATTCTTGATGCTGCTGTAGCTTCTAAAATTCAGACATCAGTGGCAACACACTCTAGGAGGCTCCATTTACTTTCTATGAAGGATATTTCATTACTCACAACCGAGTTCCCTTTTCAACAAATTATTCATCTCTATCTCTGCACAGCTTAGAATCCTAGGCAATTTTCTAAGCCATAAAAAATTCAACCGCATACGGATTTTTCATATACTGAAGGCACATTCAGGCTGTCTTACATGATCAATACTTTTACCTTGATTTAACCAACTCCTAAAAGGAACGTTTTCTATAAATCCACTTGCTAAACTTTTTTTTCAGATTGCATTTAATATGAGTTCAACATCAACCATCAAGTAAAGAAAATGAGTTTTTTTTTCTTCTGTAAGTAAAGATCTTATTAAAAGAGGCTATGCCAAGTATACAAGAGAAACCCAAAAAAAGTTTGACAACAGTGCGTTAAGGTGCAAAATGGTCACTCAAGAAGCACCATGTACATTTAAAAAATGCAACCAAAATAAGAATGAATATGAAGATGAATAAGTGGAAATAAAAGTAAGGATGAGGTTAAGTCAGTCAAGATAATATGGACATGGTCAGTGACCCAAAATGGCACCAAGAGCTAGGAGCATTGACAACCAAAGAGAAAAGTGGCTAAAGCAACATGAAAAGACAAGTGGTTGATAATCTAAGAACACGGCATGAATAAGTAAAAAGGTCAACCCCATGAAAAGATTTACTTTCTTTGGTGAACTTCTCAGCCATATGAGTCAATAATTTAAATCCCTCGCAGAAGCCATAGACAAAACTATCTAACAAACAAAAAGCTTCTTGGTAGTACAAAAATAAAAAACAGATAACTTGAGTTGTCAGCTTTTTACTTTTTGGAACTTCAAAAAAATCTACACGATAAAGAATGTGAAGGGAAGTACCTTTAACCAATTAAGAGGATTTCTGCAATAGAGATGGTACCCTTCATATGAAATTGGAAAGAAAGTATGTATCACAAGTAAGATGAGAGTTATGCCCTGCAGAAGAAAGCAGAAAGTTATGCAACTTGCAAAAGACTGGCTATCTAATACATCATACCAAGGAAACATGTGGAAAACCACGATTATATAAGCCAACCCCTTGTGGTAAGGGTCTTGGTCTTTGTGACAGTCTCATGAGGTCTAAGGTTCGAATCCCCTTGGGTGCAAACAATTCTTTGGGGCCAGCCCGCCGGCAAAACCAAAGTATTAGCCGATCCAAGTGGAAGGGGTGTTTTACATGGGTCCGAAGTTTACCTAACAGGAGTGGGTACATAAAGTGGCCCTGCCTTAAAGGGGTTCGGTAAGGGTCTTGGTCTTTGTGACAGTCTCATGAGGTCTAAGGTTCGAATCCCCTTGGGTGCAAACAATTCTTTGGGGCCAGCCCGCCGGCAAAGCCAAAGTATTAGCCGATCCAAGTGGAAGGGGTGCTTTACATAGGTCCGAAGTTTACCTAACAAGAGTGGGTACATAAAGTGGCCCTGCCTTAAAGGGGTTCTGGTCATCCAAAAAAATATTCCAACAATGATGATAATGTATGTCTGAACCACATATTTTGGAGGACAACAAACTCCAATCATGTCAAATTTATAACTTAACCACTTGGCATATGAACATAGCAAGTTGAGAGAACAAATGCTAAACAGAAGTGGCTTTGTCAGAAGTGACTTTGTCCTAGTCTCCTAAAAACAGTTTGTTCATTTTATTTGCACTTCCAGCCTTCCATAATACCTTAAATCTTGTGTGGGCATGTGCACTAAAACTCGCAGTGAATATATTCACAGCATTTCTGGACACAAGGACAGAAAGCATATATATATATATATATATATATATATATATACACACACACCATTCATGTTTAACTAGCTCCAGTAGAATGTAGAGGAATAAAATTTATTGATACAATAACAACAAATGTCATAAATATTCTACAAGCCATATATAATTTTTCTGACATACTACTCTTACCTCGTAGATGAGAGACTCTAAACCAGTTAAGTAGGGCAACTCCCCAAGAAAAAAGTACTCCCTATCGTCACAAGAATATGTAGAATAGTTTGTACACCACAAAGGTTTCTGCACAAAGTTAAGCAAGTTAAGAATAAACACATACCCGCCCAAAAAAAAAATAAATAAACAATAAACAATAAACAAATACCTTGACAGCACTACGCAATATTCTTTTTCTTTTTGCCTAAAGGCCTTATACCAATGCACAGAATGGAAATGAAAATAATAGCAACAAAAATTAAAGGGAAAAAAAAAAGTACAAACCTCTAAGAAATTTAGGACTATCAATGCAAAGTAAGTGAGGGACCAAACGAAATCAAATCGAATAAATATGAAGTATAACTTTGCAGCATTCTGGAAGTTTGATTGATCAAGAATTTCCTCCGGTAGACCAGTACCATCTTCAGCCTGCAGAATGCATTTTCAAAGCATAACAAGTAATTATTTGTTTGGAAAAAAAAAAAAGGAGAATAAGAACATTAATGAAGAAATGAGAAATAAATCTCAGACATTTTATATAGAAGTTCATAGAGGGAGACTAGACATGATTATAGTTTCTATTTATTTCATTTTTAGTTACAATTCACAAGTCTTCCAAATAAAATAAAATAAAATACAATGGTTAAAAAAAGGGAAAATGTCAGAAGGATGAAAAGAAAGACAAACAGATATAAATTAACAACTATTTTCGGGTTAGTTAGATATAAGCAAACTTATTAAAAAGAAACTTCAAAAATCAAGTAAATTTCCACTCACAAAATGAGAAGAAAATATTTTTACAATGAGAAAATAAAACATAGCAAACGAACTGAAAATGTCAAACAGAATACATACACCACCCCTTCTATCAAAATATATTAGAAATATAATTTGAATTCCCATATGAATCTCTCTCATTTCTTTGTAACTGCATATAACTTGTCTTCATGGAAACCTAGATCGAAATTCCAAAGACAAACCCAGTTGGAACGGATACTAAAATTCAGTATTAACAAGCATTTCATTAAATATGGCATAATAAAAACAAGAAAAATATGAGAGGATTGATACATTCTATTGAAAATTTAAGCCCAACACAAGTCAACTAAAAACAGAAACACATATACCACCTCCTCTATCAGACTATCAGTTGCTTACAATATTAATCTTGCATATACTAAGATCATTTATTACATTGCCAAGTCAATATGATCAAATAATAATCCATTATAAAACAATACTGTCATTAAACAGTAACCCAGTATAAAATTCATTCAGAAACTAACAAATCACAACTATATTTCATTGTAATACACATACAAAATAGCAAGAGCAGCGCAAAAAATTTAATCATTAGGTAACCCAACTGGCCATTCTAGTACTATCAAACAGAAACCCATTATAAAACTCACTTCAAATCGATAAATCAGAGCTAAACCCATAATATTCCACATCTAAAACAACGAAAAAGCAGTTTAATCAACCATCACTAAGATCATTCATTAAATTGAATATATTCTAACACAAACTTGAATCAAAATTCACTTCAGAATCATCAATATACATCCAAATTATCCATAATTCCACATCCAAGACAAACAAAATAAATCTAGATGAACTGTAAGAAAGATCTTTCATTCCACTGCAAACACTATGAGACGCAAACCAATTAGAAAATTCAATTCAATATCATCAGATCACATTTCAATTCTCCATAATTTCACATCCAAAACAAACTAAATAAGTATGACCAACCATCACTAAGATCATCCATTACAGTGCATCCATAATTCCAATCCAAAACAAACAAAATAAGCCAAACAGCTATCACAAAAATCATTCATTACATTGCATATTTTCACCAAACACAAACCCATTACCAAACTCAATTCGAAATCATCAAATCACATCGAAATTCTCCCCCCCCCCCCCCCCCCCCAAATAAAAAAAAAATAAAAAACCCAAAAAAAGTCTAAACAAATATCACTAAGAATCTAAGATCATTCATTACCCTGTATATAATATTAAACACAAACCCATTACTGAATTCACCCCAACCATCAAGCCACAGCTAAATCCACCATAACTGTCATCGAAAAGCACATAATTCAAATTTGAAGTGAACAGACATTCCTACGAATTATGTATTAGATCACAACATTGCAGGTGAAATGCAGAAAAGAACTAACCAGATCAACCAGAGCCGCAGCCTTTTGATAAGCCGAACCATAAGCAATAGCATCAGCGTGTTTGTAGTGCTCTCTCCGGCGACCTTTAATTCCACTGCTTTCACCGCCCAGCAGAGGCTTCTCCATCTCAGAGAGAACAAAGAAACAGAAACCAAATCACACTTTCTTTCAGCAAAAACGTCGAAAAGAGACAGAGAGAGAGAGAGAGGGAGCTAAAAACGTCGTATAAAAAGAGACAAGATTGAGCGGGAGAGAGGAAAATGGTGATCTGAGTCCCGAGACGTAAAGCGTGACTGTAATGAAATGATAGTCTCGACGTCTCGTCATTAAGGGAGGTGTGAACGTTTTGAACCTTTCGCTTTAGGTTCCCATGAGCTACCCCTCACGGCTACTTCCATGCACTCTCCTCTAAAATTACTCATCTTGAAAAATGCAAGGTAATACTAATAACGAGACGCACGTTCATCAAGTTTTGACCATTTCATACGTATAAATCTATAATTGATTTTTTTAAAAAAAAAAAATTTGTACAAAAAATATATGAAAAAGTATATATATATTTTTTTAAACTACCATTCAATTGTCAATGTCCCTCACAAACTATCAATTGTGTCAATGTCCCCCCTCAAACTAAAAACTACAAAAAAAAAAAATGTCAATAACAATATCATTCATAAAATTATTAAAAAAATATAAAATAACAAAAAGTTATACAAAATAAATAAAAAATAAAAATTGGTTTTATTTTTTTCTTCGTTTTTTTTTAATAATTTTCAGTTGTAAAAAAATAATAATAATAATAATAATCGTTCTTTTTTGGTTTTTTTTAATTTTCTTTTTTTAACAAAAAATCAATTTTTCTTTAATTTTTTTCATTTTATTTTTTTAAATATAATTTTTTTGTTTTTTGGTTTTAGATTTTATTTCCAAATTTATAAATAAATTTTTGTCTTAATCAAAACAAATTATGATCATTTTTGTCTTTTTATTAGTCTTAAGGGAAACATTGACATTTTTTTGTAGTTTGAAGATGGACATTGACACAATTAATAGTTTGGAAAATATTAACAATTAAATTGTATTTTGAAGAGAATTTATATACTTTGCCTAAAAATATATAAGAAATGAAAAAATATAATTTCTCATGAACCATAAACTTTTGGGTGCGATTAAACATTAGAGCATGAGAAATCATTTCTTAGAACATTCAACCGCCTAATGAAGCCTGAGTGTAAATTTGGGTGATAATATATATATATATATATATATATATATATATATATATATATATATATTTTACTTTATTATTTTAGTCTAAAAAAAATTGTTGACTCGGATGAGACATAAATCTAGATACTTTAAAAAAGAAATAATATTTAAATAATATAGTAAAAAGACCGTTAAAATATAAGATGAGATATAAAGCTTTGAAAAAAGTGAGTAGTTATAATTAAATAAAAATAAAAAAGTTGTAATATTTTAATTAAAAAAAATTATTGAGTTCAATGTGAATCCTCTCATACTATTACAAGAAGACAAATATTAGTTTTTTGTTTTTTTTTTTTTTTTAGAACATGTAGCATGTTAGTATATATTGATTAAAAATGCTTGAAGGCTTATATCTTGAGAAAGAGATACAAGACCTCTACATTCTAAGTCAGAATGATCTGACTTAAAAAACAGCTGTCAAAGCAGAAATATCAAATTTTATTATAATTACATTTGAGCATCTCTTACAATAACAATCACTCTTAAATAAAAGAAGGCCGATCTAGCATCTAGCCAACAGAAATTTCAATAAAATTTGAAGCAATACCTAAATAGACTATACTGGAGAAAATAAGAGGAATACACAACACAAAACAGAGAAAACCTAAAAACAGACAAATATTAGTTTATTATCAATGAAAAAGCAAATAAAGGAAGGTATTCCGGGTATGGTCTCATTTTATTATGATTTTTTATTTTTTTTTTAACGAGAATCCTAATACAATCTTTTATTGGATGATTTCATACTATTCATTCATGAAATGATCTCAGACTATTAATTCTCCAAAATATGGAAAGAATTTCCCTTTTTGACAAAAGTATGAAGACGAAGATTCTGGATGCATCCGTTGGACCACTTGGACATTTACAGACGTTACACGAAGGATGGAGTCGGCAAGAACTTTTGGGCGGCCCCACCACTCACCATCTTATCGTATTCATAAAGATCTATGCAGATTTCTTAAAGATCAAGGATGAGACAATTCTAGGTTCTTTCTACTCAAAACAATTTTAGTATTTTGTACCGCATGCCACGTGTCATAATAGGTAATGCTGGAAATGCCGATCCGTACCGTAAAGCCCTAATGTCCTCCACAATCAGAAGTAGTAATTCGTATTCGCGTGTCGAGGCATAAATATAAGATTATATATGTAATATTGTTGTCATACATTAGGAAGATGAGGAAGAGGAGTCCACATATAATTGTTTATAAAAATAATCTTGAGTGTTAAGTACTACATTGCCTAGTTACTATGTAAAACTATGCTTTGTAAGGAATTTTAAGAAAGTTCCAAATTGACTAGTCATTTTTTAGCGATAGTGCAAATGTGTCTAGTACTTTTTCTTAGGTCACGTCGAAGTATTTGTATAAGACTATATAGGTCAATCATAACCCGACTCATTTAATTAAATTGACCAGACTCCTCGACCCTAACCCTTTAATTTCGTGTTGAATTCGTACCAAATTTACAAATCGTATCAAAAATTGACAACCTTTTTTCCAACATCTTATTAAAAGGAACTCTCTCGTATCTTCCCCTCAAAAGAATGAAAACTCGTATATTATTTTTAGATTTATTATTAAGCAGTCGCCATAAAGAGGCACAAGGGGTACAAATAGAATATCCTGTCGGTCATAACTCTCCAAAAGCAATGTCTTTAATCTCCAATGTCTACTTGCTTTGTATTCTTAAGTTCGTGCAAGTGGTGAAAGAAAAAAAATATTGAATGAGACCAAATAAACTTATAAACCACAAGTGTTTATATATATATATATATATATATATAGAGTAATGATTCACTACCACCTAAATGTACAACTTTTCACCACCTTGTCTATGTGGCAAGGTGGTCCCCCACCTTAATTTATTTTTAAAAAATAAAAAAAATTCAAAAAGTAGTGGGGGACCACCTTACCACATAAACAAGGTGGTAAAAAATTGTATATTTAGGTGGCATTGAATCATTATTCATAGGAAAATGATCACTACACTCATTTCTCACAACAGCCCCACAACAAGCTGACGTGGCTGGTAATATTTTATTATTTTTTTACAAAAAGAAAACAAAACAAAACAAAAAAATAATAAAATATTACCAGCCACGTCAGCTTGTTGTGAGGTTGTTGTGAGAAATGAGTATAGGGATCATTTCTCTTATTCATATATATAAGTCTAAACCACAAGCGTTGATAAAGATATTACAGCTTTTAATAGAATTTCTTAGAAACTTATAAATTGATATAATAATTGCATCACTTATCAATTAATTATTAAATAATTAAATTTTTTTATTAAAATTTTCATTTAAGTTATGTCTTATGACACTCATTTAGATTGTCACATGAGTTTATAAGAAATTTATGATAAAAGTTGTAGTAACTAATGCATTTTTCAAGCATAAACTATGTATAAAAAAGTCGTTAACCTTATTTGTCTAAACTTAAGAGAGCTCTCATCTCTATTTTCCCTCTCTAGAATCTTCTCACGTGAGCTTTTATTTCCTCATTTTGAGTGACGACTTGAGAGGAGTCCTCTTTTTTTCCTTTCTTTGTTTTTTTTTTTTTTTGTTATTTTCCTGCAACTTGAAAGCCATATCCATTGTGCGCACCCACTCCCTCGACATCCAACGTCCTCCTCCTCGCCTTTCGTAGGCTTAATCTATTTGTCAATTACTCTCTCTTATGCATGTTTGCCACGTCCAACGCGCGCTCACCAAAGTCCCAAGACCTTCACCATTTGAGCCACCCTTTGGGGTTAAAGGAAGAGTCATGTGAGCCAAATCAGATCACAGATTAAGAACGAGTAAACCGATCGATACTAGCTCAATTTCTGACCAAAGAATAGCAAATATTCTAACAATCTCAGCAAACTACCACGCTATGCTCTATACTCGGTACAGCCACTATGCCAAGAGCTATCTCTTTCAAAACATGGAGAATTGTGGGAAAGTGGGAAGTTAAGCACATGTAACCAAATTTTACTTTGAAAAATGAGAAAAGAAAAATTCTAATTACACTAGTAAAGGGAAGATGAACCCTGCATGTGATGAAGAATGAAGTAATAATGTCCTTTACCTCCTGCTGAAATTGAAATGAAATGTAATGGAAGCCCTTTCTGGAATACACACGAGAGCCTCCACAAAGCAAAAAATTAAAGAAATCAAGCCTCTCAACTTCTATCGTTCCGGCCTCTACACCTCACACTGACATCAGACCTGCAAAACATGAGGCACTCTCTGAACAATGGGAAGAAGCTTCAAAGGATATATATATATATATATATATATTTATCATTTCAAAAAAAAAAAAAAAAAAAAAACAGAAATAAAATAAACAAGGTTTAAATATATTTACAAGCACCATGTGGAACATAATTGATAAGCAAAACACCAACTCTACTGGAATTTTTAAGGAAAAAAAGAACTTAGGATGATTCTATAAAGCCACAAGGAAAACAGACAAATATAGAAAGCAGAGGGGTGGAGGTGCACAAAAAAGAGAGCACCCCTCAAAGACATCAAAAGATCATCAAGGCTCAGAGAAAACTTAGATATGCCATGTAGCGTCCCGGCTTTCTAAACAAGCCGTAAGTGTAATTATCTAAAATTACACGTAACACTACTACATAAAATAGCAGTAGACTTTTTCTTCTTCTTTTTTTAAATATCAGAGTTTTCCTCAGAAGTATAATTGTATCAGAGCATCTAAAAACTTCACATATTATATATATCAACAACTAAAAACTCAATTTACCCACAACTGCCACAGACAGCAGGCTATATCCTTTACAAGGTTATTAACAATACACTGTAGAGCAAAAGTTGTCATAAGTGGCATACTAAAATACACATCTAAAACTACCAGTATTTCCACTATTGACACTAAGTACACTAATTCTTCCAAAAACTGAGGCCTCCAGTTAGCCTCTCTTGTCATAGACCGAACATTCGTACAGGTCCGCATCTTCTTCTTCTTCCTCTTTAACCGCATCTATAAAAATTTATAGGTGGAAGAGTGAGTTCACGGCTCAGCAAGTTCAAGCAAACTGACCATTTTTAATTTGAGCCCTCAGTTGTTTATAAAATATCTCATCACTAGTGCTTACTAGACAGCCACGTATGCAGGGTTTTTACAAAGTTGTTTTCAATAAAAATATGGCTAAATAATAAACCAGGTGATAGACAGTTTGATACATAATAATAAAACATAAAAATCTTTATTTGCATTCTCTTACTACATAATCAACTCCACATTTTATAATATGAAGAAGTAAAACAGTTCATAGCATGATAAGTAAAACATTAGTTAAATTTAACATACTTTACCACATAACATTGCATAGCATAACATAACATAGAATAACATCTCAATAAGTGAATTTATACTCCCACTTATCCCCAAGAATTTGCTAAGTGTGACCCCACTTAACCGCAAAGTCGCTAATAATTTATCCCTCTCATAGCTTCGATGTGTCAAGTGAAACCTCACTTAACCGCAAGGTGCTAATAATTTATCCCTCTCATAGCTTCGAGGTGTTAGGCGCATAATCTCCCCTAACCGCTGGGCCTTGGCATGTATTTATACATAATTTTCAGATAATATTATCATTTTCGCAAATCACATTTTCCTTACAAAACTCACTCATATCCTTTTGAAAACACATTTTCATTTAACACATATGTAAAACATCTCAAAATATATTAATTATATTCATATGTATAATTAATTAAAATAACAGGGCTCAAAAAGACATACATAACATGCTTTTGTAAAATAATGCAAGGTCAGTAAGTTTGAACTTACAGTTCAGGCTTATTCTTTTAGGATGACTTTTTGCGCCTTTGTAAATTTTCTGCATTAACATTGTACCTCCATATTAGCTTATATTCTTAATTTTTCCGTAAGCCTTATTCTAAATCCTAAAAAATTTGGGCAGCATAACGCCATGTTTACAATGTCATAAATATAACTTGGGCATCATAACGACATATCTAAAATATTCTAAAATTATTTGGGCATCACAACGACATATCTAAATATTTTAATATTATTTGGACATCATAACGGCATGTCTAAAATATTCTAAAATTATTTGTGCATCACAACGACGCTGTTGTAAAATACCTAAAAATATTTAGGCAGCACAACAACGCATTTGTAATTTTAGAAGAATGATTGAATATAGAGAGCCCCTTCTGTCAGGTCATGGCAAAAACCAAGGGTTTTCTGCCCACCAATGACATATTGACACATCATTTCAAAACAAAAAAACTCAAAAAACTAGATTGTTGTTGAAACATCGGATCTGGACCACGCTGAGAACCCCCCTGCCCAAATCCGCACCACCACAGCCAGGCCGGAAACCGCCGGCACCGCCCAGGCCAGACCACACCTGTACTGGACCACGCTGCCACCGACCGGGTCGAAACACGCCGCCACAGCCAAGCCAACCCCAACTCCTCCGACGTGGGTCTGGACGCTTCCAGCAACGCCCAGGTCGGAAAACGCCACCAATGCCCGTGCCGGACCACACCGTCCAGGTCGAAAACCGCCACTATCCGGGTCAGAAGACGCCGTCACAGCCAGGCCAAACTCGACGGTGAGTGACGCCCGGATAGAAGGGTTGGCCCGAAGGCCACCCCCAGGTTCGGGCCAACCCCAGACCCCGGGGGTGGCCACGTGGCCGCCCCATGGACCGGGGGTAGCCGCGCGGCCACCCCCCAGTGGCCGGGGGTGGCCGCGCAGAGCCTGGGGTGGGCATCGGGCCAGCCCTAGATGGATCTAGGGTTGGCCCGAAGGCCACCCCCAGACCCCGAGGATGGCCGCGCGACCGCCCCATGGACCAGGGGTGGCCGTGCGGCCACCCCCCAGTGGCCGGGGGTGGCTGCGCGGCCACCCCCGACCAACTTTGGGTCTAAGAAGAGCCGATCCTTCCCGTCCAAGGACTACCCACCTCATTCGGCTCCGTTGCGTCGTCGTCTTCTCCTTCGAGTTCCGACGCCGTAGAGTTGCCGTCCGGCGTGGCCGCATGAGGCAGTGGCTGGGAGGAGGATTTTTTGTTTTTTTTTTTTTTTTCTTTCTAAAAACCGAAAGAGTGAAGGAAGGAGGATGATTCGGTGTTGTGCCAACACTGAATTTTTTTGTGTTTTTTTTGTTCCTTGCTGATTTGTCAAGTTCTTATTGGTGGGCAGAAATGTGTTGGTTTCTGCCGGTACTGAATTGAAGTTATTCTCTTGAATATAATATTTTTCCCTAAGATATTCAATCACTCTTTCCCCAACAATTTATGCATTATATCAATATAATTTAAATGCTAATAACTAGAATGGACATAAGCTAAAGATAAAAGAATTCATACCAAGCAATCACACTTCAAGTAGCTCCAAAATTCCTCCCTTATTCTAAATGTTTCTCTCTCTTTTCTTTTTTTCTCTCTTTTTTTTTTTCTACTGTACGATCATGAGAAACTGGAGAAAGGGCGAGAGCAATAAAAAAAAAAAATTGTGAAAGAAACTACTGCAGACTCGGCCGATTTATAGGCAAGGGTTAAGGGGCAAATCTGGAATTTTAATAAAAGTTGTGATTGTAGCGCCGAAATCCTGTCCTTTGCTGCAGGCTTATTTCACGCAACCTTCACCCTTCACCCCTGCTGCAAGCCTTCACATTCACGCCTTAAGCCTTCACGTGCAAAGGCTTGTCACTTCCTCATTTTGTTTCACTTTTATTTTTTTGACTTGTCAACCTTGTCATTTCTTCACTCTTCTCCTTTTTATTTCCTTTGAAAAGTCAACAATGATGGCTTCCTTCTTTTCTCTCTACATTGAACGTGATTATATATATATATATATATATATTTAATTTATTTATTCTTTTAATACAAACTCTTGAAAATCCTGGAGCTTCAAAATTTCATTTCTCTTTGAACTTAATTCGAACTAATCACTTTTATACGAAACCAAAAACATAAAATTAGACATAAAATATATTTTCTAAATAGATTTGATATAATTTAATACTAATATTAATATCAAAATATTCTTAATTATCCTAATTTAATAACACTTGTTCTTAATATATATATATATATATATTTTTTTTTATGAGTATGAGAGAATTTGATTGTTCTTGATGTTAAAGTACACATTGCCTTGGTTCTACTTAGAGAGCCAACCTATTTAACAAGCGATTTGTCCAATGCCCGAAAACATACTAGGAAGACTAGGAGGACAACAAAGTTCATGCCTGACCATCTAAGAATAGTGGACTCGAGCCTTGAAGACAGGCACAATAAGCCAAGCACTTTGGTCTTTATACAATTTTAATGAAAAAGAAGCTGAGGTGCTTGAACACAAAATAACAGTCCCTCAACAAATCTGAACCGTACTCGATACCCCAATACCCATTATGTTTTTCCAGATTTCCAACATTAAATTTTAGGCATCCATGAAGATGATGACCTCATTGTTATTGCATTTATTCAACTTAGCCACTCTTACTGACTTAGCAACATAGATTCGGAACAAAACAGTCAACCAGAGAGGTTCACAACCAATATAATTCAACTTCCGTATTTGCAGTCATTAGACGACATCTATTAAAAGGGGGGAAAAAGGATCATTTTTCAAAAACCGTTTGAATAAGCAGAAAGAAGTTTCCCATGAAATTACCTCAAATCATAAGTACACCTTAGATTTTCCCCCCGTAACAATCTATAACTTGAGGAGGCTCCTGCTAAATGCTTCGTTGAAAAGGATCCTCGTCTGCATTGACTGAAACCCAGGCAACCCTGACAGTAGAGCCACAGGAGCCATGACAATGACTCCAAACATTACATCATATAGCCGAGAAATAGAAATAACAAGCTCCCAAAGTATAGTGGACTGCAGCACCGGCCGGAATACTTGGGCAATCAATATCAGGCCCCATCCGGTGGGGATGAATGCCAACAGACTAGTGAAAATATCAACAAACGTAAAACCGGTGAATTCCAGCAGGGCAATTATCACAAGTATTGCAAGTATGATCACGAGAAACTGGACTAGACGTACGATAGTAGTAGATGTGTTCTCTTGCTGCGTATTTATCCCGAGCATATGCTATTACCACATATATACCAAACGCCACAAACACATAGATCCAAGACAACAAGTAAACAGCAATACTGGTACTCCCAGCAGCAATGTTTAGCTGGTATACTATCCCATACTGAAAAGAGAAGAATCGTAGGTCCAAGATTATTTCCAGTACCTTTCCCCAAATGCCAGTCGTCCTTAGATGATCCTGCTCCTCGTACCACCATCTTTCCCAGCTCTGTTCAGATTTTGCAAACACACTGCCACGGAACCAAATCCAGTTCATGAAGTCATCAAAATCATAAACAGTCTTCAACCAATCAAACCCAGAAGGATTGAACACGAAGGGAGCCATAATCCATGACATAACCAGGAACCAACTTGTGATGGTCATGGCTATGTAAACAAATGTGTTGGCAGCTATAGAACTGTGCGTTGCATAAACTATTAGTATCAGCCCAAGTTCAATCGCCTTCACAAAGTGGCTACGAGCATAGAGTCTATAATTCTCTGCGAAACTCTTGTGCTGCACGACAAAACCACGACCAGTGGCCCGGTATTTTGCGCCACCATGAAGAATAGTCCGGCCAAAGTAGTGAGCACGAGTTCCCATAGAGAATGAGTAGAAAACAGATGACAGCTGGAGCTGCATTGTCAAGAAATCCCAGATAGCATGAAGGAACCCAAGCTCAAGAGTGTTCTCCACTATCATGGGAAGAGCAGTGAACAGACCAAGCTGGATGATGAACTGCTGATTCAAGATTGTACCGAGTGCTGAATTGCTTTTTGTGTTGGCAGAAGCCTCAACGCCACTAAGAGCCAGATAGATAAGTCGACCCCACAGAAATGCATATACAGTGAGAATCACCACCATTGTGTTGAAAAAGAATCCCACAGGCCACAGTAGTGTAAAAGAATGACAGCATCCGGAAGAAGTCCAGCCCACTTGCTCACCATTTCCACTAGCAACCTTGGCCTCAAACATGGATACTTGATTCAACCCAACATCCCTTCCTTTGCCAACTTGGATGTATTCATGGTAGGTGACATTGCCTCCACGCAATGTGCAATTAAAGCCAGCAAAAATGTCCTCACTGATGTTAATCACTCTAGAAGCTTTACTGATGCCACCACGAGTCATGAACCAAAACCTGTCAAAAACATCTGGATGGCCATAATGCATTCGAACCTTCAAAGGGTTTGCTAAAACACGCTGTCCTAAGGTCACAAAACTGGTTTCCTGAGCCGACATAAACCAAGCAAGCGATGAAACAGAACCAGTAAAAATGTGCTCCCTAACTCCCATAATAGAGCCTGAATTCTTCCAACAGATTACGCATTTTGAGAGCCTCTTCAAAATAGTTGTCTTGGTTCATATCAATAGTCTGAACAGCATCACCACGGGTGAAGAGGATGGCATGATTTTGATTCTCCGGTTTACCCTCTCCAAGCTTTAAGGGACCAGGCAACTTTATCCTGTAGATTTCCACTTCCTTCTCCAACTGCTGATCGTACTTCACAAGGACAGAGAAGTATTCCTTCTCGTCCCTCCCTGCGGAAACCTCATCAACATAGGCAACTCGAAGGGCTTCATTGTTTTTCATCAGATACAAGATTTCCTCGGCATGGGGATCTTTTTTCGCCTTTTGAGTCCCATATATCTGGCAGGCAACCACGTATGTGTACTTCATCAAAGCAGTCCCATACTCGTGTCCTTTGTATAACAAGTTCACTGAACTGCTTGTTCTACTCAAACTCCTCATAGAAGCTGACCTTTCCGAGTTGTAACCATCCAAGCTATCTCGTCCCATCGGACCAAGTTCCCGTGATCCTTCCCGGATGTCCACCTCTGATGCAGAATCCAGAAATGCAAGCATCTTAAGAGCCCGATAGTAATACATCATTCCCCTTACAGTCCGGGAAAGTGTCTGGCCTCTGTATGAGGCCCAAAGTCTGAGATCTCTCAGCTTAGTTGTCCACAGTTCATCCTCTTTCACCATCCCTTCTCGGCGCATCCTCTCTAAATTTTTTTTCCACTCATCAGCATAAATTGTCTGCAAATAGTACAGGGTCGAAACCCCATCTTCATTCTCAGTTCTAAGTTGCTCTTTGCTATACACTACTTCTTCATTGTAGTAAGGAGTCAGAACACTGAAAGCCATCATTTTCTCAACTTGGGGGGCGCGTGGCATGTTCATGAAAAGGGAATTACTAAATAAGGCAATCCGGCGTTGCCTCAAGATTTTCCGGGATATTGTGCATCCGCATCGAGTCCCGGGAGGTAAGAATCGTGTGCAGCCGCCTAACCTGCCGATGAAAGGCCCTGTTCTCGGGATCGGGAAAGTTAACAGCATTCTCAAAAAGCAGACCCTGAGCGGAAGGTGGATTACGAGGAGCCAGACCATCCTCCCTCAGCTGTTCAACGCTCCTCTTCTCCTTGAAAAAATCCCGTTTAGCAATCTCGTAAATGGCCAGCAGAGCGTTTACCACCTGGGTGGGATCTTTCATAGGTTTCTTCAATAGCTGAACAAGTTTGATCAACTGGGTGTGGAGCTGCGGTAGTACCGTCATGTTGAACGTTTTAGTGAATCTCTCAATCTCAATAGAGTGATCAATCTCTTGAAAAAAGACGGTCATAATGGAATGCTCTTCGGTGTTGCGTTTTATAATCTCAAGCAGCAGCAAGTGCTTGAGAGAATCATAAGCTTCGATCACAGCGCAGCGCCTGTACTCATTCTTGCATATCTTATACCAGAGCCACTTGTCAGGAGCATCCACCAACTCCTTCGCCTGACTGAGTGCAAGCAGCAGCTCATTACAGAGAAGGAAAGTAGGCCAGCGGATGACCCTGACATTCCAAGAGTTCTGTGGCAGCTCCAACAGCTCAAGCTCACAGTCAGAGATGATATCTTCTTCTCTGAAAATTGAAATAATCTCATTCCATATCAAAGCAAACTTATTTGCCTCAACCTGGTTTGATTCAAGCTTCCTATAGGGCCGACCGAGCCCATATCGCAGCTTCAACCGGTGGATGGCATCCTTAAACCTGTTCGTCATCCCCCTTGCATTCAACAGCTGCTCCTCCGGCATGAGATTGAACTGAATAGCACTTGCAAAGAACTGGAACCTCAGCCTCAATTGTTCAATATTACGAATCTCACCCAAGTGCTGAAATAACCCCACGCCTGCCCCAACTAAAGAGGAATAGATCGAATACCAAATCTGAATATCCATGAGGTAAATCAGAGTAACAGGAAGCCATAGTAGCCCAACCGCAAATTTGTTGCTTTTTTTAAAAATCTGATACCATTCATAGTGCACGTCCGTCAGATGCCACAGCGCCTTTGTTGGGCGGATCATGGGTTTGATCTGCAAAAAATAACTGAAACAAAATTTGGTAGCGAGCACCACAATCCAGAACAAACTGTACTTTATGTTATCAACAAGACCCTCCCTCAACCCACGACCCACAAAAGTCCTGCTCTGAAACCACCACGACAACATATAGAACACCCTCCAATTCGTCTCCTCGATGAAATTCCTAATCCACGGAATAATAAACAGCGAAATGGCCAAAATCTCCGGCAACACGAAACCAACGCGACCTCTAGAAAAGTCACCACCCTCCGATTCGCCTCGGCGGACCACCTTCCATCGCCCTTTTTCTGAGACCATATCCGTCCATAGAACACCCCGAAAATCAAAAGCCACACGGCCGCAACCACGCTCTTCATCACCATCCTCACCCCGAGCCCCAGCGTCTCTCTGGATACCAAACTATACTGCATCGCAGCGTCCAACAAGGACTTCAAGAACCTCAACCCACTCCACGTGAAGAATACTGTCAAAACTTTCACTTGCACGTCCCTACTCTTCAATGCATGCCATGGATAATCCTTCTCCTCCCAGGCTATGATAATCGCCGCCTGCAAAAACAACGCCAGCATCACCCATAGCCTGTCGAAGCTCCTGAACAAGTTCCAAAACGACCTCTGCTCCACAAACCCAGTTTTCCCCACGCGCTTCCCACTACCACTCCTCACGAAGAAATTACTCGACAAATCGATCGGCCATTTGAGCTTCTGTAAGCACCTTTTACTCCAAAAATACTCGTTTATGTCATCGTAATTGCACCACACACAATGCAGTGCAGTGCCGTCCTTGCTGCTCAAAACCTCGGCCTGGATCGTCTCGTAGATGGGTTTAACCACGCAGTTCAAGAACGCGTTTTCACCGGACAACGTGGGCAAGACCGGCTGACCAGTGTTCTCGTCGATGCAGTCCTCGGGGATCTTGTTGAGCTCCATGGCCATGTTATGGAAGATAAAGTAGATGCACTCGGGAGCGAAGCGGAGATTGGCGGCCTCGCCCCAGATGAGGAAGAAGAGCGAGACGTAGAGGAGCTCGCGGCTGTGGTCGGCGGCGGAGGAGGCCTCCCGGCAATCAGAGATCCAGATGTTAGACTTCTTGCCGAGGTAGGAGCACCAGGCGTTGTAGTTGCGAAGAAGCTTCTTGCGGAAGCGGCCCAAAACAGCTGCGTCGAGGACGTCGGTGTTGTTAGGGGGAGGCGAGAGGCGCATCTGGGCGTTGGCCAGGTGGAGCACCAGGTGCTCCCTCTGGTTCCGGACGTTGTCGTTTTGGAAGCCGAAAAAGAGGGCCAGCCAGTCCAGGAGGTCCATGTGGGGCGCCCATTGCCCGTTGGGCGGCTTTCTCAGGTCCCCCACCGCTCGGAGCGCTCTCGTCACTGCGCGGACCTCAGGAAACAGCTGGGACGGGGGTCCGCCAGCAGGTTATGGATGGGTATGATGTTGTACGGCTCCGATTCTGCCTGTGCGGGCCGCGGGTGGGCCGGAGAAGGCCGCTGCCGGAGGCTCATGGCAACAGGGAGATATGAAAAACGGGGCGTTTAGGATGACAGAGGAGAAAGAGGAGGCGAGTGTGTAGAATAGACTAATGTGGAGAGTTTTTATAACTGTAGACAATGCCTGGAGACTGTTGAGTCAATGTCGCCATGAGATCACTAATCCAAATTGGGCTTCCGTACCTTCGACTTTTCAAAAAAATGCGCGTCAGGAGGCTTTGTCTTCATGTGCGTCATCGCATCACACTTTACATGTGCGTCTTTAGTCGTTAATGAGCTTTTTTTTTTTTAAGGGAAAATAGGAAATCTCATTAATCACTCCCAAAGAGTAACAAAATTACAATCAAACTGAGACAAAGCTCAGAACATTACAGGGACTCACATTATAGGTACCCCGTTACAGTTACCCTAGAAACACAGATCATACCAACAATTGCTACAAATAAGCCTAGCCAACAGAAAGATGCATTTGCGGTAACATAGAAACTACTACTTGCACTATGGAGTCGGTCAAACAATCTGTGCACAAAGCAATGACTAGGATAGATTGACACAGAGCAAAATGTTAAGTACAATCTGAAAAAATAAGAAAACACCCAAACAGAAGCATCCGTTGGAGGAGCTGCCATCGGCGACGGCGTGTGTGGCACACGCGCCACCGTCGAGCCTCACCCTCCCATCTCCCATAACACCCCAGCACACCGGAAGCCACCAATCACGGCAAAAAGGACGGAGCGTAGCTCTCACGTGAGTCACGCGAGGCCGAGGAGAGAAAACACCCTGGCACGTGAGAACCATGCGCCGGGCTCCGGCGATCATTTCGGCCGTTACGTCGCGACGACTAGACCAGATGGCGGCGGCGAGCAAGGCTGGAGGGCGCGTGTCGACCTGCGGACGGCAGTACTTTGTAGATCTGGAAATGAAAGGGAGACAAACTAAAGCACACCAAACCCCTGCCGCCAACGACACGAGCGGCGAATGAATCCCCCTAAGAGCTTCTTTGAAATGATTTCTTGTCATCCAGCAAATAAGAACCGGAAAAAAATACTGCACAAACCTCCCAAGTCCTAGCGGACTAGGAGGACCAAAACAACCACCGCCGGATCTGAGACCAGGGGGACGAAAAACCACCACCGGAACTAGTCCGGGGGGAACAAAACTCCCCAGTCATAGAGACTGGGAACCTCTAACCTCCATTGAGAAAACCCAAGGAGGACCAAAAAGATCTCTTAGTCCAAGAAGACCAAGGGTACACAAACCATGCCGGGGGGGAGAGAGGTTCTCCCCCGGCAACACTGACTACGAAGGAGGAGGGGCTTTCTGTGGGAAGGGGAGAGAGGGGCGTATGATTGGACATATTGGAAAGAATCTGTTGAAAACCCAAGCTAACCAAAATAAAAAGGTAAATAGAAAAAATAGATACCCCGACCTTTTATTGCGCAAATTGGCATTAACCTATAATAATGGAGCATCAAATGCCTTTATCTTGTGCTATAAATTAAATGCAAATGATTTCTTACTTCTATTATATGCATGTATATAATACACTCTATCGACAGCTTAAGAAGTTGAAACTCAAGCTTCACAACTAATTTATATATTTAGTGCTTCAAAGCAAACTAGTAAAAGGAAAAAAATACAATTTAACTCTCTAAACTATCATAATTTTTTTAGATGACCTTTCTAAACAATTAAGGCTTGTACTTTGGAATTCCAAACTACCAAAACATTTGAAAAATGCTCATTTTAACGAAATATCTCCATAATACCTTTGTCATGTGTCATTTTTAAATTAAAAACAATAAAACAAATTTTTTTTAAAAAAAATCTATTTTTTTTTTAAAAAAATTAAAAAAATTATTATTATTTTTTGATTTTTTTTGAATTTTTCTTATTATTTTATTATTTTATTATTTTTTAATTGAAAAATGACAAGTGGTAGGATATTATGAGGATATTTCACCAAAATTAGCATTTTTCAAAGGTTTTGGTAGTTTTGGGAGCCATAGTACAAGCTTTGATAGTTTGGAGGGCTATCCAGAGAAAATGTGGTAGTTTGGAAGGTTAAATTATATTTTTTTCCATAATAAAAAAAAAAAAAGAACAAAATAAATAAATAAATAAAAAGTTAGTTTATTGGGAAATGACAAACGCGATGAACTTATACAACAATTCATTATTGTTTTGATTGAATATGACCTTAGTTAATTACTTTGGATAATTAGATGATTAGTGGGAGAGAAATATTTCTCAAATTATATTAAAAAAAAAATTGAGCTTGGCATATATTGAAAAAAAAAATGAGTCAGGAACAAAACAACGTACGGTCGGTTTTTCAAATTGAGTCACCGATCTGGCGTCTAGAAAAGTATAGGAAACATGACGAGAAATTTCCAATATCAATTTTGTTCCTTGTTTTAATCAAAAGAATAAGGGTATATTTGACAAAGTATTGTACAAAAGATGATAGTGTATTATTAATTTTAGAATTAGTAAAAAGTAATAGATGTGATATAAAATAAAATAAAAAATTATATAAATGTGGAGAGTTTTTATAACTGTAGTCAACGCCTGGAGACTGTTGAGTCAATATTCTGGCTATCCATCCTTATTCGTTAGCTTGAGAGATTCCTTCAAGGTAGGATTCTACAGGGAGTGAGAGTTTTGGTTAACAATTACAAGAACTGTCATAAATTACAAGTGTCCTAAACATGTTCATCCTCCATGGACCATGGTCTTAAAAGACTCACAAGCTCCCATGCCACAGAGAAGTAGCTTCCTGCAAGAACCTGGTACAAAAACCACAAGATTGAGATGAGAAAACTTACGGATAAATAAGAAAAGGAACAAAGTCAACAACCGGAAACACTTAGTTTGGTAAACCCAGTCAACAAATTTTGTGTAAGAAAAAAGCAGGCCACTCGCACAATGTACAAATCACCATCCGGAAGGAAAATGATCGATCAACTCAAGATAGCATAATCAAAACCTAACGCCAAAATCTCTCTAAATTTCGGACACTAGAATCAAAACCCAACAAAAGTAAAAACACTCGGTCCCAAAACAAATCTGATTTTTTTTTTTTTTTTTTTTTTTATCAAACCGAATCACAACCCAGCAACAACATACCCACAAAATATTCTCCCCCCTCTTTCGGCCATTGATCTAAACAAAATCCAACAATTTTTTTTTCTCCATTTCTGGTCTCCATAAAAATCAAAACCCATTATCAACACATCAAAACTCCAAGTCTAACTAATTAGAATGTTGACCGGGGGACAAAATAATGGAACTCACGGTGGGGGGAGCTCAACAGCGGAGCCCAGCGATGGAGGACCGATGCTCGCGAGTTCACCTGCAGCGGCGGAAATGGGTCGCAAGTCCAGCCACTCCACCCTCTCTGTGCAACCCCCCCCCCAACTCTCTCTGACCTTTTACATCTCACAGGCAGGGACAGAGTCAGAAGTTCTTATGGGCAGGGGCCAATGGCCGAATTTTTTTTTTTTTGGTAGGGGCCAAGTATACTAAATTTTTATTTTTACCTTATATTTTTTTATTTTTTAGATTTTTTTTCCCACAAATTTTTTTTTAAGGAAATTTGGGGGGGGGGGGGGGGCAATGGCCCCTGCCAGCCCCCCTCCCTCTGTCCCTGCTCACATGCCCTCGAATCTATTTTCTTTTTCTTTTTTTCTTTTTCTTAACTCCCAGTAGGGGGAGCTCAACAGCGAAGCCAGATGATGGAGGACCGACGTTCGTGATTCCACTTGTAGCGGCGAAAAGGGGTTGCAAGTCCAGCCACAAGAACTCGCTGCCAGAGAAGAAGGACAGACGAGAGAGAAGAGAGAGGACGGACAGTGGAGACGGAGCTGGTGAAGGGTGACCACCGGCCGGAGGAGAAGAGAGATAGAGTGAGAAACGCGTTGGGAGGGAAAGAATGACAGACGGCTGGCCGGTGGATGTGACGACCCGTTTTTTTTTTTAAAAAAAATACAAACATAAAACAAGTCATCACAGTGGCACGACTATTTGTCGCTCAGCCAACATATGGCACATGCCCCATAACTTGTGCCTGATAATTAGAGTTATATCTAACAGTGGAAAACATAATAATACCATCATAATTTCAGCGGAAAAGTACAATTAAAGCATAACCTGTTGATCTAACAAAAGAGCCATACACATGTCTATTTGTTTAAGGCTTAACATCATTACATCATATAACAAAAGAATGGCTTATACAAAAGAATACGTGACACCTACGTCACAAGCCATATACAAAATATATCAAAAGAGAGGACACCGTAGTCCAACCCATTACAAATGTCACGGTGTGCCTCAGTCGTAATATCTCATATATAACGCTACTAGATCGTCATCTAACTCTGGAATACCTGCAGCCAAAGTAGCATCATCTATACGGTTGTGGGGGTTTGCCACATCCGTATAGGTGGAATTATGAGCCCACCATCTTAGCATAAATAAATACACTAAGACTTCATAGGTATGCTATTCACTGAGTTTTCGCAAAGAACCAATTTTTCCTTTTTAGTCACGCATACACTATAACAGCTACCAATTTTATAACTTTTGTTTGAAAACCTCCGTAGCTGATATAGCACACACCGACTAATAGAAAACATTTAAAGCATACTACGCAGCCGAGCATTTGCATAGAAGTTCCATTGTTGGAAACATCTACATACATCCTCACCTACTATAATACTTTTGATTCATTGAGACATAGAAAATAATGACATTTAAATCATGCAACCATTCGATAGAAATATATATATAAGTTCTTTTCCATTGAGACTCTTATGCATACTAATACGTCTAGCAAAACTACTCGTAGTATAAAAACATCACACTCATGAAAAACAATGCTATACATGCTTATGTAAGTTTCTGTTGTATTCCTATAGGGCGTTGGTCCCCCAATACTAGTTCATGCGTGTGTTCCTAAGGGGCGTAAATCTCCCAACACTAGTTCATGGGTACGTTCATATGGGGCGTAGATCCCCCTTGGGCGTAGGTCCTCCCATAGTTCATGCGTGTGTTCGTATGAGGCGTATGTCCCCCCACTAGTTCATGCGTATGGGGCGTAGATCCCCCTGGGGCGTATGTCCCCCATTAGTTCATGCGTTTGGGGCGTAGATCCCCCTGTGGCGTATGTCCCCCTTCTAGTTCATGCCTATGGGGCGTAGATCCCCCTAATAGTTTGTTTATGAGTTCATGTTTCATGCTCAATGCTCATGCTTAATACTATACATTTAATTTCATAATCATGTCTTTAACACATGCTTTCTTTATAAAACATAAACAGTCCAACATGTCATTTCTTAGACAATTTTCATAATTTAAATCTCCAACTTATACTCGCTCTAAAATCACATATCATATTCATATTTCAAAACATCATCATAATTTCAATATACTCAAAAGTACTCAAAGCATCCAAAACAGATCATAATCAACATACAGTTGGTTCAGGTTTGTAAAAAAATATACATTTTGCAATTCATCATATATGAAAATAATACTTCTCAGTGAGTAGAATACTCACCTTGGATTGTTCGTACTCCTGATTCCAACAATCCTAGGTTTGACCCGCAAGGTGCCGCTATATTTACAACACAATGCACCATTTAGCTTTTTAACCAACAACTATAACAATTAGCACTTTGAATCACTCAAAGGCTACGACATGAATTTCTTACTAATTAACTAAACCTATACATGAAAATATTCCTAAATTTGCAATTAAAATTTTTCAATTTATACAAATTATTATTTTTAGGACCTAATCCCATAAATGCCTATTTTTCATGAAACCCAAACATGATTTTAAATTATTTAACACTTCAAAACCCCTTAATTAATTTTACCGATCAAATTAGGATTTCCCAAACTTAACCCATAATTATAAAACACTACCTTAATCACCATGTCATTAACCCATTGCATTTATTAAGGGTTAATCCTCCCTAAAATACAACTAAAATCAAATAACTAAAAGTTATGGTTTGGGGAAAACTCACCACAAAATCACCAAACCAAAGCCCAAGGTTTGGATAGCTTCAAGCAATTTTCAACAAGCTCAAACACCTAGAGAACATAGAGGATTAAACTAATTTATAGGATTTTACCCAAAAATCACAAAACTATGGGTTTAAAGTTTTACCTCAAAGTGAACGGTAGTAACGTAGATCCGAGTGCAAGGATCACGTTATCGAAGACAGATTGAAGATCGGACCGTTGGATCTTTGTGAATCGTGGTTTTTCTACAAAGAAAACTCCCATTTTCCTTTACCCCTTGTCTCACGGGTCTGATGGTCTGATGAAAAAGGAGACACTGCCTCCATTTCCTTTTCCTTTTTCTTTTAAGTGCACCTAACGCTGTCTACTTTTTCTTTTTCTTTTTGTTTTATTATTATTATTATTATTTTCTTCTTTTCTTTTAGAAGGGCCCTTCTTGTTTAGTGGTGGGGCGCAAGTCTTGTGCCCTGCGCCTCACCACTTCATTATATATATATAATTTAATTAATTAATTTATTTTATTTTATTTTCTCTTTTATATATATTATATTCAATTACTTATTTTCCTTTATATTTTCTTTTGTTTTATTTTCTATTTCTTTATTTAAATTCTATAATTCTTTTTTTTTTTGGACCTAAAAATATTTTCTTGCATTTTAAAGATGCTAAATTAACTTAAATTAATTATTTACCCAAATTTCGTGTTATAGTTATTACAAAATGTCATGGACATTACATCCCTCCCTCCTTATAAAAATTTCTTCCTCGAAATTTGGACATTTATCCGCTTAATGAACATACAAATATGCATTTTTCATTATGGATTAACACGTAATCGGTATGAATCAAAGGGTCATACCTGGATTCACTCGAACAAGTGGGGATATCTATCCCTCATTTGCTGCTCAAGTTCCCATGAGGCTTTCTCAATGCCATGATTTCGCCATAGAACTTTCACAAGAGGGATGGACTTGGTTCTCAACTGGTGCTTTTTATGATCCATAATTTTCACAGGCAACTCTTCATATGTCAAGTTCGGCTGAATATCAAGAGGTTCGTGACTAATCACCTGTGATAGATTATGAACACACTTCCGCAGCTGAGAGACGTGAAAAACATCGTGAACGCCTGCCAAATTAGGAGGCATTTTCGATCTTGTATACTAGTGGGCTCACTTTTTTTAGCACTTGGAATGGTCCAACATACCTTGGACTGAGCTTACCTTTGTTGCCAAAACGATACACATTTCGCATTGGTGACACCTTGAGATATACAAGGTCCCCAACTGCGAACTCGAGCTCACGGGGATGCTTATCCTCATAGCTTTTCTGTCGACTTTGAGCGGTGAGCATACGCTTTCGAATGAGTGCAATCTTTTCCTTCGTTTCTTGTACCAACTCAGGCCCCAATAGCTGGCTCTCGCCGACTTCATCCCAATACAATGGTGATCGACACTTGCGCCCATACAATGCCTCGTACGGTGCCATGCCAATAGTCGCCTGAAAACTGTTATTATAAGCAAATTCAACTAGTGGCAAATAACGTATCCAACTCCATTTAAAATCCAACACACACAACCTAAGCATATCCTTGAGAGTTTGAATGGTTCTCTCGGATTGGCCGTCGGTTTGCGGATGGTAAGTTGTGCTAAAATTCAGCTTAGTCCCCGTAGCACTCTGCAATTTCTCCCAAAATCTTGAAGTGAACCGTGGATCACGATCCGACACAATGAAGATAGGCACCCCATGCAGCCTAACAATCTCCCGCACATATAACTCTGCTAGCTTGTCCATTGAGTCTATAACTTTGATGGGGAGAAAATGGGCACGCTTCGTCAATCTGTCAACAATGACCCATATAGTATCTTGTCCGCTTGGTGCTTTTGGAAGACCAACAACAAAATCCATAGCAATTTGGTCCCATTTTCACGTAAGCACCTCAAGTGGCTTAAGTAACCCTGCAGGTCTCTGATGTTCTGCTTTCACAAGCTGACAGGAATGACACTGTGCAACATACTCCGCAATATCCCTTTTCATGCCATACCACCAAAAATTCTTTTTCAGATCCTGGTACATCTTGTTATTGCCTGAGTGTACAGTATATCATGTCTGATGAGATTCATCAAGGATGTCTTTTCTCAACTCAGCATTATTAGGGATAACTATCCTCCCACTGCTTGTCTTCAACATTCCCTCACCTGTGAGATAGAACCCCGTTGCTTCATCACGGCGAGTCCTATCAATGAGATCCTGCAGCTCAAGGTCATCTTCTTGTGCGAGTTTGATTCTGTCCAAACTATTTGGTTGCACTACAAGTGCTGCCATAATAGGTGGACCACCTGTCATTACCGTATCAATCTGCACCATGGCGAACTGCTGTGACAGTTGGTCCATAAGCTCCTCAGAATTAGTCTCATCATCACGAGACTTTCTGCTCAACGCGTCTGCAACTACATTGGCTTTAGCAGGATGATAGAACATCTTGCTGTTGTAGTCTTTCAACACTTCAAGCCATCTGCGCTGCCTCATGTTTAAGTCTCTTTGAGTGAAAATGTACTTGAGACTCTGGTGATCAGTGTAAATTTCGTACTCTTCACCATAGAGGTAGTGCCTCCATATTTTCAGTGCATAAACAACTGTTGCTAACTCCAAGTCATGAGTAGGGTAGTTCTTCTCATGTTCTTTTAGCTGTCTTGAGGCATAGTCTACCACTCGGCCCTGTTGCATAAGCAAGCATCCCAATCCTTTCCTAGACGTATCTGTATACACGACATACCCAACAGACTCCATAGGCAGTGTAAGCACAGGTGCTGTAACTAGTCTGCGCTTCAGCTCTTGGAAGCTTGCTTCGCATTTATCACTCCAAACAAATGGAACATTCTTCTTTGTGAGGGCAGTGAGTGGCCCTGACAATGAAGAGAACCCTTCAATAAATCTCCTATAATAACCTGTTAAGCCCAAGAAGCTACGGATCTCCCGCACGTTCGTAGGCCGTTCCCACTCAACCACAGCTTGCACTTTTGCTGGATCCACTGCAAGTCCATTCTTGCTCACAACATGACCCAAGAATGACACTTCTTCAAGCCAAAAGTCGCACTTCTTCAATTTAGCAAACAACTTCTTTTCTCTTAGCTTCTCCATCACCGTCTTCAAGTGTACTTCGTGTTCGACATGATTAGTCGAGTAGACTAATATGACTAAGAAACATGTCTAAGTGGGAACGACTTAGTCAATTCGAAACGATGTCGTTTCAGTAAAAACGAAACGTTTGATCTCTTTTTTTAAAAAAAAAAAAAAAAAAATCAAAATGATGTCGTTTCATTACTCATATTAACTGAATGTTAACCAACTTAACTTAACCGATATTTTCGAAAATATAGTTTGTCGAAATGAAGTTGGTGAATTAATCGATTTAACTGACAAAGTCAGTTAACCGACCGAATTAAACGACTTTAACGCCTACCGAACCGATACTCACTCCTACTTTAATCTATCAATTTGCTTTATTCTTATTCATTTTGACTTAATCATACAGATAATTTTGTTGGACCTCTCTAATTATTTTATTGGGGTAATTACATTTTTCCCCCATGAACTACCAAAAAATGCACGATGCTCTCATGAACTACTAACTCGACCAAAATAGAGCATTCAACTACAAAAGACAACCATTTTTCCCCCTTCCGTCAGTCAAAGGGGTTAAAACAAATAGTCAACGGGTCACGTGACCGTCACACGCCGTTTTACCCTCATTTTCTTTCTCTTTTCCCTCCATGAACTACCACCATCTTCCTCTTTTCTCCCCATGAACTACCACCATCTTCCAACATGCCTCAATGTAAAACGGCACATGACCCGTTGACTGTTTCTTTTAACCCCTCTAACTGACGGAAGAGGGAAAAATAGTTGTCTTTGGTAGTTGAATGCTCTATTTTGGTCGAGTTGGTAGTTCATGGGGGCATCGTGTATTTTTTGGTAGTTCATAGGGGAAAGGTAATTACCCCTATTTTATTCTATTTACAGCCTTCTTCCTATGCCTGCCATGTGATCATTGTATCAACAAACATGTCAGTTAATGAATAGCCCGATGCATAAAATATGTCGGCCCCCATGAACAGAACCAAGTTAAGAAAGTTTTAGAAATGTGGTCTTAATTGAAAAAATGCACTATCTCTCTCTCTCTCTCTCTCTCTCCCCTTGGCTTAGCTTGTTTTGTGATTGATTCCTGGGGGCTTTAAATAAGGACACAAGGCTAAGAGATGCTCTGTCCACATAGAGATTTCTTTAGTAAAAGGATAGTATAGTGAAGCCACGTACTTCTCTCTCTCTCTCTCTCTCCCCTTGGCTTAGCTTGTTTTGTGATTGATTCCTGGGGGCTTTAAATAAGGACACAAGGCTAAGAGATGCTCTGTCCACAAAGAGATTTCTTTAGTAAAAGGATAGTATAGTGAAGCCACGTACTTCTCTCTCTCTCTCATGTTTTTTGTTTGTTTATACTTTATACAAGATATAATTCGATAGGAAGGAGGGTCGTTTGGTGCCTATAAATTCTTACAATTATATATATATATATATATATATAAATGAAATTAGGGTTGTGGAGCAAGAATTGACGTGAATCGAGTTATATTTTGATTTCAAAAGTAGATGCTAATATTCACTATCTATGGTCTACCTATATATATATTTAAAGAAGAATTGATAGCACAAGCCTTGTAGTGTAGTGAAAAAGACAGAATTCCACTCATTTACAAGTGCAAAATAATGCCTTCAATTCTCATGGGATCAGGTTCCTAAATACTAAACCATTTCCTCGTATGCTTTTGGCCCCCAAAAAATAAACCAAAAAAATAAAAATAAAAGACCCCGTTTGGTAAACAACTCGATTCTTTTTTTTTTTTTTTTTTTTTTTTTAAATCATGTTCAAAACATTCATACTTTTTATATCATATCAATAACTTTTTATTACTATTTTTTTTTTAAAAAAAACCCACTAAAAAACATAATTTTCTCTATTTTCCTCATAAAATATTGAAAACTTATTTCTACTTTATAGCATATCAATCACTTCTTATTATTACCACTTAAACAAAAATTTCACTGCAAAACTCTTTATTAAACATACAAGTGTTTTTTTTAGCAACATTTTTATTTACACCTTGAATTTTTAAACTGTAATTTTATTTTATTTTTTTTCACTCTACTTCCATTTAAAATTGATTAACGTTTTCAAAGGATAGCTCAATCGGCTGGAGATCACGTCTCATGAAATAGATGTCACTAGTTCGAATCTCATCCCACTTTTTGTGTGGACATATCACAAAATAAAAAAAAAATTAAAAAAAAATTGATTAACGGAGGCTCCAGTCCAACCCATCCATTGCCCTCCGCCCATCCGTGATTCCGTAGTGGGTGTCCACTCACCCCTTTATCTAATGGCAATGAGTGAATCACTATTCCCTCATTATATATATAATAAAACATTATTTCTTTTAACATGCGTATGTGACGTCACGTAACAAAACTGCTTAATTACTAGGCAATAACGGATTTTATTTTATTTTATTTGTAGGTGGCAGTAACAGAATTAATGCCACTTAATCAATTAGTTTTGGACACATGGAGTGAAAAACCGAAAAAAAAGAAAAAAAAAGAAAAGAAAAAAGAAGCATAAAAAGTTATAAAACAATTTTAAAAACCCAAATAATAATTGAATTCACTTGAAAACTCAATAAGTTAATTTTTCTTTTCGGTACAACTGGGGAAGCAACACTAGTTTGTTAGGAGTAGGTTTTTTTTTTTTTTTTTTTTTTTTTTTTTTTTTTTTTTTTTTTCAAGTGGGTGCAGGTGTTTTCCATTCTTGCTTTCACTAAAAGGTGTACGTAATTTGTCATGGGAAAAAAGATAAATAATATTTTTACATCCCCTATATATTTATAGTATATTTCATTTTTAAATCCACATTTATATTTATGGGAGTCTGGGACCTACATTAGATCCCACAAATTCAATAGTAAGTTTGAAACTTGATTGGTCGAAAATGTTATAAAAAAATACATAAAAGATGGAAGTATATTATTTGTTGGTAGGTGATTTCAACTACCCAATCATGGGTTTCAAGCTTTAAGGCCACTTGTCATGGGCTTGTTTCGGGGTTCGAGCTTATGAAATAATAAACCAAAAAGAAGAGAAAGAAATACTATTTCGTAAATTGTTATGTGATTGTGACTGATGTAAATGTGAAATTTAGCCCTTATTTTTCTTCGTTTTACAAAGTTCTTACTGATCCAAAGGCAAAACTCCCACGCCATTCCAATTATATGATAATCGTTTAACTGTCTACTAAATAACATTACTATAAAAAAATAATTTTAGACTTTTAGTTGATGTCACATACCAGTTATCGATTTTGTATGTGGCTTTCCCTAGCGTAGTCATCAAGCACCGGCTATCTCAAGTGACTGAGATTTTCTATTATTAGGCTGTTCGAATTTCTATAAACATAGTAAGAGTAGGTTGTAGAAATATGGACAGCCTAGGATTGTACAATAATATGAAAATTGGTTGTCGCCCGACCGGATGGCATTCTATTAATTATTAATTTTTTTTTTCTTGGAAGTGAACAGGAAAAAAAAAAGAAAAAGAAACAGAAAAAAAAGACTTCAGTTAAATATTTATGCAGTGCAATGTAGAGAGTTGGAAAAGGAATCTCTTCCGCTGATAAAAGTTGAGTCCTTTCAGCAATTTCACTTGTACAATCAAGGATAGTAATAGTAATACAATTCCAAGCAAAACTGCGTTGGTAGCACAAAAAACTTACAGAAAAGAAAAGGCAGGGCTTTTGGAGATCATAGAATGTTTATGCTCACAGAATTTAAGCAGCCTGCCAAACAGTAAGAGCATCTCAATGTATTTCTCATACCAAGGTTGTGGAGAAAATGTCTGCATTAACCACTCCCTAATTGAGCAACAGCATGGCTCCTTTCCACCAAAGATCCACAGCAAGTGGGGAAATGAAATGCCTTCAATTTTCCCCTCTATAGTTTTACCAGACGGAGAATGGCGACGGGTTAGCAATTGCAATGGCTAGCAAAAAATCTGTGAGCAGTACTGTCACCATGCAATTATATGAAGAAACTGAAAAGATCTCACTCAAAATTCACAATAGCAAATCAAATGGGATAACGAAACGTCAATTTTATAGTCTCATAAACTGATCAAATGTTTGCTGAGTAAAAGATTTTACTAGGTCTAATTCAGTTACCAAGATTGGAATGGAGCGAAGTTATATATTGGAGGGCTGCGATTTATCGAGCTCTGCGCTCAACATATGATGAAGAAGAACATCGACCCTCTGGCTCCGTGTTTTTGTGCTGCATCAAGCCAAAAGAATGAGACCGGGCTGGTGTTAACATAAACAAATGAATGTAAATAGAGCTTTCCAAACTGAGAACAAGTTAGTGTAAATACCCAACAGATCGTCGATGGTCCTTTCCGCTATCCCCTTCCTAAATTGAGAAGGGAAAAAATAATTAAGATTCAAACACTTGGGGGTAGAACTATGAATATGAACTGGTGAGAGATCAAAAATATTGGAAACCATAGTAATGGGAAAGAAAAACTGCTACAAGCAACAAACATGGTAAAGGCAAGAAAAAATTTATTATGGTTCAATAAGATTCCATTTGAAATATTTTGTGCAAGCTCTAATTGTATGATGCTCAAAAGAATATGCCTACGAAAGAAAGAAAGAAAAAAAGCTCCTTTCAAAAGAAACTAAATCGAGTTCAGTGACAGTTTGTGCTACTGGGGTATCACTCTTTTAGACAAAGTGAGGTCGATTCAACTTACATGGTCACCATATTATTTTAAAAATTCAGAGGCAATTTGATAGCACAAGTTGCAAAAAACTCTAGATATCAAGAAACTCTCAGGACACCAATATGGTAATGCTGAGCAATTTGCGGCAGAACTTCCATCTTAAGCAGTTCAGGAACCTCACGAGCTTAACCTAACATGGCCATTATTAACAGTCATCAAAGGTTTGAGCTTGACCTAGGACTTTTTAATTGCATTTTCATCTTGAGTAGTATCTGTATACATTCATCTTGACTAATTAGATGACCTTAAAACATAGCAGCATGCTTATCTAAGAATTTTTTTAAAATATATATTTAAGTAAAAAGGGAATACATTTATCTAAATCCTGATAACTTTTTAACACATGGACCTGGCAGTCTAATTTTCCATAGTAATAAAAAGTTCAGAACAGCTACCAACCTTGTCCTGTTCTGTACATTTTTCTGATGACTCGAGCTCCATTTCAGCAAAGAATGCCTCCAAGACAAAAGCTACAATCTGAAATTGCATAAAAAACAAACTTCACTTAAGTGTTTTTTTTTTTTTTTGTTTGTAACTCATGCATTACAATAAGCAATAACTTAAGATATTACAAGATGGCCACAACAGCAAAGGCTGCTCATGTTTGAGACTCCCAATACAAAGATCCTTAAAATATTAAAAGGAGACTATTAACAATGACCCTGTCCGCAATCACATGTAAAATCTGAAGGATGGAACCAGGGGCCCTCAGCTAACCATACCAAACCAACAAAAACTGGTTGCACAGGTTCAAAGTTATGGGCCATTATAAAGTTACTATTTACTACATGAATTTAGATCAAACAAAATCATAAAGATATATTTCAACTCCGGGTTTAGTCAGTTCAGAAAATATGTTACTGCAGCATCTATTTGAAGAAACAAGTTGCTCTATCCCATAAATTGCAAAACAATCAAATGGAGGGCATTTTGCTTCTGCAACATTAAGATAAGAAGCTAATGAGCTGTAGCTCAAATAGCATCTTCTCTCTTTGTAGTGGGTTCAAAACCCACTGAGTGTCTCTGTAACTTACCTAAAAAGAAAACACAAAGATATATCAAGATAAAAATGATATACTACACTATTTAATAAAACTTACCAAATTCAAAAGCAGTAACACAGTTATCAAGTAGAAGCTGACAAAATAAGCAACAGTCCACCAAGTTCCTGTTAATTCCTTGTAGCTCTGAAATGGTGAAATGCAATTAATTGATGACTTAAACGTGTAGGTTACAATTACCATTCAACTTTAAATAATCAACCCATAAAAGTAATAGCACAGAATTAAGGATGAACTGCTGAAAACAACTTAAAAATGCTTGAACGTCTTATATAGTCCAAATATCAGCTGTATGTACCACAAACGGTTCTCTAACATTTTAAATAATACAGATGTTTTCTAGGGAGAAACTTGTATAAAGCAATGCTTTTTCGCTAAGCTAGTAACTTCATTGAACCAAAAGGGATTGCAGCCATGACACTGGGCCACACACAATATGTGGGTCCTACCAGGTAACCTGAATACTTTAAATGGAGGGGATTCATGTCAGACACAACAGTTTCCTATGATTCCTGGACATGCAAGTCGCAGATGTGCCAAGAATATGGTCGCATCACTGTGACTAACTTTGCGTTGCATCAGGTTCCCACGATATCAAGTTTCGTACAGTGTAAGTTTCTAAACTTTCTGATACACAGAACCAGACTGTCCATTAGATGGGGCCTACATTAAACCCATGGGTCCTACATGGGATTGACATGCTTGGATGGTCTAGATCCATGCAACATTTTTAATGCAAGGCCAAATCAATAGTCATGGTTTTCAGACTTCCTATTCATATATTTGGGGTAGGTTCACAGAGTTGCCAACCCATTACCAGCTCTCCTACAAATATACCAGTCAAATCTTCTGTCACTACACAGAGAATCGGAAAAGCCCAGATGCTCATAATCACGTGAAAATATACAAGAGAAAAGCAGAAGTTAGAGAAATTCCCTGCTAGTACTCCATCGGGACATATATCATAAGAGAACAGCTACACTGAGAATACCATTGACTATGCAGAAAAAGATGATAACGCAGGACAATATACAAAATTTATAAATAATTGCTCAAAGCAGTCATACCTGCATCCATAGTTGCCAGTTTCCCATGACTACCAAATTGAAAAGTGTCACCATCCCATTTGGGTAGTCATTGAAATTGAAAAGTAAATAGCTCATTTTGTCAAGAAAAGTGAGTGAAGAAATTGAGATTCACCCTTGCAGGAGCAATAAACAAGTTAAAAGATTATCGATATTAAAATCAAATAGAATTTTCCTATAATTAGCCAGTTCATCAATCTCATGCAGAAAGGTATCAGTCATGTGATGGCTGGATTAAATCAAAATCTAGGAAAGAGTTCCATCAGTTAATAAAGGATACTCATCATCAGCAAGATCTGTTCCTTCCAAAGTGGCATTTCCAGCATTGACAATCCCACCAAAGATCTAGAAATTAAATGGGAAAAAAAAATTGTGAAGCATATTGTAACAGTAACATAAAAGGGAAAGGATTCAATTCTATACACATAACAATCAGATGTCTGAAAGATATGCCATGTCAACTGTCAATCTCTAAGATGTAGAAGGCATGAAACCTTTGACACAAGGGCTAAATCAATCATGTATAAGGATGACTCCACACTAGGTATTTATTTTAAATCTGCAAAAATACATAACAAGAACAGATTTGGGACACACACACACCCCAAAAAAAAAAAGCTCACTACCAAATTTACTGAATGAAGAGAAAATGGGTCACAGTACAGGTTAGAAAATTTTCTTTTACTTCCCATTCCAACAATGGAAGCACAAGTTAACAAAGAAAGAAAGATGGTTGAAAAGGGCATCTTTATATTCATGAATTACTTTCTTTAAGTGAAAGGAGAAAGATTTACCTGTACGCCAAGAGAGCAATAAATACATAGGACACAAAATAAGGTCCCAAGGTATGGCATCAAACTTGGTATAAGGGTTATGAAAGTGGCAATGAAGGCACGGTAACGCTTTACATACATCAGCAGCCTTATTAACCTTAACAATCTTGCAAGGAGAAGGTAGCGAATCCTGTTGATATTAAAGCAGAAGTACTTGTCAATATGTATTCGTAGATAAAGAAATGCTTAAAAACGTATGACAACCATAAAAGTACAGTATCAAACTTATCATCAACTTCACATTTTATGCACAACAGAAGAAACAAAAGTGAGTGATGATAAAATAGGGGACCTCATATTTTCATCTGCAAATATAAGTCAAAGCATTCTCATCTAAGATACAAGCTGGTGAATCAACTATTTGTATGATTTCAAATTATAATTGTATTTTTCTTTCATATTCTTCACGCTATAAAATAGAAGGCAGCCAAAAATCTCAGGGTCTAACTTGAAAAAACAATGTGATGAAATGGGGTTGCCTTCATAAATCCTTTTTCAACTAATCAGAGTCGGGCACGTGTATCTTTTTTTGCCATTTTATCCTTTCTAAGATCATATTCTCCGCCAGCTCATTGTTTAGTGCAGTTGAACTAAAGAAATTAGTTAATTAATTAAATGACACCAAGGATGTTAATCTTTTTTACTATGACCTTCAAAGATAGCAAAACTTGAAACCAAACTGATAATGGTTTTGGTTGATTTGAAGGCTTTGGATCAGCCCACTGGCAACCGCAAAAATATTGGCTTTTGATTCAATTATGAATGCCTGTAGTCGTTTCCCAAGTTCACTCTCAACCAGATTTCAATGTATACAAGTGATTTTTCCTGCCAAAATTGCATAGTATCTGAATCCAGTTTTATCAGCTACATCTAGTCCCAAATGTGGAAACATTGTCTCTAATGCAATATTTAGATGGGTAAATCCACATTAAACCTAGATGATAAAACTTTTTCTTTTCTTTTTTTTCTCTTTTTCTTGAGGATGAAGAAAAACTTCCATTCCAGATAAAACAAGAAGAAAATAAACCTAATTATCCAGATCCAATCCTAAGAGTTTTATCACCAACAAAAGTGCTAGGGTTTCCTTATTTAAGAAATGTGCTTATTTGTAGCAATCCTTTACTTTAGAATAAGAAGCTACCATGTCCCTTATATTTCCATTAGTCTATCTTTTAACACCATCAACACATCAATTATAGAACTGTAAATATCATTGAGAAGTGTCCTAATGTGAGAGCAATTTGACGAAGACAATGGGGAGGTCATTTAACATTATCCCAATAATCTGTCATCATTCCTAGACTAAGAAATTCCCATTCTTCAAAATATTCTCATATAACTAATAAGCTCAATGCAATTTAGGACAAATGAGGGGAAATAAAGCAATTTCGAGTTATGCAGAACAAAAAAAAAAAAACTTTTCCTACCATTCTCCATTGGAAAGAAAAGTTAGTCCTTCAGGGTTCACCAAAGTTAAGGTCTCTACAATAACTGCAGACATAAGAATCATCTGTCACAGCAATGTAAATGCAAGCCAGAATAAAACAAACCAGTAAAGCAAAGGATCTTGGATCTATATAACAATCATATAAAGGGTCAATTTAGGAATGACAAAAGTAGTTTCTATAAACATTTCCACGTATCAAATACAATGCCTAGTGCATTTACCACTTTGCGTGATTCTAATTGAATAGTACTGAAAAAAAGGATGTTATCATCCAATCCAATTACCTATAATCCATGTGACCAGAAAATCAAAGCGGTTTTGGCCATCCCTCCAATAATTCTCAAATCCAAATGAATAGACCTTTAGAGCCATTTCCAGTACATATATCCAACCTGGGGGATAAAATGACAAGAAAAAGAGACCCATTAATTTCAACAGAAACTAAGTGTCAACATATCAGACACTATTTGACTAGTGAGTCCAAATGCACACAGAGCAAGGAGTTAATAATTAAAACAGTTCTAAAGCAGGCTCATATAGATAACTCAAAAGAAGGGAGCTGATTCAGACATATTTTATCTTATAAGCTCAATCTAGCCGCTATACACAAAAATTTAAGAGTTTCAATTATGGCTAACTTCAACACTGTACCTAAAACTCTCAAATCGTAAAACAGAGTTCTAGCCCAAGTCAAAAACTCTCAATAAAAGTAATTGCATTTCATTTAGCCATCACTGAAGAAGACTGACGAGACAGTTTTGAACACAGGTATTTTGAAAAAAAGGGACAATATTTTATTTTATTTTCTTTGGAGTGAGTATGCATCGACAAGTCTAAAAGTCAACCAAGCAGCACAAGAAACTGCCAGCAGTGCAATCAACAAGTGTGCTACTACTAGAATGCGAGGATGCTTATGTAAGTGTATGTGTCTAATCTAGTATTTATGTGGTGCGCTCACCCTCACATGCGATATATAAAACCCTAAGCATATATTTGGTTCAAATATAATACACTTTCTTCTCTCACGTTTAGTAATTGACAAGGTATAAACATTCAGGAAGGCCATAAATATTGGTTTTAAGCATCAGCGGTGAAGGTTAGAACAGCAATTGACCATCTCAACCATTGGATATATTCATGTTTACAAGTGCTCCAACTCAAAATCCTTCAGTGGATCGTTTCAAGCTCTCACCACTGACATAAATGGCCAATGACACCAATTGCTGGCTTAAAATATTGATCCACTAAAACTTTGTAACACCAGTGAAAATGCACATAGTTATCTGCCAGGAAAACATAGTTGCTCTCTTAATCATTCATTTGACACAATAAACAGCAATTCGGATAAATAACAGCAAACCAAGACTGGTGGTGAAAAAATCCATGTTGCCAATCTTGATTGCCTGAACAATTCCAGATATGACTGCTAGAATTGCATCAACTCAGAAGCTCACCATAAACATCTTTAGACCATAAGTTGTTGGTTAGCAACAATTAACGTGTATAGGTGAAAATAGGTTACTCCTCCGCAACACTTACCAAAAACAAACTCTACCTCTTGCCACACCTTCTGAGCAGAATTATTTTCTATGTCAAGCTGCAATAAAATAAGTATTCCACATTAGCATGATCCATCATGAACGCAGGCTACAACTTAAATGAGCCACCTGGCAATCAATTGTTCAGGAGCCAGTAATCAAGAACACACAAGCATTAAACATAACAATGATATGACCAAATACATGTTGTTTGGAGTAGGAATTTAAATGTGTGATTCTAGGTTCTTTCAATTTTCTGTATTGTCTAGCAAGAATCTGGACAACTATCTCCACTAAGGGAGCATTGATTAAAAAGGCTTCCTCTTCCCTTTCCAAGAATGTCAGAGGGAAGTATTATGTTTCTTTTTAGTGCCAAAAGAACCTATCATCTATAGATGTAGCTGGTTTAGATTCCCTCCCTGCCTCCCTCCCTCGATCATCTGAAAAGAATGGCCATTAGTATTGTAGTTCGAAATCAAATAGACCAGGTTTCAGATGGTAGATATATTACTGATTTCCTTAATCTAAAACCTAACTGAAAACACTGAAAGGTGTCTTTGTTAGTTAACAAGAAAAAAATTCCTCTCTTAAGGCTTGATTATGGTGGGATCAGCAGCTTATTAATGCAGAACATCCTTTGGAATATGAATCACTGCTGCATCCACAGCTGACAAAATATGGAAAAAAGAATGACCAACTGCTGTAATCATGAGCAGCTGAAGCAATAATCTAGTCACAAGCTAGGCCAAAAAGGAAGATCTCATACAATTTACAAGACAGTTCTGTTGAAAATTGGTGAGTTTAGTAATTTGAAGACATGACACTCACGTGAAGCTGTGTTCGATACTAGTTTGAACACTTGGATAAAGATTCACCAACAATCCTAAACAATTTGGAGAATTACAAGGGTGTAAAGCATTTTTGCCCAAAAAATAAAACTTACACATTATTATTATGTTGATATTTCTCAGAAACTATGGTTATTCTGCAAGTGTAAAACCCTAGAGCATAGATTAATATACATGTCTATTAATAAGATTTCACAAGAACAATGTAGATATCCAAGTCCCCTAGTAAAGATTTTTGGAAGCTGCCATGTCTGACAGCCTTTTTCCATGATGAAAATGATACTTACTGTTGGGAATTGGGCCGGCAGTTAAGGCCCAGCCCGTTATCTCTGTGAACAATCACAGTCCACTACCGGGTTTCACCTCTTGAAGCCCATAGCCGATCAATGTCAAGGCTTCAATCCGAGTCTTTGAGCCCGATCGGCAAGAAATCATTCTGTTAGTGAAGTATCCGAGATTCAATCCTATTTCCCGCAAAATCAGGGATCCTGTCGCCAGCTCGCCAGAACTAGAAGTCGAAGGCAATCTCCACGCTATATCCAGAATCCACAACTTGGGGGTACAGAGATTACATCAGTCGAAGCGACACTCGGACCACACCCTGGATCCCATGATTTGGGGGTATGAATAACATCTCTCCACTAACACGTAACGTTTGGCCAAGCCAGCACCATTCCCCCAATCCCAGGATTTCGGGGGTACGAGGATAAGCTCCATCAACACCAAGCCACTATATTCACCACATACGGTAGAGGTAAAGGGACAGTTTTTTACTATTCGACTCTTAGCAAAAGGTCAATTGTGATATTGTCATTATCCACTTCAAGAGTAAAGCTCTTGTGCCTGACTGTTTTCTCTTTTGCAGATGCGGACACGTCACCAATCAGAAATTGTCCTAACACTTACATTTGTCTTTAGAATATAAATTCTTCTTCTCGAATTGGGACGTTAAAGGTCCCATAAGTGCTGCCTCTTGAGAAATGTTCTGAATCCTATTTGAGTGGCTTTTATCCTATTTTATTCTCTACTTTTAGAATACTTAAAGAAGGCCCTCCAGGCATAGGGTGGGGGAAGGGAGTGGGAAAAGGCCAATGAAGAACCAAATGTCAAACCCCACAGACAAATAATTATGACCATATGAGATCTGTTTCATTTGAAACATGCAGTGACGGAATAAAATTAATTCTATACCACAAATGATGAGCCTTGACGATGGATTGCATCTAGAAATCACATCCTCATTGAGAAAATGAAAGTTTATTTCTAGCATTAACATCATACAACTTGTGGCATCCGACAAGAATATCAAAGCTAAATTTGATCCATAAAAATGAGAAAAAATCCAATTCAATTAACCCTATATGTTAATCAGGGCAGCAAATATAAAACAGTAGTTCTATTTAAATGAAATCTGTACCGTTGTTTCAACAATAACAGTAACTAGATTCAGTATAAGAATGAAGGATACAATGTATCCAAACTTGGCACTCCATACAAAGCTTTTCAACTTTTTGGAGGAGGGTGAATGGTAGAATGAAGGAAATCTTTCAAAGCAAGATGGCTGCAACCAAAATGCACAGTATGTCAGCATCAAGGTTTTATTACAAAGCTCTTTAACCCAAAAAGGAGCTTCCTAATGTTGCAGATCTACAGCAGTTTGGACTTACAGAATCCTCCTTCTGGAACTTAAGAGCAATGGCATTGCAAAGGTCAGCAAATTCATCCAAGTTGATCTACAGGTCAACAAGATGAAGTCAAGGAAATAAATCAGAGAAAGACAAAATAAATAATAGTGACCATACAAATTTCTTTTATAATATCCATCCCTACAAAAACATAAAAGGACAAGAAAAACCAAAACCAACTTTTTACTAAAGGTTGCATCACTTGTAGTCCTTTTTACTGAAAATAAGCCGAATTACTTGGGAGAGACAGTACTTGGTCAAAAATCATGATTGGCATTCCAGATTCGAGATTGTTGAAGGAATTCAAGCTATATGATATGAGAACACTGACTCTCAAGCAAAGGCAGAAATAATCATGTAGTGGTAAGCAAATGGTGAACTGATACACTTGATGAAATAGGTTGATAAATCAAACTAATATCACCAAAAAGCTCAGTTATCGCATTGTTCTTTTTATTCTTCCAGCACATCTAGAAGATCAAAGTTCTATATCAAAGAGTGAAAAATATACTTCACAAAAAATCTCTATCTGGTAGGGAGAAAAATAAATGGATTGCCAGTTTTTACTGTTTGGCAGGGGGGAAAAAAGTTAAGGGATAAAAAGCATTTTCAACCAACTCCCACAAATGTATTATCCAACCAGATAATGGAATGAAGAAAAATCTTTGCCATTTTACCAATTTATGAATTGCAACTCCAAAAGATCAATACATAGGGTATAAAAGTTCTCTCTCTTTCCTAGATTATCCTATTTCCATCCTATCATCCTTCTCCACTACCCATCAAGGAAATTGTCATCCTTTTTCCATGTGTCCAACTTTCCATCCCTACTACCAGACAAGGGAAAGCAACATCCCTTACTCTTAACTTTTCTATCCAATATTTTCCATCCTTATACTTTTAAATCCCTACCAACAAAGAGAAAAATTAGGTCCCACCATTAATCAGAAAGAGGGTAGAGATAAATAAGATATAGAGATAGCATTACTGAGCTTTCTACATTGGCAATATTCTTGAAACAATAGGGGGTAATGAAGCTCTTTCAGGCCAGAATGCATTTGAGGATCACCTTCTTCATTTTTTGGATCTCTAGCTAACTAAATAATAAAAAGAACTAACTTCTTGGAGGTTTTGTTCGAGGAATGCATGAATAGTTTCAACATATGGAGGCAAGTATGTTCTCTTTTTTAAAATGGCACAAAAAGCGGCTTGTTTTGAAATACAAGAAGCACTCTACAACTAAAATGTATTTTCCTTGTATTTAAAAATATTACAAACTAATAGCATATGTTTATGTGCATCACAGGGTACTGCATTGCTAACAAACATATCTATGACACCCAAAACATATATGATCAAACTTTTTTTCTTTTGAATGAGTGTGTTTTTGTCCCAAGAGAAAGAGGGGGAATTTGAAACTAGTGACTTCCGTTTCATGAGGCGGGGTCCAAGCCGATGTGCTACCCTAAGTATTTAAAGAATCAAATGTAGAATTATAACAATAAGAACACAATTTTTAGAAAAGTATCGGATTTTTCAAACAAATGGCGAATGGAAAAGAAAAAAAAAAATTATAGTTTACAAGAATTTCAACTAATCAAGAGCTTAAGTAAATGAATATACCTTGAAGTCATGACTATCATCCAGCTCATCAAATATCAACTCAAATTCTTCTCTTGATATTGGTGGCAAAGTCCTATATGGAATTTATAAAGACATCCTTCAAGATTCACAAAATCAATATCACAAGCAAGCAGTAGAAATATTGAAAGCTATAATTAATATAAGAGCCTTCATTTCATAATAGAAGCTGATCTCTAGTGGAAAGAGCCGATGAAATATATATAAACCACATGTTAGTAGTTGTTTTGCTAGGCCACAGATCCAATGTCAATAACAGAGACTTAAAATGAAAAGTGGTTCACTGAGCTTCTAATCGGGATGTCATGACTGAAAAGCAACAGCTAATGGTTATGGAATCACTTGCCGAGCTGATGAAATATATATAAACCACATGTTAGTAGTTTCTTTGCTAGACCACAGATCCAATGTCAATAACAGATGCTTAAAATGAAAAGTGGTTCACTGAGCTTCTAATCGGGATGTCACGACTGAAAAGCAACAGCTAATGATTGTGGAATCACTTGCCTTTAGGCTGCCTCCTGATCCTTTCTCCACTTAGGGTGGTCTCTCACAGCTTCTTATTTTTATAACCAAACTTCATTTATTAGAATATTTTGTTTGAAAAAGGAGTCTGCAAATGGTCAATTTTTTTTTTTTTTTTTGAGATAGGTAAGAAAAGAAATAAAAGCGTAAGGCACCCTTAAGCATACATGGAGTATACAAGAAGGACACCAAAACAAAAGAAAAACAGAAAACAAAGGAAGAAACCCGAAAAAACTCAAACGACAGAAGAAACCCCCAACCCTACCACAAAAACCCAAAGCCCTCAAAGAACTTGAGCTACTTTACACAACAGCAAGGGCCCTCTTGCCTCTAACCCGACTAGAACCAACACCCCTAGCAAATGGTCAAATATAAATCATCCTTACACTTCAAGTGGTTTAAAAAGAAGGCTTCCATGATTGGACAACAGAAAGTCGAGATTGTTTATTTAGAAATTGTGTAAAGTCAACGGATTTATTTTAGAGGATGAAACTGGTAGTATGTAATATACTTGTTTTTATGAATAATAATTTATTAAAAGAAGAGGCCAAGCCCTTGTACACGAAAAGTACACGAGATACAACCACCCTAATGGTGTCTGAAATCTAAAAAGTTAACAATACCTACAAGATTTGAGGAGAAATTAGGAACATAAGCTACAGCCCAATCTAAGAGAGATCTCAAGAATAAGGATTTTAAACAAACCACATTAGACTCGTAGTCCGCAAATAGGTGCCGATTTGTTTCTCTCCAAATGCTCCACATTAATAGTGCGTGAATAACTTTCCAGATGGCCCCATCTGAATGTCCCCGTCCTTGAGTCTTCCAACAATGTAGCACCCCTAGGATATTGCTAGGCATGACCCACAAAACTCCAAATAAGTTTAGAACAAGGTACCAAAGATCACTAGTAAACTCACAATTGAGGAGGAGGTGATTTACAATCTCCTCGTTCTTTTCAGGCTGTAACGAGTTATAGTAGTTCTTCACTTGAAAGCCATGATTGCATGTTGGGGTCCACAATCAAGGTTCTGACTGCAAATTTCATTGTGAACACTGCACCAAATCCATAGGGGCGCCATCTCCGCCGTCGGACGGTGAAGAAAGATTGGATCCTCTTCCTTCACAAGAACTTTCCCATCACGAAAACAAGGGATGACCCATCCAGAATTGTGAATAACTTTTTCCTAATTTTAGTGAAAGATTTTTGTTTGTTGTAAATTCAATTGGTGTTGGCGAATATTGAAGGAGTTGGAGATTTAACTCTATTTGGTTGCCGAGAAAACGTTGACAAAAGAAATGAGTGTAAGGTTTTCATGTTGGGATTTTCATTGTTCTCAATCCTGGAGAATGAAACAAAGAGTTTACCGCACTGAGATAGTTGATGTCTTTGGGTTGTTGAGTTTGAATTTTTTTTTTAAAATATTATTATTATTATTATTATTTTATCTTTCATTTGTCTTCAGTTTTCTCAGCGACCAAATAGTTGGTAAGAGTTTTATTATTTTAGTTGGTAAGAGTTTTATTATTTTTATAACTTCTTAGATGTAAAAATTTTGATTCTTTCATGTCTGATGTGGTGCTTTGACATTTCAATTGGATTTAGTTTCTAGATAACTGTGGAACTGAATTTCGTTTGTTCGTTGTTGAAAGTTTCATGGTGGTGTGGGAATCGACTGTGTAGGATGATCATGAGGCTGAACACGAAACGTATGAGGAGAAATTGAAGAAAGAGGGTTTTTATTTTCTTTTTTGTTTAGGGAAAATGAGGGTATTTTCGACATTTCATCCACTAAAAACCCTAGTGCATAATTTTCTGTCAGAGAAGACAGAAATGCCTAACAGATGGGCAACATTGCAAAAATCAGAAACTTTGTGGGGGTACATTGTTACTTTTTAAACATTGGAGGCAAAATCGAAAAAGAGACCTAACTTCAAGGGAGTAAAATGTATTTTTCCCTAAAAATTTAAAATCCTCCAATAACTACTACTTGGCGCTTTCCTACTCTATTGATAAATTACTTTGAACAAAAAGCATATGACTCCAAGTATTTTCTTTATAAAAACATTGGGAGTAACTCATAATACGATCTCAAACATTAATAAGCATATTATACAACATGAAAGCTGAGCAGGCATGCAATGATCCTTGGACCAAATGACATCTCCTTCCCCTACAGGTGGAGGGTGGACCTTTAGATTCAATCCCATGCATATGGGTGAGTTGTATTAAACTACCAGAAAGTTGGCCAAGAGCTACAACCGTCATTTATGGAAAGCAGAGGAGCTTTTAAATATCTCAGGTCAAGTTAATATTTTCTTCTACCTGAATTTAAAAAACCTAATCTATCATCTTTAATTTGAAAAACTGTAGCCTGGAAAATCTAAACAATTATTTGGAAAATAAAAAAATAAAAAGAGTGAGGTTCTTCCTGTTCCTCATTATGAGTTTTCCTTTCTCTGGCAACTCAGAGAGGACAGAACAGTAGATTCAAGAAAAAATTCAGTTCCTATTTACACCTTCAAAAACATTGGGTTATCTACTGCCTACTGACATGCGCTGTGCATTGGTAAATGAGGAAGGAAAACAGTTCCAAGCTGAAGAGTTATTATGCAAAATGTAATTAAGAGGAGAAAAGAAGCATTTTTTTTAATGGAAACTGGGATGGGAGAACATTTACAAAAACCAAAACCAGACAGCATACATTCCACTGCCGCATAGGAAGCCATTCTTTGTGATTGTTTCCTAAAACTGTTCTTTGTATTTTTAGGAGAGGAGTCTATTTCGCTTGGCACCAATAAAGAAAGGAGGACACATTAATCCTCACTGTAGCCTTCCATTCTCACCCTTCTATTAACCAACAGGATTTCAAAAAAGACACAACAATGGAATGGTAAAAGAAATAAATCTGAAAGCATGTTAAAGATAGAGCTGCCATTAATACCTGTATTCATTCAGTTCCTCAAACAGTTTAATACATTGCTCTTTATCAATAAATCCACGATTCTGTTAAGCACAAAAAAGGGACTCAAAAATAAATAAATATTTAATGTCCAAAATAACAAATGCAACCATATTTAAATGCCTACGAAATTAAGCTAAATAAGAAAAATAATCATGGTGCCAGGAAGACAAGAATCACTTTCTTACTAATAAAATGAACTCTTTGCTAGGAAAAAAAGGTTGATAACATGCATGACAACAGAAGGGCTACATTTTTTGGGGGGGTTGGGGAATCATTACACGCACATAAAAATTTGCCCATACATACAATAAATTCAGAGCGCCAGTATTTTAATGCCTATAGACAGGTCAATGGATCCAACCAGCAGTATCAATTATTTTTTTCATACACAAGCCTGTTAGATAAACATATCCTTCGAAAAAACCATAATTTTTTTTTCCCTATCTTCATCAACTAAAACCACAAACAAAGGGCTCGAAATCAACTCTTAATAATAATAATACCCCCTCCATCTCGCAACACATGAAAGTTTTCAAATGACACGCATTTTAATAAAACAAACACTCTTCCAAAAATTATCTTACATAGGTCCAGAAATGTGAGTGAAATTTGACAAAAATAAATTATTTAACCACAAATAAAGGACTCGAAATCAAATATTATTTTAGATCTTGTTAATGTTTTAGATTTCGTACACCTTTAGGGGGGTAGCTTCTCTTGTATACTTTTCACGTATGAGGGCATTGCCTTTTTTCTTTAATAAATTATTATTCATAAAAATATAAAAATAAAAAATACAAAACAAAAAACATAGGGCTCGAAATCAACTTTTAATTTAAAAGGCAATACTCCCTCTATCCTGCAAAAAACAAAAGTTTTCAAATAACATGCGTTTTAATAAAACAAATGTTCTTTAAATGCTCTTAAAAAATGGGTAAAGAAAAATAAAATAAAAATAAAGAACAGTTCAAATTTAAGGGAAACATGGTAAGTTAAAAGGATAAAACTTTCATTTTTGGAAACTTTCACTATTTTGGGATGGCCTTAAAAGAAAGGGTTAAATACCTAATTAGTACCTGAGTTTTCAATTTTTTTTTTTTTGGTACTTAAGTTTTCATTTGTTTCATAGGAAGACCTAAATTTTGGGAAAAAACCAACTTGATACCTCTGTTAACTTTTCCATCCAAATATTAATGGTCTGCCACATGTCAACCGCGGAGGTTGACACATGGCACTATATAAAAAAAATTAAAAAATAAAAAATAAAAATCTTTAAAAATTAATTAAAAATAAAAAATTTTAAAAATAAATAAATAATTAATTAAAAAAAAAAGGAGAAGAGGGGTGGTTGAGCCACCCCCCTTGGCCATCATGGAGGTGGCCGGTCATTCCCATTGTGCCCTCCAAACTACCAATTGTGTCAATATCCCTTCTTAAACTACCAAAAAATGTCAATGTCCCCCTAAAACCAATAAAAGACAAAAATAACCCTAAAAAAGTTTCAATAAGACAAATATATCCTTATAAATTGTTTGAGACATATGATATTGTGTTGTGGATGGCCTCTCTCTCTCTCTCCCCCATGAAAACCCTATCCCTCTTCTTTGGAAGGAAGAAGGCATGTGCGAATTCCTTTTGATTAGCTGATAATTTCATGAGTATGTTTTTGTGAAGGTCTGATGTAGTGAGATGGAGAAGAGATTTACTGTGGAGGCGAAGTCTTTTGCTTTCGTGGTTTTGGATGGGGCGTCGGTGCTGAGGGTGGTGGAGAAAAGAAAAAGCTTTTTGGGCGAAGTTGTCCTGAGTATTCAGTGCTCAAAATGGCTAGCGGCGACGTTGGAGATGCTGTTGGGTATACCGGAAGAACAAGATTTTATCAAGTCATTCCGAGAAGGCTCGAAAGTTCTGATTGCTCGGACGGGTGGGAACAGAGCTGGGCGCTTCTTAGAGGCGACAACCTTTGGGCTGGGCGGTCGGAAAGGGTTCATCTTCATCCCTGAGGGTCGTGGAAGGAGGGGATGGCAGAAATTCTCCGAAGAGTTGAGTAAGGCTGTCGATTTCCTCTCTGCTACGGTGGGTACAGGGCTAGGTTCCTCGTCTTCGTTGACCAAGAAAGATGCGAAGGTTTTAGGGCCGAGTTTGGGTTTGGTTTCAAAGTGGACGGGACCATCCTTTGTGGAGGTGTTGTGCTCGGTTCCGTCCACCGCTGTGAAAAAGTTGCCCTTCGTGGGGGATCATCGTTCCGGGTTGAGGGCTCCGTCGGAGGAGCCGGATGCTCTTGTTCCCCTCCCGACGACGAGTCATGCTGAGCAAGTCCTGAGCTCGGCGGTGGGTTGTTTCGCCTTGGAGTCTCGTCCTTCTGACCCGTTGGTTAAAGACCGGTCGTTTGAATCGCTGGGTAAAAAGCCGTCTCCAAGTTCAAATTTGAATTTCGAATTTTCGATGTTGCGCACGTGGAGCAAGCTAGTCAACGATTTGAAAGTGGTCTTGGGTCGGGCTATTCAGAATTTTTTGGGCCGGTTTGTCGGGTTTGGCCTAGGTCGAAAACGTTCTGGTTTTCGTTTGGCCCAACTCTTGCCGAAACCTAAATCCCGTTCGTCGAGAATCTTGCCGGAGTTGACGCTAGAGTCTTTTTCTGGGTTGTCTCTCATTTGGCCTCCTCCTGGGGGTTTGGTGGTTCCTTCGTCGGGGGAGGGTCTAGTAGCTCCAGGGGCGTCTCCTTTTCCGGCGCCGTCTCTTGCTCTTCTTCGGCCGGAGCCTTCGTCGCTGGCTGTTCCAGGGGCTTCTCCGGTTCGAACGTCTTCTCCTGGGTTCTCTCTGGATCGTCATCCTCCTGGGGGTTTGGAGATTCCTTCGCTAGGGGAGGATTTTGCAGCCCCAGGGGTGTCTCCTGCTCTTTCGGCGCCGGTGCCGGCTGTTCCAAGGGTATTTCCGGTGCCGTTTTCCTTATTGGGGGGAGGGTCTAGCTGTTTGAAGGTAGTTCCTAGCCGGGTTACTGCCCCTAAGCTTTTCGTGTTTCCCCCCTCGCCGGCTCAGGTGTCCCTTCCTCCGGTGGTCTAGGTTGTTTCTCTGCCGGCTCAGGTGTCCCCTCCTCTGCGGTGCAATCCTGATGGTGCTTCTCGGACGGTCTCTCAACTCACGACCCCTCCTTCCATTGGAGCCACTGAGTTGGGAGAGAAGTTGCTCTCTTCTTTCCCCGTGGTCTCGAAGCCATTTCAAAGTTATATCAAGAAGGCGAGGATACTTAGGGAAGGGGTTTCGTTGAAGTGGAACGATGTGCTTCTATCAGATTCCCTGAAAGCCTCGAAGTTGGTTGCCGACTTAGCTGTTAATAAGGTTGCGGTTGCAGAGCCTCCAACTAAGAAGGTTGCAGAGCCTCCAGTGAAGACGGGCATTCTTAGAAAGGGGTTTCTTAACCCTCGCCCAAAGATGCCAGCTACTCCTGCTTCGCCTCGGAAGGTCTTCGATGTTGGGATGGTTGGGCCTTCCTCCCCTCCTAGAGGTTGTTCCATTTCTTCACCTGGTGAGGGTAATAGTTTCTCCCAATCTCAGAATTGGCCGATCGGTTTTGATCATAACGGGGAGATTGTGGTTTGGGAGGAGGACGTTGATCTTTGGGATGTTTCGCCTTTGGATTGGGCGTTAGAGGGCGCTTTTGGGGACGAGGCGTTGGCCATTCGGGATGCCATGGAAGAAGAATTTCAGCGTGACAAGATGATATCGCGCAAAAAGTCCAAAGGCAAGAGGGAGCTTCTAAACCTGCATAGCTCTATCAACTATGGCGACGCTAAATCTTCCGCTAGGCGTAGGAAAGGAAAGGGCCTTATGTTGTAGAGTTGTATGCCTTTGTGTGCTTGGGTGGGTTTGTGGGCCATTCCTCGGGTTCGGTTTTTGCTTGGATTATTTTGAGGGGTGTTTCTCTTGGGTTTTTCTCGGGTTCTAGGGTTTTTTTTCTTTTGGGTTTAGGGGGTCTTGTTGGGGGGTTTTTGGGGTTGGTTTGAGTGCTTTTAGGGTTTTTTTTTTTTGTATTCGGGGGTTACTATTGGGGGTTTCTTTTGTTTTGTGAAGGTTTCTATTATGCTTGTTAGGGGTTTTCTTGTGGGTTCCTTGTGGTTTTATTGGGTTTTTTATGTGGGCTAGTTGAGTTGCTTCTATGTATACATCCTGTGTACTTAGGGGCGCCTTACGTTTTTTTAATGAAATTCTCTTACTTATCAAAAAAGAATTAAAAAAAAAAAACTAGAAAAAATGAAAATCCAAGGAGGTGGCCCAAACTGTAATAGAACCCAATAACCCTTGCTGTATAATATATTCACCGTGCTCATCTTAGTGAGCTTTGATTGATATATATAGCATTTACAATATGTAAGATTAACTACAACTCTACCTCTTCTATGTCTTCATATTGAAGTATAACTCTTCCTCATTTATACATTGAGTTTGAGTTAGATTACAATGTCTTCCTCTCTCTATCTCTTCATGCTCTTATCTCTTATCTCTTTATCACTAGACTGACGTATAGAATGAGAAGTGTCTTGAGGGATTGAGTCCTTTGATGATAAGTCATGTGCATTAATACCCTCTCGCAAGGTCAACATGGGAGATCGGACGTTGAGCTTGAACATAACATTTGAAACCGAGTGAAGACAAGAGGTTTAGTTAGAACATCCGCTAATTAGTCCAAGCTGGGAATGAAGAGAATTTCCAATGATTTATCAGCAACACGATCTCTAACGAAGTGGAAGTCGATTTCCACATGTTTTGTGCATGCATGAAATACAGGATTTACTAACATGTACGTAGCCCCAATGTTGTCACACCATAGTTTAGGTGGAGAAGGGAGAGAGACACCGAGTTCAAGAAGAAGAGCTTGAATCCAAAGGAGTTCAGCAATGGTGCTGGCAACCGCTTTAAATTTTGCTTCCGTAGAGGAGCATGAGACGGTGGGTTGCTTCCTAGAGCTCCATAAAATCAGGTTTGAGCCAAGGAAAACACAGTAGGCTCCTGTGGAGTGTCTACCATCTGGGCAACCTGCCCAATCTACATCCGAGTAGGCTTGGAGGCTAGTGGATTGCGAGTAGGAGCATGAGTATTAGAGTGAGAATGAGTCACACTTGGTTCTACAGAAGATGAATGGGAAGAAGTAGGTGATAGAGTTATATTTGATGCTGTAGGAGGAGGTGTAGGACAAGTAGGAGTATGTGTTGGAATATGGAGAGGTGGAATAAAGGGAGCAACTTGGGCAGCATAGGACTCAGTGAGTGATGATATAGTGGTGAAGGGAAACATAGTTTCATGAAACACCACATCCCGTGAGATATACATGCGGTCAGACTCAATGTGATAGCACTTGTAACCTTTGTGGTTTGGACTGTAGCCAATGAAGACATTGTTTGGAACAAAGAGAATTTATGAGAGTTATAGGGGTGAAGATTAGGGAAGCATGCACACCCAAATATTTTAAGGAAAGTATAGTCAGGAGTGCGGCTAAAAAGTTTTTGAAATTGAGACTTATTTTTCAGCCATGGAGTGGGCAACCTATTGATGAGGTAGCAAGAAGTGAGACACGCCTCATCCTAAAAGGTTTTGGGAAGATAACTGTCAGCTAGAAGAGCCAACGTGGTGTCAGTAAGATGACAATGTTTTCGTTCAGCGCATCCTTCTTGTTGATGCGTGTGAGGACATGAAACGCGATGGATGATGCCAATGGATTGAAAATAGGTATGGAGGTTGTGATATTCACCACCCCAATCTGTTTGCACACTTCTAATATTTGAGTTTTGTAAGCGTTCAAACAAGATGCTGGAGCTCACTGGTAACGTGATGAGTTGCCCGGTATCGAGGTAGCAGTTGTCTTCAGTAGGCAGGGCAGGGGAAGAGTAATAAGCCTGTGGATTGTGCTGAGATTCAGATGGAGATGTCGAATCCTGCCGTTGATAGCACCGAAGGGCAGTGTGGCCCAGCTTGCCACAAATCTAACATGTAGGCCGTGATGAAGAGGCAGTGTCATTGGAGAAGTAGGAGCCACGCCCTCGGTTGCCTGGAGGAAGAACCAAGACCATGATAGTAGTGTCGTCCACCGTAGGAAGATGATGAGCCATCTAAGAATCCGAACGCATCTTGATTGTGGATGTAGGCAAGGAGCTGCATTCTCCAAGTCATGAGATTCCCTTTGGATAGCTTGATATTCAGGGAGTGATTCATGTTAGGGACAGTGAAGCCTACAGACATGGGATTGGTTGGGTGGGGCGGTGAAGCCATGGAAGAGGTGGTTGAGGTAGAGTCAGAGTCAGACATAAGGATCAAAGACGTTGGTCTATATGCTACTCTAATACCATAATAGAACCCAATAATCCATGCTGTATAATATATTCAACGTGCTCATCTTAGTGAGCTTTGATTGATATATATAGGAGAGTTATCTGTTCATTGCACTCTAATTTTGATTATACAAGGAAGAACACATTAAAAGATATGTAACCACATCCCTCCTCTTGCTATCGCTCCTTCCGCCCAATCCCTCTGATTGCTTCAATGTCACTGTGAATGCTGCTGTTGATGTTTTTGATTGTTATTACTCTCTCTCTCTCTCTCTCTGCCTTAGTGGCGGCGCGTGAGAGCGCGTTACGTACGTGGCTGCATTGATTCGCTTATCAGAGGCCCGGTTGCTGTACGTGGATAGACTATTGAGCATCAGGTGTTTGTGGGTCGCGCTAGTAGCTCGCGTAGGGGCGTTGGCGGTGGGGTTTGTTACTGTGTGGCTACTTTTCGTTCGAAAATGTGATCATTCTCTGGGTCGGCCGCTTGGGTTCTGGGTGTTTTTTGAGATGGAGTTAAGCTTTATCGTGGAGTCGAAGACTTTTGTCTTCTCGGTGCTGGAAGGGGCGTCGACGCAGAGGGTGGGGGAGAAGAGAAAAAGCTTCTCCGGCGAAATTTTCATTAGTTCTCCTTGCTCTGAGTGGTTGGCTTCGACATTGGAGCTTCTTGTGGATATTCCGAAAGATCAAGATTTCATCAAATCATTCAGGGAAGGTTCGAGAGTCTTGATTGCTTGAAGAGGGTGTAACCAAGCTGGCCGTTTCTTAGAGGCAGCTTCATTCGGGATGGGTGGCCGGAAAGGGTTTATTCTGATCCCTGAGGGACGTGGAGGGTGGGGTTGGATCAAATTCTCCAAAGAGTTGAGGAAGACCGCTATTTCCTTTTCTGCATCAATGGGCGGGGGGGATGGGTTCTTGCACGAGTCGGTGGAGATTAAGGGGAAGAAAGTAGAGGCTTGGCCGGGTTTGGTTCCTTTCACGAAGGGGCCCTCCTTTGTGGAGGTGTTGAAGGCAGGCTCGGCCGCTGGCGTGAAGAAGGCGCCTTTTGTGGGGGGTCGTTTGTCCGGGAGATTGGTTACGCCAGTGTGTGAGCTTGACCTTCTTCCGGCGGTGAGGGTGATAGATGCAGATCGGAGGTCGGCGTTGGACTGTTCTACCTTGGAGTCTCTTTCGTTTGATCTGTTGGGTAAGGACCAGCCTCACCGTTCGATGGGTAAGACCTTGTTTCCACATGCGAGTTTGAAATTTGAAATGTCAAATTTCAAAGTTGCGCACGTGGAGTAAGCGGGTCATAGGTTTCAACTTGGATTTGGGCCGGGCTGCAAAGATAATTCTAGGCCGGCTTGCTAGAATCGGACGGAGTCGAAAGGGATTGCGTTTGGGTCGCTTCTTGCGTAAACCTAATTCCTTACGGACGTCGAGCTTCTCGCCGGAGACGACGCTGGTGGCTTCCTCTGGGCCGTGCAATCTCAATCCTTCGGAGTCTCCCGTTGGGGTTCCCTTGTGCGAAGATCAATCTGGGGGTGGGCCGTCTCTGGTTAAGTCGGTTCCTTTGTTCGTCTTCCCACCTCCGCCGACTGTGAAGACGCCGTCGCCGGCGACTTTGGTTGCTCCTCCGGCGTCGACTGGGCTTCTGTGTGGTGCAGAACTCTCCGTCTCTTCTGTTCCTTCACTTTCAGGGGCTTCTGAGTTGGGGAAGAAGATTCGTTCTTCCCCTTCCCCCTTGCTGCCTAGTCGACCATTTCAGCAATACTTCAGGAGGGCTAGGGAGCTCAGGGCAGGGCGTTCAGTGGTCTGGAATGATGGGTTTCTTGCTGACTCGTTGGAAGCCTCAAAGCTGTCCGCAAAACCTGTTCTTCTTAAGGTTATGGGTGGAGAGGCTCGTGCAAAAAAGAAGACAGTATTTCCAACGAAAAAGGGTCTGTTTAGGAAGGGATTTCTTAATCTTCCTCCGACTGTTCCAGTCCCTCCCATTTTGCCGCGGGAGGACAAGGAGGTCGAGGTGGTACGACCTTCCTCTCCTTCGAGTGGCTGCATCTCTCCTTGCTCCGTTGAGAGAACTGGATTCTTCGGTTTTGATCACAACGGGGAGATTGTAGTTTGGGAGAAGGAGGAAGATGACTATTGGGATGGATCGCCCTTGGATTGGGCATTGGAAGGGGCTTTAGGGGAGGAGGCCTTGGCAATTAGGGAAGCCATGGAAGAAGATTTTCAGCGGGAGAAGATGATTGGGCGCCAAAAGTCTAAAGGAAAAAGGGAGCTACTAAATTTGTATAGCTCCATCAATTATGGTGATGCTAAAGTTCCTTCTAGGAGTAGGAAAGGCAAGGCACACATGATGTAGGTTTGTGTGCTTTGGTGGGTGGGTGGTGGGTTGTTTTGTTCTTAGTTGGTTTCTTCTGTAGTTTGTTTTGGGGTTTTTCTTCGTTTTCGAGGGGTTCGGGTTTTGTTGGTTCTATTGGGTTTTAGTGGGTTAGCTTTGGTTGTTCCTGTGTATACTTCATGTATACTTAGGGGCGCCTTACGCTTTCTTTAATAAAGTATTCTTACTTATCAAAAAAAAAATTGATATATATAACATTTACAATATATAAGATTAACTACAACTCTACCGCTTCTATGTCTTCATATTGAAGTATAACTCTTCCTCATCTATACATTGAGTTTGAGTTAGATTACAATGTCTTCCTATCTCTATCTCTTCATGCTCTTATCTCTTATCTCTTTATTTTTTTTTTGATAAGTAAGTAGAAATTTCATTAAAAAAAAGCGTAAGGCGCCCCTTAGTACACAGGGAGTATACAAAGGAAGAGCCCAGCTAGCCCATAAAGCAGAACCCAACAAGACCCTCAAAAACCCCAAAACCCAACACCACCCAAAACCCTCGAGAGCCCCAAAACCCAAAATAGAAACAGCCCCCATTAAAAACAGTCCACGAAACCACCCAACCCTAATCCCCTAAACCCCTAAGCCCCTAAAGCTCACAATCTTCAATCATATCCCATCGCGTATGTTCCTCGTCAAGGGCAGAGAGTACAGCCATAGATTTTTCATCTTTTTCCCCGAAAAACAAAGAGCATGCCATAGACAACTCCATATGAGATAAAGGCTGGAGTTGTTTTCCTTGACCCACCACCGGCTTTGGCTTCCTCCCTTCCGACGAGCCCATCTCAATGGAAACTTGTGGACCCACGGCAGAATTCTCCGACCCACTCCCTAAGTCCTCAAAAACAGAATGCTTCCGACCAGCCTCTGAGGAAGCCAAAGAAGAATCCGGGAGAGGAAAATGAGAAGAATCGGTGACAAGAACGGGATCCGGGACCGAAACCAACTCCGAACCCATGTTCGAACCCTGACAAATCCTCCGACCGGCTATCCTACGCCTAGAGGGATAGTTCGCGTCACCATAGTTGATGGAACTCTGCAAATTAAGAAGTTCCCTTTTTCCTTTAGTCTTTTGGCGCGCAATCATTTTCTCCCGCTGAAACTCTTCTTCCATGGAATCCCTAATAGCCAAGGCCTCCTCCCCAAAAGCCCCTTCCAGTGTCCAATCCAAAGGCAAGCCATCCCAATAATCTTCTTCCTCCTCCTCCCAAACTACAATCTCCCCGTTATGATCAGAATCGATGGGCCACCTCTGAGATTGAGAAATACCATTTCCTTCAATGGGACATGGAACGATGCATCCACTCAAAGGAGAGGAGAGACCAACCGCCCCAACGTCCTTCACCTCACACGGCAAAACATGAGGGACAGAAGCAATCGGGGGTAAATTGAGGAAACCCTTCTTAAAAAGCCCCTGATTAGCTGTGGTCTGGTTCTTCTTTTTCGCACGAGACTCTCCACCCATTTCCTTAAAAGGAATAGGATCTGCGGAATGCTTTGAGGCTACCAAAGAATCATCTAACAACCCATCATTCCATACCACTTTCTGCCCTGCCCTGATCTCCCTAGCCCTCCTGTAGTAATACTTAAAAGGACAGCTTAGCAAGAAGGGGGAAGAGGGAGATCGAAGCTTCTTCCCCAGCTCATTGGCTCCTGAGAGGGAAGGAAAACCAGAGGATTTTTATCTCTTTATCACTAGACTCACGTATAGGATGAGAGGTGTCTTGAGTGATTGAGTCATTTGATGATAAGTCATGTGCGTTAATAAACTAAAAATTATATAAAATTTAAAAAATAATAATAATAATAATAATAAATTTAAAAAAAAATGAAAAACCTTAGTTTTTTTTTTTTTTTTTGTTTTTATATAATTTTTATAATTTTGTGAAGGGTACTTTTGTCATTGGAGGGGACATTGACATTGTTTAGTAGTTTAGGGGGGAGACATTAACACAATTGGTAGTTTAGGAGGTACATTGACAATTGAATGATAATTTAACGGGAATATGTGTAATTTTCCCTCTCTTTTTTTGTAAGTAATCAAATCATATATATATATAAAGATTAAGTTCTTCCTTAGAATGGCGACACGTGGCATGAACATACTTTTTAGTGACTAAACCGGTCTTTCAAGTACTGAACCGGTCTTTTAAATAAAATAGAACCGGTCTATTTAATATATGTTAATACGTTTATTTAAAAATCTATATATAGAATCAAGAGTTATATACATTAATACGGTATTTAAAAACTCATATATAGAATCAAGAGTTATATGTGTTACATAGAATCTCATATATAGGAAAACAAAAACCCCTATATATACCAAAAAAAAACCCATATATACGTTACAATAATTACATATAGTTGTACAACAAAAAATTGGAGCAAAAAAATCCATATATACGTTACCTAAACGCACGGCTCTCTTTCTCTCTCTCTATTGACGCCTTGAAATATAGAAGCGTTTCAGATTTTGCAAAAGCTTGAGATGACAAGCACGTCTCTCTCTCTCTCTCTCTCTCTCTCTCTCTCTCTATTAATGCCTTCAAATATAGAAGAGTTTCAGATTTTGGAAAAGCTTGAGACGATTTTTCATTCATCTGGCCAGATGAAGGTATTGTATGGTTTATCAAACAGAACATATGTTACCGTGAAACCAATAGTTCGTGAATTTTTGTCAAACCTTGAGAGTGGGTTAATGACACAAGTAGGACCCTTTTGTGGAGCCGGTGCTTCTTTAGTATTTTAAATTTTGGGTTGAAATCTAAATGTGTTTCCTTTTTGTTTGTGAAATTTTTGGTTAAGCAATTCTTGATTTGAATTTATGAGAATTTTTTTTTTCGTTCATTTTCTTTTTCGAATGTTCAGAATTATATAGGATTGAAATATAATAGGTATCACACCGACAATATAAAAAATTCCTGCTAATTTTCTATTTTATGCTTTGATTATCAAAATCACAGTTTTCTTCTTGCTATTTTTCTTCTTAATACTTTTTTTTTTTTATAAGTAATGGATTAATACTTATTTTCATTCTAAACTACACCTTTATGCTTTGATAATCAAAATCATGGTTTTCTTCTTGCTATTTTTCTTCTTAATACTTATTTTCATTCTAAACTACACCTATGAGAACAAAGATTTTAACATGTTTTAATTTATATAGATTAAACTAAAAATAAGGGTCTTATGTTTTAATTAATTTGAATGTTTTGTGGGATATATTTTTTTCTTTTATGTGGTTATTCTATTTTCACTTATTTTTTTGAAGTGATATTCTGCTTTTAAAAGCAAAAAAATGCAAAATTTTATTTGATTATTGTGCACAAAAGGAATAGAAATGCTTTCAAAACACAAAAGAGTTAATTAAGCATTAAACCTGATTTGAGATGATTTAATTAATTGCATTAAAAGTTAAGTGAAAGATTTTGTTTTATTTTGTATTCATTAAAAAAAATGTTTATTTTGTTCAATTTTTTTTTTAAAAAAAATGTTCAGAATTATATGGATTTTATTTTTATTGAAACAAAATAGGTATCACAATAATAATATCAGAGATTCCTACTATTAATCCTACTATTAATACTTTGATAATCAGAATCTCGATTTTTCTCTTGCTATTTTTTTTTCTTTACACTTCTTTCCATTTTAAACTACACATAGAAATATTTTCAATGTTTTAACTTGTATGGATTAAAACTAAAATTATGGTAATTTTGATAGTAAAATTTTATGTGATTTATATATTCATGCAATGTTCTTTGTGCAATGGAGATGTTTTTAAGTTTTAAAATTAAATTATAATTAATAATCCCGCGCATTGCACGGGTTATGAGCTAGTTTCATTAAAAACTAAATAAAGCACCCAAGTACATAGGAAGTATACAAGAAAAACACCAAACCAGAAAAATATTTTAAAAACAAAAAGTCGTGAAAGCTAGAAATATGCAAACAATCATTAGTCATCTAATGGAAAAAGGGTGTTGAAGAAGAAGGCCTTTAATCCGACACTGTCCTCTCACTATCTTCAATCATTTTTTTTTCTCCAAATACACTACATCAAGCAAAGCGGAATCGTCTTCCAAACAGCTTCACTTTGAAGATTAACAAACTGCCCTCTCCAACAAGGGAAGAGATCTGTCACCCGACGAGACATGACCCACGCTAAACCGTACAAGCCGAAGATAGAGTTCCATAAGGCACTTGTTGTTTTGCAATGAAGTAAAAGGTGGTCAACGGTTTCCCCACTCTTCTTACCCAAGCAGCACCAATCTGCCACAATAATTTGTTGCTTCCTTAATAGCCCTTTTTTCTAACACCTCCAATATTCTCCAAGCAAGAACATATGAGATTTTCTATATCACTCAAAACAACTCCATGAAACACTTTAACATAAATAATGAAATATCCACTCCCAAGGAGGCATTCACACCAATTTTTTCTTCTGTCTTTTTGTTTTAACTAAATTTTTTCAGAAACACTCTCCCAAAGTTCCATCAACTAAATTATCTTATCCTGCGTTTAGTCTATTCATGTCTCTTGGGCATTCAATTTGCCCTTTTGCTGCCTTCAACTTTGATAAAAAAATAAAAAAATACTCTTCTATACCAATGCTTTCATAAATCTTGATTGAATATGATAAATTATCTTTAAATGTGTCCCTCATCTTATCCTTAATCTACACTTTATCCCAACAGAGCAGATGGTGCTTTGAAATCCCAACCTCAAATGTTGAGGTACATAGAGAACCAGCAAGGATACCAATAGAGTAAGAGGCGGCTATTGAGAGTTCGAATAAACTGTCGAAAAAAAGAAAAATTTGTATTCCACCCTCAGCATTAGTGTGTATGTGAGTGTGAAACATGGTTGGCCCACTTCCCAATAGTGTAAGCTTTTGAGACTGATGGTTCCAAGGAATTAGAACCTAGTTGTCTTGAAGTCCTTAGTTCGAGTCTTGGTGATCCCTTTCTAATTATTTGCTTCAGTTCTACACATGCAAGGCTCACCCATTTGGTTCACTGTTGACGGGTTAATGCATGTAAGGATTAATGTGTTTGTGACCTAGAGATTCCTTCCTAATGGCTTAAGTTCTTAGGGCCAATCATTCTCCAACACCACTCATTAACATTACAGAAATCACGTATAACCCACGCCCCTGAACACTATGATGCCAGTGGTTTATTAATCACGTATAACCCACGTCCCAGAACACTATGATGCCGGTGGTTTATTTAAAGCTGTAGACATAGGATCAAAGTACTTCTCTCTAGTATCTAAGAAAGATCATTTCTCCCTGGAGTCTAGAAGCAAAAATGTCCTTTAAGATATAACAAGTACTATTAACAAAAGGTTGTCTAAAAGTAAAAACCAAGTTTAGAGATGAAAAATTGAATGACAGTTATAAGGGAGAACTATATCCTTCATGAGGAGCAGATCAAGAATATAATCAAAGACTGTCGCAGAAGGGTAAGAGGAGAGTTAGCCAGTCAGTGACCACCACACTTACCTGTCTATCTATGATATTAAAAGCTTTCTCCAACATTCTTCTTCTCATACAGTCCATCTTAGAAACTTGTTTGGCAAGCTACAACAAACAGGTGTAGTAAACAATATGGAAGCAGCTGAATTGAATAGATGAACACAGATAAAATAGTTGCATCTTATTTTTCATGCTTACAAGAGCAGCTTCAAAGATGAAGAAAACAATACCTGACTTTTGAAGCTGTCATATACAACAGCAAGAATCAAGTTGGTGACAAAGTAGACCCCCAATAGCACATAGAGAACAAAAAACAGACAATACCATCGCGAAGCCCTTAAAAAAGACAGTACAAATGATGAAACATTAGATCAAGTTTTATATGTCATAAATAGAAATTTCAAGACTCCCAAAAACAGAAATATCAGTGAAGATATATCATGATTCTAGCAACAATGCATGAGGAAGCAAAAGATATGTGGAAACCAAAAAAAAAAAACAAAAGTAAAAGCAATAGTAACTTCAAGAGAAATGTCAATGCACTAAAAGTACTTCTTAAAGAGACAAAGGACAGGCATATTACAGAAAGATTATGGCAGGATTCACCTCAAGGTTCCTAAACAAAAAGGTCTAAAAATTCCAAAAAAGAGTAAAAAGGAGATTGCCCAATGCAGGCAGACAGCCAATCAAACAAAGATCTCAGTGATAAAAGTTTAAGCTTATACCAAGATATCACACCTGAGGGGGGCGGCGGGGAGAGAGAGAGAGAGAGAGAGAGAGAGAGCTTATCAGATAGCTAGATTGTAATCCGCGACTTTTCTTGGGTGTTATATATATACTCACAGAAGTCTGGCTATTCCCTACTTTCCAAAAGCCTACATAGGACACTGGAAATAGCTTTCTCGATCATTCTATTTTAAAACACCCTTAAAGAAAGAAGCATTTAATTCCACTAATGTCCGCTCACGATCCTCAAAATTCTGATCATTTTTTTACCATCCAGAGACACAACATAAGGCATGACGATATCATCTTTCATACTGCATCAAAATGAGGCCTACCAACTTGCCCTCTCCAGAATGCAAAGAAGTTTACCACTTGACTAGGCATAACCCAAGCCAGCTCTACACTGTTGAAGATAGCGTTCCAAAGAGCACTAGCAATCTCACAATAAAGCAGAAGGTGATCCACCGACTCCCTACTCTTCTTATACATGCAGCACCAATTAACCACAATAATATGCCCCTTCCTAAGGTTGTCAATGGTGAGGATCTTCCCTAATGAAGCCGGCCAAGCAAAGAACACCACTTTCAAGGGAGTCTTATTCCACTTAATACTCTTCCAAGGGAAAGTAGTACTATCACGACAAACAAGTACATTGTAGTATGATCTAACATCGAACCACCATCTCTTGAAATGTACCCAACAAAGCTTTTTTTACCACCCCGTCTCAATCTTAAGGAACACAACAAACTGAAGAACGTAGTAAAGAGATCCACCTCCCAATCATGAGCTGCTCTAAGAAAGTTAAAGAGACACTAGAGAGATCAAAATGGTCTACCATGCAAGCTTCCTTAAATCGGGCCATACTGAACTAGTCTAAGAAAGCAATCTTGAGGGCTTGATCCCCACACCACACGTCATGCCAGAATCTAATTTTGGAGTTGTCACCCACATCAAATCTAGTATGGCTAGAAAACTCTCTCCAGCCCCTTCTGATATTTTTCCAATGCCCTACCCCATACGACATGGACCTCATTAGAACACAAACCACCCTCCATAAGGCCTCTCTCTCATGAGCATAGCACCAAGGCCACTTCCCCAAAAGAGCTCGGTTAAACAAAAGTAAATTCCGCACCCACAACCCTCCTTTAGAAATTGGAGTACACACCTTAATCCAACTAACCAAGTCTTCGCCAAAGCCATCCCACAAAAAATCCCGCTGCAACTTCTCTACGTGATTGACAACACCAACCAGAAGAAAAAAAGAGACATGAAGTAAGTAGGTAGATTAGATAAAGTGCTTTTAATCAAGGTAACTCTCTCCCCCATTGACAAGTACATCTTCTTCGATCCAACCAAACGGAGTTCTATGTTCTCAATAATGTCGTCCCAAATAGATTTGGCCTTAAACAAAGCTCCCAAGGGAAGGCCTAGATATTTCATAGGCAAAGAAGAAACCTTATAACCCAAGATGCTAGCCATACCTTCAACATTAGTGACAATTCCACCAGGAACTAACTCTGATTTAGACATATGAATCCTCAATACAAAAAAGGACACTGAAGAGATGCAAAAAACTATCCAATTACACAATTTCTCTCCAAATCCGCACCTCCTCGGCAAATACAATAAAAATTCCCAATTGACATGGTCATAGACCTAACTTGCACAACACACTTGGTTCCCCAAATCTGATCCTACTATCAAGGCACTCGTTGGCTATGAGGACAGAGTCAAGAATCTGCCTATCCTTGATGAAAGCATTATGAGGCTTAGAAATGATCTTCTCCATTACCAATTTGAACCTGTTAGCTAGAACTTTGTCAACAATCTTGTAAACTCCAACCACTAAGCTAATACGACAAAAGTTCTTAATGGCAATGGCCTCAGATTTCTTTGGTATAAGAGCAATGAAGGTGGCATTGAGGCTTTTTTCAAGCATACCTCTAGCATGCAAATCATGGAAAACATTCATTATGTCTATTTTGAGTACCTCCCAACAAGCTTGAAAGAAACCCGTAGTAAAACCGTCGGGCCCCAAGGCCTTGTCACAATTAAGGGCTTTCACCACCATGAAGACCTCTTCTTCCTCGAACGGCCTCTCCAATCAAATGGCCTCCTCCCCCCCTCAATCCAATCAAAAATAAGGCCATCCAACCTTGGCTGCCAACTAAACTGTTCGGTAAACAAATTATCATAGAACTGCAGAATGTGTTCTCTGATCACAGACTAATCTCAAGAAACTGGCTGACAATATTTTACACGACCCTCAAACCCAACACAAAATTAGCAGGTTAGGTTTTGGTATAATCGAGTTTAGGTCAATTTGGGTCGGCCTGATTTAACCCGTTTAATAAACAGGGTCAATCCTGAGTCCATTCGCTTAACATATAGGTTACTCGTATACTAAAATCAGATTTTTTTTAAAAAAAAAGAAAAATTTAAAATATAATAATAAAAAATTTAAAAAAATTTTAAAAAAAAAAAAAAAACCTAAACCTAAAAGTAAAGTAAGTGGGTTATGCGAGTTGGGTCATAACGGGTCATTCATTTATTTGAGTTATTTTTAAAATAACATGTCGTGATAGAGTCAACACAACAGGATCTGTTGTTTATTAAATTTGTTATGTGGGTCGGGTCAACCCAACACGACCTGTTTATCAAACTGGTTAAACAGGTCGTGTTGCATCGTGTCACCCGCTTATTTAAATGGGCCGTGTCCAATTATCGCCATAAACTATGGACGCTAGACAATGCCAAGAGTTAGGCACCTCTTGGACTACGCAATGGATAACTTGATCACTTTGTTAAGGGTCTGACACACTTAACTAAACGGGTTGAGTTAGGGTTAACCCTTAACGGGTTGGCGGTTCGATCGACCATATATGCCAACCCAGATTGCCAGGCCTACCTTCTATTCAAACTGGCCACTCGATGAAAGAAATTTGTGCACTTGTCGCCCTCTCTTAACCACAACACCTCCATTTTTGCCTCAAACTCAGCTCTTACAAACGAGTTGACCATTCAAAATCATTAATCATTGTGCCCTTCCTTGTTTTCTCCTCCTCGCTTAAACCTCTCTCTTCTTCCAAGCCTTCATAAACTCGTAAATTATCCAAAAGAAGCTTTTTCTCTCTCTACGTTGTCAAACACCTCCTCATTCCAAACTATTAAATCATCTTTCAAGGCCAGATGTTTGCGAGCCAAAATATAACTTGAAGCACGCTAAAAGTGATAAGAGGACCACCATTGTTTCACCCTATCTACAAAACCCCCTGATTTTAACCACATGCTCTCGAACTTGAAATATCTTCTAGCTCCAGAAAGGCCTCTGCAATCCATAATAATGGGGAAATGATCCGAGCACAATCTAGGCAACCATTAATTAGTCAAATCAGGGAACTAGGCTTCCCAATAAAAAGAAACAATGAATCTATCAATTCTAGACCACGAAGAAGGGTCCATGTTGCTATACCATGTAAAAGAGCCACCCATAAGAGGAATATCCATGAGCTCATACTCAAAAATGAAATCTAAAAACTCCGTCATAGCAGGAGAAAAATGGGTTTCACCTGATCTCTCATTGGGAAAACGAGTGACATTGAAATCTCCCTTATACCCCAGGGTAAGTCCCACCAACTAATCAAACTAGTCAATTCGTCCCATAAAAGCCTCCTATCACAATCAGTGTTAGGGCCATAAACACCTGCAAAAGCCCAAGAGAATTGATCTACGACATTTTTGAAAGAAACGGCAACTGAAAACTCACCCACACACACTTCAATTTTCTCCACCACCCTTCTATCCCACATGAGCAATATACCCCCAGATGCCCCTCTTGAATCTAAGCAACACCAATCTTCCAATCTCAAAGTAAATTTCTCACTCTAAGACGTGTCTCCCAGTCGTTTAACCCTCTTATATTCCACAATAACAATTTAGGCTTCATTGACAAACCAAGAAACCCCTCCCCTTTGCTCTAATTTGGCTAGAATTAATCCTACTAAAACTATTATGATCTAAATAGATATACACGGTTAGAGATAGGTTTGATCTAAACCTAATCTAATCTAAGTCTAACCGTTTACAATTCAAACCTCAAGGTTATCTAAAACTCTTATCTTCGGTTGAAGCTAAGAGACCTTCAACACTCGGACTATTGGATTAGAGTCCTTGTGCTTTAACACCCACCAATGAGATCCTTTTCCCACATTTTACCACCATTTCCCAATCCGGAGAAATAGGAGAAGTGTTTCCCTCATCAACAGGGCGGTCCAAGTTGAGAGCATTGAAAGGATTCGCAGTTAAGGTTGCCACTTTTGTCACTAAGCCAAAGACCTACAAAATTACCATCGGAAAACTCACCAACGAGATCTTTTTACACATTTTACCATCATTGCCCAATCAGGAGAAATAGGAGAAGTGTTTTACTCATCAATAGGGCGGTCCAAGTTGAGAAATCGAAAGGATTCACCGTTAAGGTCGCCACTTTTGTCACTAAGCCACCCAGACCTACAAGATTACCATCCACGATTGGATTAGCTTCAGGCCCTGACCTCCTATGGGCCTTCAACTGTAAAAGATCACCAACACATTTTTAAATTGAGGGTTGCTCGAAGCAATGAAGTTGGGCTACCTCCGGCGATGCCTTAGATAGTGTGCCACCGGCAACATAGTTGACTCTGTCGTCCTCCAAAACTCCCTTCCATTTATCGCTCAACTGCATGACAGTTGCTTTAGAAGCCACCGGCGAGGCACTCGAACCAACCCCACTGGAGCTCGTGCCCACAGAACTCGTGTCTGCACCCAGACGAGCCCCAACCCAAGACTTCGCCACCCACTGAGAAGTGGGTTTAACACTTGACCTAACTTGGTGCGAGGTCGGGTGTGTTTTACCATTTAGCACATGTTCCTTCTGGGGCATAGATAAAAGGCTTTGGTTTACAACAGGAGGCTTAAAAAAGTGTTGGGCCCTCACTTGCATGTGGGGCCTCACCTCGAAACTAACAACTTCTTGCAAAACATCCACTAACCCAAACGACTCCAAGCCCACATCTAATTTTGCAATGGCTTGATCTACTTCCCCTTTCAAATAAACCAGCAACTTTCTCAAGTCATGGAGGGCCCCACTGACGTCCCTCACTACCATGTCCCATCCCTTGGCAGGAAAGCAGGCATTCTATGCATGGATGCACACTCCTTGGTCGTTATCCAGTTGTACCTGCGGTACAGGTTCTTTAGGCTTGGTGTGGCCCTCTCTAAGAGCCGTACTACCCACCTTACGATGCCCTTGTCCAACCAACACCTCAGCAAAAGACCTGTTACCAACAGCCACAAACGACGCTCACTCCACCTTCACTGCTGGCACCAATGGGCGCTCCTTCAAGAGGGAAGATGAAGCTAGCTGGCCGTTGCCAAAGGAGGTCTGAAAGCAAACAACAAACCTTCTTAACTCACAAACAAAACCAAACCATACCTTCGTCCACCTCCTTCCAGAAAAACCACAGCACCGCTTTCGGCCACCACCGACGTATTCCGAGATGATTACAAAGCCGTTGTAGTTGTTCACGCACCTCTGGACAAAAAAAAAAAGCTTTAGAACCATCTCTGTAGGACTTCAAAAGCTCCATTGATTCCTCTGCTTCGAGCAAACTCTCCATGGTGGCCAACAACCAGTGTACAATCACTCTGCCAATGGAAATGGAGCGCATAAAGCCCCTACTCCTTTCGAAGAAACGTAAACTGAGACTCCCTCTTCTAGTGCAAACTCAAAGGATTTAGCTTCCACAAAGAACCACCTAGATAAGCCCATAGTCATGCAACAAAAAGGAAACAGAGCAAACACTGTTGTCGAAGTAACCCACAAAATAGCGTAGAGCTTAATACGAATAGAAACCTAGCCACAACCTTGTCAGAAAAATCAAAAGCTTCACCCATAACATCCATGCAAACAACCCAGAGCCCTGAGAATCTATAGACTAGATAAACCAAACACAAGTTCTAAGAAGAAGTGGGACGTGCCTGCACGCGCCGTCGGAAACCAGAGAGTGAGAGAAAAAGACTCACAAAACACACCTCCTCGGGACTCAAAAAAAACATGCAACTCACTTATTATTCATGATGAAGTTGATGTTACAAATAATAACTTATTTAGACTAGACAATTCTAGAATGGAAGCACTTGCATGATTTCCATAACATTCAATGCACCTTCCCTACTCAACCCTTTCTGAACTCCTATGCTAAACTAATAGATTAAAAGAAATTTCTCAGCAATGAGATAGCCTCCTTGGTACTCTCCTCTAAGAACCCAAAAATAAAAAACATTTCCCATGGGGTGTGGTCAGGCACCCACTGTGGTAGGCAACCTATGGGGAATGAACTTTTTTTATTATTTTTGGGTTCCCAAAAAATCAAAAATAAAAATAAAAGTTTTTTGGGGAAATCATTTTTAGAACTAGGGTATTTTGGAATTTTTTATTCAATTCGAGTGAGAAAATTTGGTCATTCATGTGTTGTCACCAAATGAAAGAATATGAATGGTCATTATGTTCCAACGTCTTGGATTCCTAGTAATACTCATTCTTATTCCTAACAAATCATCGTTCCAATGTATCGAACGTGCCCTTAGAGTTATTGGGACAAATACTTACTAACGCTATTCGGAGCTGCATGTGCAATTCCATATCCAAATTCCTATTTTAAAAATCCAACCATCCATAAACCTGTTTCACAACAAATTACAAACAAGATAACTTGAGAAATCCTAATGAAGTGCTAAAAAGCTAAAGATCCCGCACAAGTCAAACAGTCACACTTTCACAAACAGAAAGTGCTGCATGGAAGACCCACGTACAATTGAACCTAATCAAAGTTTCAACAGCTTCAAAATGAGTATGCAATACTTTCATGGAAAGATTGTATAGATGGACGATTCTCAGTTTACCAGTGGCAAGCTAGAAATTGAGCACCACTAGAAAGATTAAAAAATAAAAAGAAACATCTTAATGACTTTTCAAGCTCCCACATACTTGTACGCAGGAATCCAGACATCTGGATTGTTGGATGTGGTGAACAGAACAAACATCTGATACAGGGTGGTTCCATAAGAAGTAAATACTGTTTTCCCCTGTTCGGTATCTTCAAACATGACATAGGCTACCCAACTGGAAAACAAAAGAAACAAAAACCCTAAAGCCTGCAATTGAAGGAAATCAGTCAGCAATAAGCGCAAAAGGTAAAAGCATAATGTAACATGTATTTTCACAACTAAACAATGGATTTAATGGAACAGATGCAATGAAGGTGTACCATCCCTAGAGTTACATGCCAAAAAAGACACATTTTTCTTATAGAAATTTTAAAAGAAAGAGAACCTTAAGTACAGAGACAGAGTAAGAAGAGTCTCCTAAAGAATTACAAGCTAAGGCTTACGATTTCTAAAAATATACTACAGGAATAGAAGTCTTGCCAATAGCAATTGACCACTCATACAGTCAGTCGCAAAAATAAAGATTTTGGAACAACTATAGACGATTAAATACCATTGAATGTATGATTATTTGTTTCTCTGCAAAGCATCATACTGTTAATATTTAGAAACTAAAAAAGATTGCAAACTCAGCAACAGCATAGATAAAGGTAAAAATAATAAGATGGTATACATACCAAGACATTTAAGTATGTGCCAAGCATTCCAGCTAGGATGAAGACGGTCGCTCGTAATTCCCTAAGACCAAAGTAGAATGAGAAAACATCAAACTAGTTTAAAAAAAAAAAAAAATTGTTTAACAGTAAAAGTACAGTGTAAGAATGCATGTGCATCACGATGTATAGGTATCTACAGTGATTATGCGAGTTCTAGTCCCCAGAACTTTATCATCACGAATGGCTTACAGGTGATTTAATCAATCTTCAGGCCCTTGGCACATCAAGACTTAATTTATGGCCTCCGAACATGTATTAGTAGCCTACTTTTAGTTGGGCACTCCTGAGGGAAATGGGAAGATTCTGTTTTCCCCACACTTTTAATACTGTGTATATCCCAAACTGAATAAGGTTTTCCTAATAATAAGGTTCAGGTACGGGGCATGATGATGATACAGGGAAAATGCAATTTGTTTAGAATCATCTCACATCAATAATGCTCACTTATAAGGATAAATAGTAACTGTATGATCCAAATTGAACTCTCTAAAATTCTTATAACTCTGTCAAATTGGAAGAAAATTTTTATTTGTTATCCCACGCAACCACTTGTACATGTGAACAGCAATGACTTAAATGAATCAGAGCACTTCCTTGGACAAAATACAACGCTGATCCATTCACCTGAGGTTCACTTTAAATGCAGAGCATGAGCACAAAGTAAGTTCTTTGATTACCCTACCTCAGCACTCAAACTTTTCGAAGACATATGAAGGGAAATCCTTTAACTAATTGCAGACTCATAGAAATCTTAATGATGTGCTTTTATTTTCAAATGACACTTCTGCTAGTTTACCGGGTTACTAACGAACTAAGAAGTATATTACTTGTTAGAATATTAATATTAAATGATTAAATTCATCATTTCGTATTAGCTTAAGCTTTTTGGACAACTGGTGATTTAACATGATATCAGAGCAAAGATCCTGAGTTCAAACTTTGTCTCTACTATTTACATCCCATTTCAATTAAACCACATGTTAAGCATCACTAATTGAAGAGGAGTTTGAGCCTACACGGGAGGAGAACTGTTAGAATATTAATTACATGATTAAATTTGTCATTTCCTATTTGTTTAAATTTGTGGGACAACTGGTGATTTAACATTACTAAAGATTGCTACGTCCTTCATGGTTAAGGAAATTTGAGTCTTAGCATATTAACCCTAAAAGTTCTACACGGGAGGGGAACTGTTAGAATATTAATTACATGATTAAATTTTGGGACAACTGATGATTTAACATTACTAAAGATTGCTACGTCCTTCATGGTTAAGGAAATTTGAGTCTTAGCATATTAACATATCGGTTAGCAAAAGTTCTACAAGGTTCCTACATGTTCTAGGGTTTTCTAGAGCCTATTAATAGTTTGGGTGTAATAGAATCAGCCTTAGTGATAAATAAAAGATGAAGAGTTTTGAAAAAGCTTCTCTTGTCCTTCTCTAACTCCCCTCCTCTTCCCACTCTTCTCTTGTATATGTATCATAGACACGGAAGTTGCATTGTTCTATCCTCCTCTCATTTTCATTCTGTTCTCTCTTTCTTTTCTTGCCATGGGAATAATAAAAAAAAAAAAGAGAGAGAGAGAGATTTTGTAGATTTATTGTTTTAACTGCAATTATTACGTTTCAAAGCATAAGTTCATAAGACAAACATCTGCCCAATCAGTGTGCATGCCTATGATTCCTTGAGTCTAAATTCTAGACACACACATGGGTAGTTCAAATGAAAAAGAAAACTGTATTTTATCACCCATTACCTAAAGTTCAGCATGAAAAGCACAACTCTGATATATGGTGCAATTCTGAGAGGAAGATAATCAAAGGCCACTGGTGACAAATAGAGAGCATAAACCAGTATATCAGCTACCAAAATTAACAGGCAAGTCACCTGAAAAGCCAAAAAAAGAACTGTTACAATCAGACTGGCGGAAGAAAGTATCATGAAATTACACTTTCAGAAGATAAATCAGATATTGTCAGCCGGCTTTTTTCATTCATTTGTATACCAGAATTTTTTCTCTTCTCCAGCTTACATACAAAAGACTGAACATATGAATTGCACATTAAACTGAAAGATCATATAATCTGTAAGATACACTGTTGCTTATTTTGCTCATCTTTATTAATGCTGTTGATGTTTTTATTCTTGATGCTGCTGTAGCTTCTAAAATTCAGACATCAGTGGTAACACACTCTAGGAGGCTCCATTTACTTTCTATAAAGGATATTTCATTACTCACAACCGCATTCCCTTTTCAATAAATTATTCATCTCTATCTCTGCACAGCTTAGAATCCTAGGCAATTTTCAAAGCCATAAAAAATTCAACTGCATACGGATTTTTCATATACTGAAGGCACATTCAGGCTGTCTTACATGATTAATACTTTTACCTTGATTTAACCAACTCCTAAAAGGAACACTTTCTATAAATCCACTTGCTAACCTTTTTTTTTTCAGATTGCATTTAATATGAGTTCAACATCAACCATCAAGTAAAGAAATGAGTTTTTTTTTTCTTCTGTAAGTAAAGATCTTATTAAAAGAGGCCATACCAAGTATACAAGAGAAACCCAAAAAAAGTTTGCAACAGTGCGTTAAGGTGCAAAATGATCACTCAAGAAGCACCATGTACATTTAAAAAATGCAACCAAAATAAGAATGAATATGAAGATGAGTAAGTAGAAATACAAGTAAGGATGAGGTTAAGTCAGTCAAGATAATATGGACATGGTCAGTGACCCAAAATTGCACCAAGAGCTAGGAGCATTGACAACCAAAGAGAAAATTGGCTAAAGCAACATGAAAAGATAAGTGGTTGATAATCTAAGAACATGATATGAATAAGTAAAAAGGTCAACCCCATGAAAAGATTTACTTTCTTTGGTGAACTTCTCAGCCATATGAGTCAATAATTTAAATCCCTAGCAGAAGCCATAGACAAAACTATCTAACAAACAAAAAGCTTCTTGGTAGTACAAAAATAAAAGAACAGATAACTTGAGTTGTCAGCTTTTTACTTTTTGGAACTTCAAAAAAATCTACACGATAAAGAATGTGGAGGGAAGTACCTTTAACCAATTAAGAGGATTTCTCCAATAGAGATGGTACCCTTCGTATGAAATTGGAAAGAAAGAATGTATCAAAAGTAAGATGAGAGTTATGCCCTGCATAAGAAAGCAAAAAGTTATGCAACTTGCAAAAGACTGGCTATCTAATACATCATACCAAGGAAACATGTGGAAAACCACGATTATATAAGCCAACCCCTTGTGGTAAGGGTTTTGGTCTTTGTGGCAGTCCCATAAGGTCTAAGGTTCGAATCTCTTTGGGTGCAAACAATTCTTTGGGGCCAGCCCGCCGACGAAGCCGGAGTATTACCCAATCCGTATGGAGGGAGTGCTTTACATAGGTCCAAGGTTTACCTAACAACGGTGGGTACACGAAGTGGCCCAGACTTGGAGGGATTCCTCGTCATCAAAAAAAAATATTCCAACAATGATGATAATGTATGTCTGAACCACATATTTTGGAGGACAACAAACTCCAATCATGTCAAATTTATAACTTAACCACTTGACATATGAAGATAGCAAGTTGAGAGAACAGATGCTAACAGAAGTGGATTGTCAGAAGTGACTTTGTCCTAGTCTCCTAAAAACAGTTTGTTCATTTTATTTGCACTTCCAGCCTTCCATAATACCTTAAATCTTGTGTGTGCGTGTGCACTAAAACTCGCAGTGAATATATTCACAGCATTTCTGGACACAAGGACAGAAAGCATATATATACACACCATTCATGTTTAACTAGCTCCAGTAGAATGTAGAAGAATAAAATTTATTGATACAATAACAACGAATGTCATAAATATTCTACAAGCCATATATAATTTTTCTGACGTACAACTCTTACCTCGTAGATGAGAGACTCTAAACCAGTTAAGTAGGGCAACTCCCCAAGAAAAAAGTACTCCCTATCGTCACAAGAATATGTAGAATAGTTTGTACACCACAAAGGTTTCTGCACAAAGTTAAGCAAGTTAAGAATAAACACATACCCGCCCAAAAAAAAAAAACAATAAACAATAAACAAATACCTTGACAGCACTACCCACTATTCTTTTTCGTTTTGCCTAAAGGCCTTATAGCAATGCACAGAATGGAAATGAAAACAATAACAACCAAAATTAAAGGAAAAAAAAAAAAAAAAGTACAAACCTCTAAGAAATTTAGGACTATCAATGCAAAGTAAGTGAGGCACCAAACGAAATCAAATCGAATAAATATGAAGTATAACTTTGCAGCATTCTGGAAGTTTGATTGATCAAGAATTTCCTCCGGTAGACCAGTACCATCTTCAGCCTGCAGAATGCATTTTCAAAGCATAACAAGTAATTATTTGTTTGGAAAAAAAAAAAAAAAAAAAAAAAAAAAAAGGAGAATAAGAACATTAATGAAGAAATGAGAAATAAATCTCAGACATTTTACATAGAAGTTCATAGAGGGAGACTAGACATGATTATAGTTTCTATTTATTTCATTTTTAGTTACAATTCACAAGTCTTCCAAATAAAATACAATGGTTAAAAAAAGGGAAAATGTCAGAAGGATGAAAGGAAAGACAAACAGATATACATTAACAACTTTTTTTGGGTTAGTTACATATAAGCAAACTTAATAAAAAGAAACTTTGAAAATCAAGCAAATTTCCACTCACAAAATGAGAAGAAAATATTTTACAATGAAAAAAATAAAACATAGCAATCGAACTGAAAATGTCAAACAGAATACATACACCACCCCTTCTATCAAAATATATTAGAAATATAATTTGAATTCCCATATGAATCTCCTCTCTCTCTCTCTCTTATATTTCTTTGTAACTGCATATAACTTGTCTTCATGGAAACCTAGATCGAAGTTCCAAAGACAAACCCAGTTGGAACGGATACTAAAATTCAGTATTAACAAGAATTTTATTAAATATGGCATAATAAAAACAAGAAAAATATGAGAGGATTGATACATTCTATTGAAAATTTAAGCCCAACACAAGTCAACTAAAAACAGATATACATATACCACCTCCACTATCAGTTGCTTACAATATTAATCTTGAATATCCTAAGATCATTTATTACATTGCCAAGTCAATATGATCAAATAATAATCTATTATAAAACAATACTGTCATTAAACAGTAACCCAGTATGAAATTCATTCAGAAACTAACAAATCACAACTATATTTCATTGTAATACACATACAAAATAGCAAAAGCAGTGCAGAAAATTTAATCATTAGGTGACCCGACTGGCCATTCTAGTACTATCAAACAGAAACCCATTATAAAACTCACTTCAAATCAATAAATCAGAGCTAAACCCATAATATTCCACATCCAAAACAACGAAAAAGCAGTCTAATCAACCATCACTAAGATCATTCATTAAATTGAATATATTCTAATACAAATTTGTATCAAAATTCACTTCAGAATCATCAATATACATCTAAATTATCTATAACTCCACATCCAAGACAAACAAAATAAATCTAGATGAACTGTAAGAAAAATCTTTCATTGCACTGCATACACTATGAGACACAAACCAATTAGAAAATTCAATTCAATATCATCAGATCACATTTCAATTCTCCATAATTTCACATCCAAAACAAACTAAATAAGTATGACCAACCATCGCTAAGATCATCCATTACAGTGCATCCATAATTCCAATCCAAAACAAACAAAATAAGCCAAACAGCTATCACTAAAACCATTCATTACATTGCATATTTTCACCAAACACAAACCCATTACCAAACTCAATTCGAAATCATCAAATCACATCGAAATTCACCCGCCCCCCCCCCCCAAAAAAAAAAAAAAAAAAAACCCACCCAAAAAAAGTCTAAACAAATATCACTAAGAATCTAAGATCATTCATTACCCTGTATATAATATTATACACAAACCCATTACTGAATTCACCCCAAAATCATCAAGCCACAGCTAAATCCACCATAACTGTCATCGAAAAGCACATAATTCAAATTTGAAGTGAACAGACATTCCTACGAATTATGTATTAGATCACAACATTGCAGGTGAAATGCAGAAACGAACTAACCAGATCAACCAGAGCCCCAGCCTTTTGATAAGCCGAACCATAAGCAATAGCATCAGCGTATTTATAGTGCTCTCTCCGGCGACCTTTACTTCCACTGCTTTCACCGCCCAGCAGAGGCTTCTCCATTTCAGAGAGAACAAAGAAACAGAAACCAAATCACAGTTTCTTTCAGCAAAAACGTCGTATAAAAAGAGACAAGATTGAGCGGGAGAGAGGAAAATGGTGATCTGAGTCCCGAGACGTAAAGCGTGACAGTAATGCAATGACAGTCTCGACGTCTCGTCATTAAGGGAGGTGTGAACGTTTTGAACCTTTCGCTTTACGTTCCCATGAGCTACCCCTCACGGCTACTTCCATGCACTCTCCTCTAAAATTACACATCTTGAAAAATGCAAGGTAATAACGAGACGCACGTTCATCAAGTTTTGACCATTTCATACGTATAAATTCTTATAGATTTAATGGTTGTTTTTTTTTTTAAAAAAAAAAATTATACAAAAAATATATGGAAAAGTATATATATATTTTTTAAAACTACCATTCAATTGTCAATATTCTTCCCAAACTATCAATTATATCAATTATGTCAATAACAATATCCTTCATAAAATTATTAAAAATTTTAAAAAAAATATAAAATTACAAAAAGTTATACAAAATAAATAAAAAATAAAACTTTTTTATTCGTTTTTTTTAATAATTTTCAGTTGTAAAAAAAAATCGTTCTTTTTTGGTTTCTTTTAATTTTCCTTTTAAAAAAAATCATTTTTTCTTTAATTTTTTTATTTTGTTTTTTTTAATTTTTTTAAATATAATTTTTTCGTTTTTATTTTTTTGTCTTTTGATTTTAATTTTTTTTTCAAATTTATAAATAATTTTTTGTCTTAATCAAAACAACTTATGGTCATTTTTGTCTTTTTATTGGTCTTAGGGAGGACATTGACATTTTTTTTGTAGTTTGAAGAGGGACATTGACACAATTGATAGTTTGAAAAATATTGACAGTTGAATGGTAATTTGAAGAGAATTTATATACTTTTCCAAAAAATATATAAGAAATGAAAAAATATAATTTCTCATGAACGATAAACCTTAATTTGGGTCCGATCAAACGTTAGAGCACGAGAAATCATTCCTTAGAGCATTCACGCGCCTAATGAAGCCTGAGTGTAAATTTGGGTGATAATATATATATATATATATATATAAAACAAAAAACAAAATTTGTTGACTCGGATAAGACATAAATCTAAATACTTTTAAAAAGAAATAATATTTAAATAAAATAGTAAAAATTGACCGTTAAAATATAAAATGAGATATAAAGCTTTGAAAAAAGTGATCAGTAGCTATAATTAAATAAAAAAATTGTAAGGATTATCAATGAAAAAGCAAATAAAGGAAGGTATTCCGGGTATGGTCTCATTTTATTATGATTTTTTTTTTTTTTTTAACGAGAATCCTAATACAATCTTTTATTGGATGATTTCATACTATTCATTCATGAAATGATCTCAGACTATTAATTCTCCAAAATATGGAAAGAATTCCCCTTTTTGGGAAAGTATGAAGAGGAAGATTCGGATGCATCCGTTGGACGTTTACAGACGTTCCATGAAGGATGGAGTCGGCAAGAACTTGGGCGGCCCCACCACTCACCATCTTATCGTATTCATAAAGATCTATGTAGAATTCTTAAAGATCAAGGATGCTCCTTCTCAAGGTTCCTTGTACTCAAAACAATTTTAGTATTTTGGCCAGCATGCCACGTGTCATATTAGGTAATCAGACAACTCAAACTCTATTTGAGCAGGCAAGTTCCATATAAGTTTTCTCACGACATACTGTTCAAATTATTAATAAATTGCTAGAGATGCCGATCTGTACTGTAAAGCCCTAACGTCCTCCACAATTAAGGGTGATAATTTGTGTTTGCGTGTCGAGACATAGGTATAAGACCATATATATAATACCGTTGTTACACATTAGGATGAGGAGGAGGAGTCCACGTATAGTGAATGGTTTATAAAGATAGTTATAAGTGTTAAGTCTCACTGTAAGGGATTATAAGGAAACTCTAAATTGACTAGTTATTTTGGGGTGATAGCGCAGATGTGTCTAATGCTTTTTTCTAAGTCATTACAAATGATATCGCAGGCCATGTGGTATTTGAGCATCGCATGACATGACCCTGACAAGGACGTCATGGGTTTAAGAGGGGAGTTTGTAAGGACAGAAATTTCCTTCAAACCGGTTTGTAGGAAATTTCTTACAACCCACATATAAGATTGACATGTGTCATTTGGCATATAAAAATAACATGTTATTTAAATAGCATGTGCTTTTTACATGCTTTTTTAATAGCATTAATAAAAAAAAACATGTACTTCTCACATGTTTAAAAGACACGTGTCCTTTTTATATGTGGGTTGTAGGAAATTTATGTCCAGTTTGTAATACCTCGATCACACATTGGGAATATGAGGAATAGCCCATATATAGTTGGTTATGTATAAACAAAGCCATGAGTGTTAAGTCTCACATTGTTTAATTACTAAATAAAATTGAGTTTTATAAATGATTCTAGAGAAGCTCTGAATTGACTAGTCATTTTTTTAGTGATAACATAGGTGTAGCTAGTATTTTTTTCCTGGATTATTACAATACAGGTCAACCATAACTAAACTCATTTAATCAAATGAGTCAAACCCTTCAACTCTAGCTCTCTAATGTTGTATTCAATTCATGTCAAATTCACAGGTCATGTCAAAAATTAGATATCATTATGTCGCATGTCGAGTTCAGGTCACGTTTAACTAAATTGACCAGACTCCTAACTCTATCCCTTTAATTTCGTGTTGAGTTCATACCAAATTTACAAAGTATATAAAAATTTGTCAAACCTCTTTCCAACATCTTATTAAAAGGAACTCTCTCATATCTTCCCCTCAAAAGAATCAAAACTAGTATATTAATTTTAGATTTATTCTTTAAGCACTCGCCATAAAGAGGCACAAGGGTACAAATACAATATCCTGTCGGTCATAACTCTCCAAAAGCAATGTCTTTAATCTCCAATGTCTACTTGCTTTGTATTCTTAAGTTCGTGCAAGTGGTGGAAGAAAAAAAATATTGATTGAGACCATATAAACTTATAAACCACGAGTGTTTTTTTTTTTTTTTTTTCTTCTGCAACTTGAAAGCCATATACACTGTGCACCCACTCCCTCCACATCCAACGCGCCTCCTCGCCTTTCGTAGGCTTAATCTACTTGTCAATCACTCTCTTACGCATGTGCACTACATGTTTTTTGGTTCCCTTTAGCAAACCTCTAGCTCCTCAATTCCTCATGCTCGGATCTCCATAGTCGGTACCCCCTATTTTGTCTATGGAGACCTCCAGAATTGGTTGCAGATCCAATTTCGGTATCTATGCCTTCATCGCTAGGTACTTAATTCTCCTGCCGGTGTTTGCGATGGTACACCAATTTTCCTTGTTTTTCTCTTCATGTATTATCCATGCTTCCCTTGTGTTGCTTTTTTAAAAAATAAAATAAAAAATCATATATTATGCGTTGATTTTATGCAAGGCCCACAGAAAGCCCTTGGCAAAAGTGAACAAGCAATTGAAATGTCAATATGCATTCCCTTCACGCTCTTATGGACCGCGACCCAAAAATAATAATGAAAAACGATCCAATGGTAGAGATTATTAGAGACCCATTCATAGCTCATAAATAATTTAAAGTGAAAGGTTTTTTTTTTTTTTTTTTTTAATGAGAAATTTTTTCAAGACTATGTCACTTCGTGTACCCGCTCCTAAATGTTACCACCACACAAATCAGGTAAGTCAAGACTTTGCCACAAGACGTGGCCTCAAAGAATTGTTTGACACGTCCAACACGCGATCACAAAAGTTCAAGACCTTCATCATTTGAGCCACTCTTTGGGGTTAAAGGAAGAGAAAGGTGAGCCAAACCAGATCACAGATTAAGAGTGAGTAAACCGATGCTAGCTCAATTTCTGACCAAAGAAAAGCAAATATTCTAACAATCTCAGCAAACTACCACACTATGCTCTATACTCGGTACAGCACTATTCCAAGAGCTATATCTTTCAAAAGATGGAGAATTGTGGGAAGTAGGAAGTTCAGCACATGTAATTAACCATGAGCACCCCCTACCAAAATATTACTTCGAAAATGAGAAGAAAAAAATTACTAATTACACTAGTAAAGGGAAGATGAACCCTTCGATGAAGAATGAAATAATATTGTCCTTTACCTCCGGCTAAATTTTTTATTTTTTATTTTTTTTATAAGTAACCTCCGGCTGAAATTGAAATGAAATGTATGCTCCGTTTGTTTCGGCGTAAAATGATTTCTGGAAAATGATTTCGGCATTTTCCGGTGTTTGGTAGGGGCGAAAATAATAGTCAACCGGAAAATGATTTCTGTTTGACCAAAAATGCTTAGTAAATTTCGGAAAATGATTTACGCTTTTTAAAAGCGTAAATCATTTTCCGAAGACGCCAGACGCAGTCGATCTATTTTAAACGGCACAGTCGACCTTCACGTTCAAGCAGCCGACCACCATCGAAATATTGCCGGTATCGGAATCCAACATCCGTTAATGTCGCCGGAATCTGGCGACGGAATCCGGCCACCTTCGCCGGAATCCGGTCAGCCAGATTCCGGCGACCAATCTGACCGGAATCCGGCCAGACCGGCCGGATTCCGGCCATCTGACCGGATCTGGCCAGACCGGCCGGTTTCCGGCCATCTGACCAGATCTGGCCGGAATCCGGCCATCTGGCCGGATCTGGCCAGAGAGCCGGTTCCCGGCCGGCCCTGGCCAGGGAGGCCGGTTCCCGGCCGGCCCTGGCCAGGGAGGCCGGATCCCGGCCGGCCCTGGCCAGGGAGGCCGGTTCCAGGCCGGCTCTGGCCAGGGAGGCCGGTTCCCGGCCGTCTGGCCGGACGGATCTGGCCAGATCCGGCCTCTCTGGCCAGACCCGGCCAGATGGCCGGAACCGGCATTTTGTGCCGGAATCCGGCGAAACTGCCGGAATCCGGCCACTTTCGCCGGAATCCGGTTATCCCAGATTCTGACGAAACTGTCCGGATTCCGGCCTTTATCTCGAATTCTAGTTATGTTAGCCAGAATCAGGTGAAAATAGTCAGAATCTAGTCGGTCAGTGACCGAATCTCGTCATCAATGATTTTTATATTATTTTACATTAATATTTTTATGTTGTGAATAAAAATTGATTTTTATAAGTTAATATGATTGAATAAAAATATAAAAAAATATTTACGATTTTTCGTACGCGCCAAACACCGAAAAATCCTTTCGACAGAAAATGGTTTCCTGAAAAATGACTTCCCTGAAACCATTTTACGACGGAAACCATTTTACGTCGAAACAAACAGAGCAGTAATGGAAGCCCTTTCTGGACTACACACAAGAACCTCCACAAAGCAAAAAAGAAATCAAGCCTCTCAACTTCTGTCGTTCCTCCTCTACACCTCAAACTGACATCAGACCTGCAAAACATGAGGCACTCTCCGAGCAATGGGAAGAAGCTTCATAGGATATATATATATATATATATATATATATATATATATATATATATCATTTCAAAAAAAAAAAAAGGGTAAAAAAAATAAGCAAGGTTTAAATATGTTATAAATATTTATAGATTTCTATATTAATGATGTGACTAAGTGGACCAAGTAGCATAGTTTTCTTCAACTGAGTTATAGGTGAGAGGTTCGAAACTCCTTCTTTCCAAAGTAACGTTTTTTATTCAGTTGTGGCAGTTACTAAAAAAAAAATTAGCATTAGGTGCAGCTGTGAGTCGAACCATTGTCATACTCTAAAAAGAGATGCCTTTGAACCACTGCAAACATGTTGTCAAATGTAGCTAACTCTATTATTTATATATGTAACCGTCTGCAATTGAAAAATTGAAAAGTTATAACTTTTCAATAAATGTCATTCAAAATCTATAAATAGATATATTTTTCCTACGAATTTGATGATCATTTTTCTCACTCTCTCAAATCAATTACACAATTTTGATAGAGAAACTCTAAAGAACAAACTTCAGAATTGTTGTCTGCAGTTGGTGACTTTGATGTATCCTGGAAGTGAATTGCTTGTAACCCGGCAACAAACTCTTTCGAGTGGGGGCAATTATCACCTTAAAGATAGTGTTCATATACGCCTCAAAGTCGCATTGATTTTTTCTAATTATTGTTTCCGCTCAATTTTTCTCAACAATTTTAAGGTGATAATCTGCAATGGGATCAGAATCTGATATGGTGACTTTCAAAATGATGAATCAAGACTTCGTGAAATTGGACAGATTTGATGGGACAAATTTCACTCGTTGCAAAGATAAGTTGATGTTTTTGCTCACGGTGTTGAAGATTTCATATGTTTTGGATCCAAATTTGCCAAAACTTCCAGAACCTGAGCCTAATGAAGATGCACAAAAAAAGGTAGAACATAAGAAACGTGAAGAAGATGAAGTGGTATGTAGAGGACGCTGATAAGTCTTGAATTATTCGATTCAAGACCCCTTAATTTTCATTTATTAGACCTAGTTTGTGTTGTATATATAACATTTTGTTGTAGTTTTATGTTATGTCTTATTTTCATGTCTTAGTTGAAATCTAATTCAAAACACTTGAATTAGACCTGAAAATACATCAATGGCATTTTAGTCATTTTCAAAGTTCGAGATCTGCTCCTGCCAATTCAAGAATCAGCTAAGGCAAATCGATCGATCGAATATTTCTTCATTAAAGAAATCGATTGATCGCATCATCAGTCGAATAAATTCGATCGATCTAGAATCGATCGATCGATTATTTATGCAGCCACGAAGTCGATTGATCGAACCTGGATATTTTTCGAGAAAATCTTCGGATGTTGACATGTTTTGTGTGGATGAAATTAATCCAATTTGAGTGGTTCACAGAGGATGTCGACACTATCTTGTGCGGCCAAAAATTTATCTTTGATGTCCACTTTGTAAATTAAATCTCTATTTATATGAAATTAGGATTTAGGTTTAGTTTATGCATCTTTTGGGGTTTTTGATTTTCTCAGGTGTATCTTAGTTAATTTTATTGCCTTTTAAGTTCCTTTGAAGCAACTCTCTGGACCGAAATCCAGAGAGCTTAATTCCTTTGTAATTATTCTTTCAATTTCAAGTTTTAGTTTAGTTTTTTAATTCATTGTGTAATCTGAATTTTCTTAGTTTAATATAGTTGTTGTTTTTTAATTTTCTAGCTTATTCCTTTACTGTTTTCCTTTGATTTCATGCTTAATTTAGTTTATCTCATGTCTAGCTAAACTCAACCTTAGGGTTTGATCAAAATCTCTTCCAAAACCATGGGATGTTCTTGATGTTCTTAGGGTTTTCTAGATGTGTTTGTTTATTGTGAAGGGCTAGAAGATTGCAAAACCAATGCTAAAAGGTTTTGTCTTCAAGATTCCAATCCATTTATTCATGAAAAAGAGTTAAACTTGTCTATGAGTTTTCTTAGATTTCTTGAGTAAAATCAACGTTCTTGAAAGAGAACGATGTCTTTAGCAATGGTGCTATTTGACATGATGTGTGTTTACTTATTAGAGTCACCTTATAGGTTATGCTAGGGAGCACCGGTCATTTCACACCTTTGGTAGTCTAAAATATTTTTCAATTATAGAGTAACTTTTACGTGAAATAGATCGGTGTGAAACTAGATACCTTATCATTGTGGTCTAATTAGAGTTTTCATGTATTGTGTATGCTTATTAGGATGTTTTATAGAGTAGTAAGCTAGGGAGCATTAACCACCCCACACCTTTTGTAGTGTAAACGTTTTTCAATTATAGATTAACCTTTACTTGAGGTTATTTAATGTGAAACTAGGTGCTTTATTATTACGTCTTAACGAAAGTGTTTTCATGTCGAGGTCGTCATAATGGTTGACGCCCATTACGCGTTCATATCATGCATATTAGGAAGATTCGTAGAGAATTAAAGCATTTCATTGATTGAGGATTTGATGAGGTCATTACCCTAAGTTTCTCTTAAGTTTGTTTTCATTTTCCGCTTTTCTTTACTTTACTCGTTGTAGCTTCAATTCTACAACTTTTCTTTGTGTTTATTTCCAAAGTTAGATTGAATACGTTCTTTGAATATCCTGTAACGCAAAACAACCCTCCAATCTATGTGGTTCGACAACCCTTACTATAGTACAATTGATTTGTACTATTGCGAGTGGTAAACTCATATAAATATAAAATTCACGTAGTCAAGTTGACTACCAATTTTTGGCGCCGTTGCCGGAGATTTTAACGGTTGTTTATGGGATATTTAGGATTGTATTTAGTTTGATTTAGCACATATTGTAGATTCTGTCCATAAGCTGTTTTTGGTTCTGCTTAAAACTATTTTTATTGTTTTTAGTGTTTGAATTCGGTTCTGTCTGTTTTCTGCAGAATTCTGTTTCTACAGAAAAGTCAATCGATCGAAATAATAATCGATCGAGCGACTTTCGATCGATTGATATAATATTAGATCGATCTATTTTTGTTTTGTGCAGCACTGCTTTTTTGCTATCTCTAGACCGAACTTACATTTAATTTCTTATAGTCCTTCGCATATTTAGTCTTTAATTTTGTTCATATTTGTTTTTCTGCATTTTTCTTGCATTTTACTTTTTTGCAGAAAATCGATCGATCAACCAAAAAGTAGATCGATCGACTTTACCTGCAGTAGCACTCTAGCTGCTGCTGCACTGTCTCACTGCAAAATCAGTTAGTTTTTCTGTCTTTTTCATTTTATTTCTTTTTTGTACCTTGTATGTATAGATTAATTTTTGTTGGTGCATGTTTGGCCGTCGTTCATTATCATTGCCTATTTTTCCATACGACCCAAACTTAGAGCGGATTTCTAGACGAAGTAGATCCAAACGAAACTCACGTCTAAGAGCCCATTCTAAATCACCAATGACCGAAGAACCAAAGCCTGTGCTGTTGAGGGACCATTATGTTCCCTCGACATATACACCTATTTCAAGCCTTCAGTTGCCGGACATTACGGCAGCTTATTTTGAAATTAAGTCCGGATTCTTTCAAATGCTTCCATTATTTTACGGACTTAGTACCGAGGACCCTTATAAGCATTTAGATGAATTTATTGAAATCTACTCCACCATAAGGTTGCAGAATTTTTCAAGGATGCTTTAAGGATGCGCCTATTTCCGTTCTCTCTGAAAGATAAAGCTAAGTATTGGTTGAATTCCCTAGAGACTAATTCCATTACTTTTTGGGCTCAGATGCAACACGAGTTCCTTAAGAAGTACTTTACCATAGGAAAAACAAACCAAATACGAAAAGCCATAACTGGTTTTTTGCAAATAGAGGGAGAACCATTTCATGAGACGTGGAAGAGGATGAAGTACCTTTTACGAAAGTGTCCATGTCATGCTATCCCAAGTGGCAGTTAGTACCATGCTTCTATGATGGCTTGACTGAGCTTCATAGACAGATGGTAGATGCCTCGTGTGGAGGCACTTTTATGTTAAAGAGTGAGGATGATGCATGGATAATTTTTAAAAATTTGTCGGAAAATTCTTTACACCACTCATCATCCGGTCGTAGGACAAATACTAAGAGCCAAACTCTCTATGAAGTATCCCAACCTTTGGACTTGAATGCCAAAGTGGATGCTTTATCTAGAAAGTTATATTAATTACTTGCATCTGGTTTTGTTCCTGCGACCGCATCTCATATACACACTCCACTGATGCATGTTGATTTTGCTCCAACCCATCACATCAGGTCGGACATTGTCCTATTGTTGGGCAGTTTATTGAGCCTCCTACTGAGCAAATGAACGCAGCTTTCTCTAGACCGGGTAGTGATCATTTTAATAATTCTTATAACCTAGGTTTGAGAAACAATAGTAATATGTGGCGACCTAATGTTCCCCAATTTAATGGACTGCAAAACCAAGCATATCAGCAGTCCAACAATCAATTTTACTAGTCGCCACCTAATAGTCGTCCTCCCAACCCACAATAGCAATTAGCCCTTCCACCTCCTAGAAATTATACATTTGAGGAAAAAGGTCTTGACCAGTCTTAATAAATTTGAGTCTCAGACTCAGATTCTGAATTCTCATTCTCAATAGCAAAGTTAGAAGTCTAACTTGGACAACTAGCTAAGGAACTTAACGAGAGAGAGCTAGGGAAGTGTTCTAGTGCACCTGTTACTAATCCTAGGAGTATAGGGGTAGTCATTAACCCAAAGGTGGGAAAGACAAAGACCGAACAAATAAGGCAATTAGAAAAGACAAAACTTGCCAAAGGTAAGGGAGTGTTTACCGAAGCACCACACTCCACCACATGGCTTCTTGAGACACATTTTAAACCTGAAGTGCCATATCCACTATGTCTCAAGGATCCTAATTGGAATGGGCACGAAACGATAAATTTTGCCTAACCACTGCCAGATACAAATCCATTCATTAGTAGTGAGTTTTGACGGGTCTGGTTGAAGACGTTAAACTTAGCGCTCCTAGGAGGCACCCCATTCATTTTGTTTGATTGCTTATATTTCATGCTTATTATTTTTATTCTTATTATTTATCTGTTTTATTTTAATACTTAAAGGGATTTCGATCGATCGATCGAGATGCGATTGATCGATTTTTATTTCGATCGATTGAGATGCGATCAATTGATTTATAATCGATCGATTGACATCGCCCAGTAGGCCACGTGATCAGTTTTTAAAATACCCGTGCTGTCTCATTCTTTTCATTTTCCCCCCAGCACCCGAGAGCCACTCTCCTCAACCTCTCGGACCCTTCTTCCCAACTCCCCCATTTTCTCCATTTTTTATTGTTTTTCTTCTTTTCTTTTGCATTCAAACTCTCTTCCACCACCTTCAGATGCTGTGCCATGAGTGTCGTCAGGCACCTTTGCACCTTTCTTTCTTTCTTTTGATTATGGGCATGTATTTTGATAGACATTGTGTTTTCTTTTGGATATTTTCTGTTTTACACAATGTACTTTTAACATGCCATTTTGATGTAACGGACAGAGCTTTTTATTTTAATAATGCCATTGGGAATGTGAGATTTTATTTTATTATTTCTTTCTTTTATTATCTTGTATATTACTCTTGTTTTTAGTTTTGCTTTTTAGGTTAAGTGTTTTCACATATAAGTTTGGGGGTATGCTTTGAGCCATATCTCTCCATTCAGGTTTTTTTTCATCCCTTAAACCATGCTTTCGTTTTGTACACATTGGGGACAATGTATTATTTTAAGTTTGGGAGTATAGAAATACACTTAGTCTGAGTTTTGCACAAAATGTTTTCAAAGTTTTCAAATTTCTTTGTGAATATTTATGTTGTTTTCTAGCAATTAGTTGATTTATAATTGTGATTTGCTTTTCATTGACAATTTTAAAATTTTGAACATATGATCACATAATTAGAGAGTCTAAGTTTGCTTAGTTACTTTTGGCTATGAATTTCACATGTAGAAATTTGAAAAATTATGACATTCATTGGCATATTGTTTGTGGGGTATGTACTTAAGTAATACCTTGCATATTTGTTTTGAGTGTCTCGGATAAAAATTAAGTGACTTGTTAGATGGATGAATTGGACATAGTTTAAAAAAAAAAAAAAAAAAAAAAAACTTCATTGAGTAACCGGACCTCTTGCCTCATTAAGCAATGAGTGTTCGGGTCAAAAGATGTAAGTAAATAAAAAATGGTTAGTTTGACTTTGTAATTCTTCTTGACTTGAGTTATTAAGCTCTTAGGAATGTTTTACATCTAGTGCCCTAAAGCCATCTGGTTTGGGAGTTATTGGCCTAACACTTGGTACATAGGTCATTTAGAAGCTTAAAAGAGTTTAGCATTGCACAACCATAATAAATAATGTAAATAAATTCTATCTATGCCTTAGTGATTTCATCTGATGAAAGATATAAAGAATTTTAAGACATTGGAGCATGTATGTAGGTTATATTCTTTGAAAGCTCCATAATTGTATGTTAATATCAAACTGCACCATTTCTAACATACGAGATCTTAGCTGGCCATTTGCAAGTGAGTAGACTATGATTTTCTGAACTGTGTGAAGATAGAGTTTATTAGTTTAAAGTTGTTCATGAATTATAAACCATTGTTGTGATGATACTTCTTTTTATTAGGTAACATGTATATTTTGTAAAGAATGTTTGTAGGTAGCATTTCTGCTAAACCTTCACGAGACTTCACTTGTCCACTAGGGTAGCCTAGGGATTAAAAGGCTTGTTGCATGTGCTAAATGCAATCTCGTTTCCCACGAAAGAGGATGTAAATTAGTTGTTTATATTTTAATTTCTAGTTGTAATGCTAGGGACTAGCATTATATAAGTTTGAGGGTGTGATAAGTCTTGAATTATTCGATTCAAGACTCCTTAATTTGCATTTGTTAGACCTAGTTTGTGATGTATATATAACGTTTTGTTGTAGTTTTATGTTATGTCTTATTTTCAGGTTGTAGTTGAAATCTAGTTCAAAACACTTGAATTAGACCTGAAAATACATCAAGGGCATTTTAGTCATTTCCAGAGTTCGAGATTTGCTCTTGCCAATTGAAGAATCGGCTAAGGCAAATCAATCGATCGAATATTTCTTCACTAAAGAAATTGATCGATCGCATCATCAGTCGAATAAATTCGATCGATCTATTGATTATTTATGCAGCCACGAAGTTGATCGATCGAACCTGGATATTTTCCGAGAAAATCTTCGGATGTCGACATGTTTTGTGTGGATGAAATTAATCCAATTTGAGTGGTTCACAGAGGATGTCGACACTATCTTGTGCGGCCAAAAATTGATATTTGATGTCCCCTTTGTAAATTAAATCTCTATATATATGAGATTAGGATTTAGATTTAGTTTATGTATCTTTTGGGGGTTTCGATTTTCTCAGGTGTATCTTAGTTAATTTTATTGGTTTTTAAGTTCCTTTAAAGCAACTCTCTGGACCGAAATCCAGAGAGCTTAATTCCTTTGTAATTCTTCTTTCAATTTCAAGTTTTAGTTTAGTTTTTCAATTCCTTGTGTAATCCGAATTTTCTTAGTTTAATATAGTTGTTGTTCTTCAATTTTCTAGCTTATTCCTTTACTGTTTTCCTTTGATTTCATACTTAATTTAGTTTTTCTCATGTCTAGCTAAACTCAACCTTAGGGTTTGATCAAAATCTCTCCTAAAACCATGGGATGTTCTTGATGTTCTTAGGGTTTTTTAGATGTGTTTGATGATTGTGAAGGGCTAGAGGATTGCAAAACCCATGCTAACAGGTTTTGTCTTCAAGATTCAAATCCAATTATTCATGAAAAAGAGTTAAACTTGTCTATGAGTTTTCTTAGATTTCTTGAGTAAAATCAACGTTCTTGAAAGAGAACGATGTCTTTTGCAATGGTGCTATTTAACATGATGTGTGTTTACTTATTAGAGTCACCTTATAGGGTATGTTAGGGAGCACCGGTCGTTTCACACCTTTGGTAGCCTAAAATGTTTTTCAATTGTAGAGTAACTTTTAAGTGAAATAGATCTGTGTGAAACTAGATACCTTATCATTGTGGCCTAATTAGGGTTTTCATGTATTGTATATGCTTATTAGGATGTTTTATAGAGTAGTAAGTTATGGAGCATTAACCACCCCACACCTTTTGTAGTGTAAATGTTTTTCAATTATAGATTAATCTTTACTTGGGGTTATTTAATGTAAAACTAGGTGCTTTATTATTACATCTTAACGAAAGTATTTTCATGTCGAGGTCGTCGTAAAGGTTGACGCCCATTACGCGCTCATATCATGCATATTAGGAAGATCTGTAGAGAATTAAAGCATTTCATTGGTCGAAGATTTGATGAGGTCATTATTCTAAGTTTCTCTTAAGTTTGTTTTCATTTTCCGCTTTTCTTTACTTTACTCGTTGTAGCTTCAATTCTACAACTTTGCTTTGTGTTTATTTCCAAAGTTAGATTGAATACGCTCTTTGAATATCCCGTTACGTAAAACAACCTCCCAATCTCTGTGGTTTGATAACCCTTACTATAGTACAATTGATTCGTACTATTGCGAGTGGTAAACTCATATAAATATAAAATCCACGTAGTCAAGTTGACTACTAGACACATTCTGAACACACTTTCTGATCGTCTCTACGACCTATTCACATCAATCAAGTCACCAAGAGAAATCTGGGATGCTTTGGAATTCAAGTATAAAACTGAAAAGCAAAGTACGGATAAATTTCTCATCATGAAGTTTTTTGAATTTACAATGGTGGATAATATTTCTATAATGGACCTAGTCCATGAATTGCAAGTTTTGGTAAATAAACTTCGAGACCTTAAGGTTGAAGTTTCAGAACCTCGCAAGTTGGGGCCGTAATTGCTAAACTTCCTCCAAATTGGAATGATTATAGAAAGAAACTTATATACACAACAGAAGATTTCACTATAGAGCAAATTCAAAAACATTTACGAATTGAAGAGGAAGCACGAATTCGTGATAAGAACCTATTTTTCCCAACTAGCTCTAAAGTGAACTTTGTTGGTGAGAAAAATAAGTTTCAAAATAATCATGGAGGAAACAAGAGAAAATATAATGATTTTAGCAACAACTCCGGCAATGATAACAAGTTTAAGAAAAACAAAACTTGTTACAATTGCGGAAAGAATGGACATCTCAAGCGTGAATGTAGATACAAGAAGAAGCAAAAGAAGGAGGATACAAAAGTTCCCAATAGTGCAAATTTAACTGAAAAGGAGACTTCTAAAATCATAGCCATGATTTCTGAAATGCACATTAGCATGATTACGGAATTACACATAGCTGAATCAACTAAATCTTTTGATTGGTGGTATGATTCGGGTGCTACTGTTCATGTTTGCAACAACAAATCTAAATTCAAAAATTATAAAGAAGCTGTTGATGGACAAGAAGTGCTAATGGGAAATTCCAACATTTCAAAAGTTATGGGAATAGGAACTATTGAACTTCATTTTATATCTGGAAAGAAACTTATCCTTGTAAATGTTCTTCATGTTTCAGAAATTAGGAAAAATCTTGTATTTGCAAATCTTCTTTGTAAGAATGGTGTCAAGGCTGTAATAGAGTCTGATAACCTGATTCTATCTAAACAATGAGTGATTGTTGAAAAATGATACTCTTGTGATGGCATGTATAAGTTAAGTATTAATAATATAAACTCTGGTTCTGCTTATATTATTGAGTCTTCAATTTTGTGGCATAATTGTTTAGCACACTTAAATTTTAGATCTTTAAAATTTATGTCTAAGCATGGTTTGATTTCATATAATCATAATCATAGTGCTAAATGTGAAATTTGCATTCAAGCGAAAATGACAAAGAAGCCTTTACCCAGAACAAACAGAAATTCAAAATTATTAGAACTTGTGCATTCTGATGTTTGTGAACTTAATGGTATTTTAACTAGAGGAGGCAATAGATACTTTATTACTTTCACTGATGATTTTTCAAGATATACATATGTATATTTAATGAAAGTAAAAACGAGGCCTTCAGTTTGTTTAAATGTTATAAATCTGTTGTTGAAAATCAAATGAAAGGAAAATTAAGATACTTCGTAGTGATAGAGGTGGTGAATACTTTCCCACCGAACTTACTTTATATTGCGAAGAGAATGATATTATACATCAAACTAGTGCACCCTATACCCCACAACAAAATGGTTTGGCAAAAAGAAAAAATAGGACACTAGTTGACATGGTGAATGCTATGATTTTGAATGCAAATTATCTTTTAATTTGTGGGGAGAAGCTTTGCTTATAGCATGTCATTTACATAACAGAATACCTTCCAAAATTTTTAAAGTTTCACCATATGAATTATGAAAAGGTAAAAAACCAAATCTGGAATACCTTAGGGTATGGGGTTGTTTAGCCTTTTATAGAGTTTCAAACCCAAAAAAAAAAAAAAAAAATTAGGACCGAGGGCTTTGAAGAGTGTTTTGTAGGATATGCTGAAAATTCAAAAGCTTACAGACTTTTGAATTTAGATTCTAATGTCATAGTAGAATCAAAGGATGTAAAATTTATTGAAGATAAATTCTATAATGATTCTAAAACTATTTTAGATCCTACTCAAATACCAGAAATTGACTTAAATCCTAGTTTATCTCAAGAAAATAAAGGAAAAAATCCTGAGGCCTTAATTGAACATAGGAGAAGTCAAAGAGCTAGGAAAGAAAAGAATGTGGATCCTAATTTTGTGTCGTCTCAGGCTATTATTTCCTTTTAGAAGGAAGCAGAGAAATTGTTCTCAACAAGATACCCATTTTATTAAACATAGAAGAAGATCCTAAAACATACGGAGAAGCTATGGCTTATAGAGATGTTGCATTTTGGAAAGACGCAATCAATGATGAAATGGACTCAATATTGTCAAACAATACTTGGATTTTAGTTGATTTACCTCATGGATCTAAACCCATAGGATGTAAATGGGTATTTATAAGGAAATACAATACAGATGGGCCTCTTCAAACTTTTAAGGTCAGATTGGTTGCCAAAGGTTTTAAACAAAAGGAAGGTATAGATTATTTTAATACCTATGCACCAGTGGCTAGAATAACATCCATTAGAGTGCTTATGGCATTGTCTTTGATTTCCGATTTACATGTACATCAAATGGATGTTAAGACTGTATTTTTAAATGGTGATCTAGAAGAATAGGTATACATGAAACAACCTGAAGGGTTTGTTATGTCTGGAAATGAAAGGAAAGTTTGTAAACTAGTCAAATCATTGTATGGATTCAAGCAAGCACCAAAACAATGGCATGAGAAATTTGACTCTGTCATTTTATCTCATGGATTTAAGCATAATAATGCTGATAAATGTATCTATTCTAAATTTATTGATTGTTATGGTGTGATTATTTGTCTTTATGTGGATGACTTATTGATATTTTGAACAAATATGGAAGGAATATCTGAAACTAAGAAGTATCTAACTTCAAAGTTCAAAACGAAAGATCTTAAGGAAGTTGATACAATCTTAGATATCAAAGTAAAGAAATTTAGTGAGGGCTATGCTCTATGTCAGTCTCATTATATTGAGAAAATGCTTCTTAAATTTCAACACTTACGAATTAAAGAAGTAAGTACACCATATGATTCTGCATTTAAATTAATTGAGAATTCTGGTAGGGCAGTCGCTCAGTTATAATATGCTAGTGTAATAGGTAGCTTGATGTATGCAATACATTGCACTAGGCCAGATATTTCCTTTGCAGTTTGCAAACTTTCTAGATATACAAGCAATCCTAGTACGGAACATTGGAAAGCAATTGGTAGAGTCTTTGGGTTCCTTAAAAGAACAATTGAATTAGGACTGTATTATACAAATTTTCCATCAGTACTAGAAGGATACACTGATGCTAGTTGGATAACTAGTGCAAGTGATAGTAAGGCTACGTCTGGGTGGGTATTTACCCTTGGTGGTGGAGCGGTTTCATAGGCTTCTAAGAAACAGATGTGTATTTAACATTCCACAATGGAATTCGAATTTATAGCCTTTGCAGCAGAAGGCAAAGAGGTAAAATGGTTGCAGAATTTGTTATTAGATATAAAGTTCACAATCGATGCCAGCAATTTCTTTGCACTGTGATAGTGAAACTACTATGTCTAGGGCATATAGTAAAGTTTATAATGGAAAATCTAGACATATTAGCTTGAGACATGAATATGTCAAACAATTGATAATAAATGGCATTATCACTATTGTGTATGTGTGGTCAAGTAAAAACTTGGCAGATCCATTTACTAAGGGACTCTCGAGAGATTTAGTGAAAAGTACATCTAGTGGAATGGGTTTGAAACCTTTCTTTAAAAAGTCACCTGTATTGGGAACCCAACCTAACACTATTTAAAAAAAAAAAATTGTTTTAGGTTTAAAGGGTATTAACAAGTTACAGTTAAATGGCTGCAAAGCATTGAAATTTGTTTTTTCATGATAAACCCATTATAGGATGTTCAATGTTGGCTGTTACGATAAATGAAGGATGAGTGTTATACTTTTAATGAAGTTCAATAATTCTCTAAATGTCTGAAGTAACAGAGACTGTAAGGGAACTTCACCAATATGAACATAAGAAGTGAGACAACTTCTACAAAAGTTTAAGGTTTATTTTCGTAAATGTTCATGAAAACCAGGATGGAGCACATATATAAGTGCAATTAAATTCGTGAGTTTTTTATTAAGTTAGATAGAATCATGTGTGTGGTATTTCTGTTTCTAACACAAAAAGTCTTGGTTTAAGCTTAGGCCACCATTGACTTTGTTAGAAATTTGAAATGCTTATACTAATTGAAGGTTTAAATCGAAAGATACCTTCTTGTATGTATGAGGAAATTTGTATTTGATTTAGTATTTAATATAACAATCTAAGTGGGGGATTGCTATAAATATTTATAGATTGTTATATTAATGATGTGGCTAAGTGGACCAAATGGCAAAGTTTTCTTCAACTGAGTTCTAGGTGAAAGGTTTGAAACTCCTTTCCAACGTGATGGTTTTATTCAGTTGTGGCAATTATTAAAAAAATAACTGGCATTAAGTGCAGGTGAGTCAAACCATTGCCATACTCTTAGAAGAGGTGCCTTTGAACCACTAGGCCAACTACAAACATGGTGATAGATGTAACTAACTCTATTATTTATATATGTAACCGTCTGCAACTGAAAGCTATAACTTTTCAATAAGTGTCATTTAAAATCTATAAATAGATATATTTTTCTACGAATTTGATGATCATTTTTCTCACTCTCTCAAATCAATTACACAACTTTGATAAAGAAACTATATAAAAAAAAAAAAAAAAAAAAAAAAAAAAAAAAACCTTTAGAATTGTTGTTTGCAGTTGGTGACTTTGTTATATCCTGGAGGTAGTGGCTGAGACAAAGGTGGGCGGGCAGGGGCGCCTGCCCCCCTAAATGTCTGAAGAATTTTTTTTTTTACAGATATTTAAAAAAAATTACATTAAAAAGAAGAAAAAAAATGCTGATGCTGATGCCCGCCCCTGCTGATAATAGAAGGAAAAAAAAAATTACGTTTACATGAAAAAACCAATCATCAAAGAAAATTTTATAAAAAATAAAATAAAATACATTTATCTCTCCATCTTGGAGAAACTTTAGAACTCCTGCATAGAAAAACCAACCATAAGCCATGAACACAAATCTTTTAAAAAAACACAAATCTTCTTCTTTGGCCTCCAGTATCTCCGCCCCCTCCTCAGCAATCCCTAGTTTTTTCCTTTTCTAGTACCGAGCTGAGAGTGTAAGACAATGGTTGTTGAGTTCTCTTTCTTCATTTGCTTTTTTTTTTTTTTCAAGATAAGGATGAAATCTGTGGTTGACAACTTGAGAGGTTGTCTCTCTCTTCTTCTTTTTTTCTTTTCTTTTTTTCTCCTGTTTTGTTGACTTATCTTGACTTTTCAGAATTTTTTTATTTTTTAATAGTTGCAATGTGAGTCATGTGTCTTGTCAACGTGGGCCACATGCCCACAACCGCATTTTTTTTCTTTTTTTTTATTAAGTTAATTTTCTTTGTTTTGCTTTTGTTTATTACTTACAGTTATTACAATTTGCAATTTGAAGCATGTATAGTTGTATTTGTTTGGATTAAGATAGGACGATCTATAGTTGTTGATAGTGTTTTTCTGCAATGTTTAGCAGTCTTGTTCTGTTGGTGTGGTCTGCTGTTTAGCAGCCTTTGTTCCTATTTGGATGTGTTCCAATATTTTTTTTACTGGAGGGTTGTAACTCTTATTTGGTGGTTTATAGAGAATTAATTCATCAAAAAAAAAAAAGATCTTTCATCTTTATTACTTAATAAATTGTAACTTTTATTTTTGTTCAAACTTCCATACTCGAATTCAGTTTATTTATTTATTCTTTTGACATCAATGTGATTATAAATAATTTTATTGACTCTTATTTTTTATTATAGTTTTTCATTTATTATTCTGATAAGAACAACATTGTCATTTTTTTTATTAGGTTTTCTTTATACTTTGGGATTGGGCCAACTGGTTAAGTGACAAGTTTCAGTAGAATTTGTCCACTCTCAAGTACGTTATTTGTTATTGTTTGTTGATTTGTTAGATTAATAGCTATCGGAATATGCTAATAATTTTATTAGAATATCATTAAAGTATGTGCCATTAGGCCATTAGTTGTTTAGTGTGAAAAGTCTAAACACTAATAGATAAATAAATTTTCAGATTTTCTAAAACTCTTAGATTACAACATGAGCAAGTCAAAAACAATTGATGCATTTTTTTAAGAAAAAAGACGCTGATTCAAATTCTAAAATTCTTCCTCAACATCTAATCATCAAACTTCAGCTCCTGAGCAAGTTGCTTCTAAGATGCTAAGAATTGAATTTCAAAAAGTTGAGTTAGTTGACATTTCTACTCTACAACATGATCTAGGGTTACGTCCTTAAATGTGGGAATATCCTGTTAATCAACATGATGAAATTAGACATGTGATAAGCGTTGAATGTTACACATTCAAGCCCCTTAACTTGCATATGTTAATTCTTTAGCATTGTTATTTGTTTGATTTTGTGTTGTTTTATTGTTTTCAGGTTTTAAATAAAGATGCAATTAATTTCATTGATTTTGGGCTTAAAGCACACTTTGAGAAGACCTAGAAGATATGTTTAAGCTTAACCAATCATAATAGAAGACCTATATGATGTGATTAAGTTTAATCAAATCAAGTGAAGGATTAAATCGAAATTTCTCTACTAAGAGTCAAAATCGGATTTGATTCAAATTTGGATTCTGCATATGTCTCAATGTTTTTATCATAACTTTTGACTCAGATATCGGATTGCAATAAAATTGGTGGTGTTGAAAAGATAATATAAAATTAAACAAATATCTCAGAAATAGCTTTTCCCAAATTCGGACGTTTACTATGCAAAAATCGCCCCAAAATAAAAGACCACAATCCTGGACGAATTTGGAATCATTTTCCTACTTGGATTGAAGTTTCAATCTCCTACTTGGACAAGGAGACTCAAGAGACAATTTTTCTGGAATTCCAAGAGCTTCTAGGCCTCTCCTAATCTCTATAAATAGGCCTCTAACCATTGAAGAAAGACACACTGCTACCTAGAGCAAATTCAGAGAAAAACTTCTTGAAGGCTTAAAGAGTTGAAGAGAAGTAATCATGGCAGGAGGCCATTGCAGCAGCGTCATGAGCGGCTAAATACCTAATAGGGTGTTGATGTATCCCTTTCCAAGTAACGATGGTTTAATTGTATTTTAATTTGGAATTTTCTCTATGCATGATGGTTATATAACTGTGAGAATTGATCTTAATTTTATATTCAATCATTATGAATTTCTTATCTTGTCTTAGAAAGTGTTTTATATTGATTGAACTCAATCCTTCATATTTTCTGTGATTATGTGAATGATTGTTATACACCGGTTTTAATTGATATATGATCAAGAGGATTAGATAGACCATGCCTAGGGAAGACGGATTGTACTACACCCTAGTTTAGTGGTTAGGTAGACAGTCCGTGCCAACCGAAGATGGGTTATACTATTCCATTGATTATGTGTATCCTATTAAAGACGTAGCTAATCCATGCTTAGGGAAGACGGGTCGTACCGCATCTTAGTGGTTATGTGGACGGTCCGTGCCAACCGAAGATGGATTATACTTATTCTTTAAAGGTAATTTCTTGACTACTCGAGTGAGACGAGCCCTATATCATGCATAGTATGAATTTTCCTTATTAATTTATGATTGACCATTGTTATGCGGTGAGTGGTGAAATCAATCCTCTATTCTTTATCTCATCCCTACTATCTTTAAATTTATGTCTTTTACTTTTATGTATTTCTATTTTATAAAACAAAAACCAAATCAAACATATTTTTAATTAAGCTATATTTAATCTCGAAAAGCTTGATAATAATACCTACGCAGTCCTTGAGGTTCGATACCCTCTCTATAGCCTTATCCTACAAGGATTCGTTCTATTGTGAGTGATTAATTTTATTATTGATATATTTTGGTAAACAAAAGACCACATAAACATGCTTATCTTAAAGACGGTCCATATAGATTCATTCCTTCTGATAGTTTTGGATATCTGTTTTCAGGAAAACGAAAAAATCATCGAAAATTTCAATCATCTTGGTATAAAATGTTTCCTTGGTTAGAATACCCTCCTACAAAGGATGCTACTTAATATTTACTTTGTTATCTATTTTGTAAAAAGCCAACGGGACGGTTTGGAGCTAATGCATTTACTATTGAAGGATTTCGTAATTGGAAGAAGGTTAATGATGGTATGAATTGTGCTTTTTTGATCCATATGGGAAATGGGCCATGTTCGCCTCATAATAATGCTGTTAAGTATTGTGATACTTTGAAGAACCAATCTCAACATATTGATAAGGTGATAGATAAGCAAACTTTAGAAGAAAATTGAACAATCGATTGTGATTGAAGACTTCAATCGATTCTATTCGGTATTTAATATCTCAAGGATGTGCACTTAGAGGTCATGATGAAGGTCCCGATTCATTAAATCGTGGCAATTTTCTTATATTGATAAAACTTATCTCCATTTACAATGAGGATGTTGCTAAGGTTGTTTTAGAAAATGCTCTACAAAATGCTAAATATACTTCACATCATGTCCAAAAAGAGATTTTACATGTCTTGGCAAAGAGGGTACGAGATGCAATTCGTGAAGAAATTGGTAAATCAAAATTTTGCATTATTGTTGATGAGGCAAGAGATGAGTCTAAGAGAGAACAAATGGCTATTGTTTTGATATTTGTTGACAAAGATGGATTTATACAAGAACACTTCTTTGATATTGTCCATGTTAAATATACATCCGCGTTGACTTTAAAAAATAAAATATCTGGTGTTCTTTTTCGATATTGTCTTGATATTCAAAGTATTCGTGGACAAGGGTATGATGGTGCTAGCAATATGCGTGGTGAATGGAAAGGATTGCAAGCATTATTTCTTAGTGATTGTCCTTGTGCATACTATGTTCATTGTTTTGCTCATCGATTACAATTAGCATTGGTTATTGCATCTCGAGAGGTAGTTTATGTTCATGAGTTCTTTTCAAATTTGAATTTTATTATCAATGTGGTTGGTGCTTCATGTAAACGTCATGCTGAACTACAAGCAACTCAAGCAGCAGAAATCGCACATTTGATAGCTATTGATGAACTTGAAACTGGAAAATGAGCTAACCAAATTGACACTTTGAAACAAGCTGGTAATTCTTGATGGGGTTCTCATTATCATTCTATTTATAGCCTAATAAGGGTGTTTTGGTCCTACTTGTTCAATGCTTGAAAATATTATCAAGGGAGGATCTACTTACTCTCAACATGGGGATGCTAATGCTGCATATAAAATGATTACATCCTTCAAATTCATATTCATTTTACATTTGATGAAGGAAATCATGGGACCTACCGATTGTCTTTGTCAACATTTGCAGCAAAAATCTCAGGACATATTGAATGCTATGAAGTTAGTTTCTAGTACAAAAACACTCCTCCAAAAATTGAGATATGAAGATTGGGATAATTTGCTTGAGGAAGTAGTATCTTTATCCAAGAAATTTGAAATTGACATTCCAGATTTGAGTGCTCGTTATGTTGAAGGTCGAGGTCATCATCAACGGGATCACATCACAGTGGAGTATCATCATCATTTTAACATATTCAATGCTACTATAGACTTTTAATTGTAAGAGCTCAACAATAGATTTGGTGAAGGAGCAATAGAACTCTTGACACTTAGTTCCTCTTTGAATCCAAATGATGCTTATAAATCATTTAACATTGATGATATTTGTAGTATTGTGGAGAAGTACTACTCTCTTGATTTTTCAGAGCAGGAGAAAATTCATTTGAAATATCAGTTGAAGCATTTTGAACTTGAAGTACTTAATCATCCAAAATTAAAAAACTTGCCTTCCATTGCGGAATTATGTCGAGAATTGATAGAGACAAGAAAATCAGAGATATATTATCTTATTGATAGATTGATTCGCCTTGTTTTGACTCTTCCAATGTCTAAGGCGACAACCAAACGAGCGTTTTCAGCTATGAAGATTGTTAAAACAAGACTTCATAACAAAATGGACGATGAGTTTCTTGCAGATAATTTAGTTGTCTACATTGAAAGGGAAATTTCTGAAAGCTTCAATTCAGATTTGATACTTGATGATTATGTTTCTCTAAGAGAGCGTAAGATGCAATTTCAGACACCTTGTATTTTGTATTAATTTTTTTTTATTTTTTATTTTTTTTTATTTTTTTTTTTGTATTAGTGCCTACATGTTAACTGATATATCAATTTGGCATATATTTATGAAGTTTAATAGCTACATTTTTTATGATACGTATATTATGTTATAATTTATATTTTGAATTGTAATTACCATACTTTTATGTATTATAATAAAAATATAATACATAAAAAGAACAAAAAAAAAATTATTTATCATTATATTTTATTATTTTAATTCCGCCCCTACTAAGATAGATTCCGAGCTCCGCCTCTGCCTGGAGGTGAATTGCTTGTAACCCGGCATCAAACTCTTTCGAGTTGGGGCAATTATTACCTTAAAGATAGTGTTCATACACGCTTCAAAGTCGCATTGATTTTTTATGATTATTATTTCCGCACAATTTTTCTCAACAAAATATATTTACAAGCACCATGTGGAACATAATTGATAAGCAAATCAAACTCTACTGGAATTTTTAAGGCAAGAAACTAAGGATGATTCTATAAAGCCACAAAGAAAGCATACAAATATAGAAAGCAGAGGGGTGGAGGTGCACCAAAAACAGAGCACCCCTCAAAGACATCAAAAGATCATCAAGGCTCACAGAAAACTTAGATATGCCATGCTAGAGAAAGAGAGCCACCTATTTAACAAGCGATTTGCCCAATGCCCGAAAACGTACTAGGAAGACTAGGAGGACAATAAAGTTCATGCCTGACCATCTAAGAATAGTGGACTCGAGCCTTGAAGACAGGCACAATAAGCCAAACACTATGGTCTTTATACAATTTTAATGAAAAAGAAGCTGAAGTGCTTGAACAAAAAATAACAGTCCCTCAACAAATCTGAACTGTATTCGATACCCCATATCCATTATGTTTTTCCAGATTTCCACCATTATATTTTGGGCATCCATGAAGATGATGACCTCATTGTTATAGCATTTATTCAACTTAGCCACTCTTACTAACTTAGCGACATAGATTCAGAACAAAACAGTCAACCAGAGAGGTTCACAACCAATATAATTCAACTTCAGTATTTGCAGTCATTAGACGACATCTATTAAAAGGGGGACAAAGGATCATTTTTTAAAAACCGTTTGAATAAGCAGAAAGAAGTTTCCCATGAAATTACCTCAAATCATATGTCCACCTTTAGATATTTTCCCCGTAACAATCTGTAAATTGAGGAGGCCCCTGCTAAATGCTTCGTTGAAAAGGATCCTCGTCTGCATTGACTGAATCCAAGGCAACCATGACAGTAGAGCCACAGGAGCCATGACAATGACTCCAAACATTAAATCATACAGCCGAGCCACAGAAATAACAAGCTCCCAAAGTATAGTGGACTGCAGCACCGGCCGGAACACTTGGGCAATCAATAGCAGGCCCCATCCGGTGGGGATGAATGCCAACAGACTAGTGAAAATACCAACAAACGTAAAACCGATGAATTCCAGCAGGGCAATTATCCCAAGTATTGCAACTATGATCACGACAAACTCGATTAGACGATAATAGATGTGTTCTCTTGCCGCGTATTTATCCCAAGCATATGCTGTTACCGCATATGCTATTAGCACATACAGCCCAGAGATCCAAGACAACAAGTAATGATCAATACTGGTACACCCATACTGAAAAAAGAAGAATCGGAGGTCCAAGATTATTTCCAGTACCTTTCCCCAAATGCCAGTCGTCCTTAGATGATCCTGCTCCTCGTACCACCATCTTTCCCAGCTCTGTTCAGATTTTGCAAACACACTGCCACGGAACAAAATCCAGTTCATGAAGTCGTCAAAATCATAAACAGTCTTCAACCAATCAAACCCAGAAGGATTGAACAGGAAGGGAGCCATAATCCATGACATAACCAGGAACCAACTTGTGAGGGTCATGGCTATGTAAACAAATGTGTTGGCCGCTATAGAACTGTGCGTTGCATAAACTATGAGTATCAGCCCAAGTTCAATCGCCTTCACAAAGTGGCTACGAGCATAGAGTCTATAATTCTCCGCGAAACTCTTGTGCTGCACGACAAAACCACGACCAGTGGCTCGGTATTTTGCGCCGCCATGAAGAATAGTCCGGCCAAAGTAGTGAGCACGAGTTCCCAAAGAGAATGAGTAGAAAACAGATGACAGCTGGAGCTGCATTATCAAGAAATCCCAGATGGCATGAAGGAACCCAAACTCAAGAGTGTTCTCCACTAGGACCGCCATCATGGGAAGAGCAGTGAACAGGCCAAGCTGGACAATGAACTGCAGATTAATGATTGTACCGAGTGCTGCATTGCTTTTTGTGTTGGCAGAAACCTCAACGCCACTAAGAGCCAGATAGAGTCGACCCCACAGAAATGCATATAGAGTGAGAATCACGACCATTGTGTTGAAAAAGAATCCCACAGTAGTGTAAAAGAATGACAGCATCTGGAAGAAGTCCAGCCTATGACCCAACCTGTGGACATCTCTGCTGAGAACTTGCTCACCATTTCCACTAGCAACCTTGGCCTCAAACATGGATACTTGATTCAACCCAACATCCCTTCCTTTGCCAACTTGGATGTATTCATGGTGGGTGACATTGCCTCCACGCAATGTGCAATTAAAGCCAGCAAAAATGTCCTCACTGATGTTAATCACTCTAGAAGCTTTACTGATGCCACCACGAGTCATGAACCAAAACCTGTCAAAAACATCTGGATGGCCATAATGCATTCGAACCTTCAAAGGGTTTGCTAAAACACGCTGTCCTAAGGTCACAAAACTTGTTTCCTGAGCCGACATAAACCAAGCAAGCGATGAAACAGAACCAGTAAAAATGTGCTCCCTAACTCCCAAGATAGTAGGCTTCCGGATACCATAATAAAGCCCGAATTCTTCCAACAGATTACGCATTTTGAGAGCCTCTTCAAAATAGTTGTCTTGGTTCATATCAATAGTCTGAACAGCATCACCACGGGTGAAGATGATGGCATGATTTTGATTCTCCGGTTTACCCTCTCCAAGCTTTAAGGGACCAGGCAACTTTATCCTGTAGATTTCCACTTCCTTCTCCAACTGCTGATCGTACTTCACAAGGACAGAGAAGTATTCCTTCTCGTCCCTCCCTGGGGAAACCTCATCAACATAGGCAACTCGAAGGGCTTCATTGTTTTTCATCAGATACAAGATTTCCTCGGCATGGGGATCTTTTTTCGCCTTTTGAGTCCCATATATCTGGCAGGCAACCACGTATGTGTATTTCATGAAAGCAGACCCATTCTCGTGTTCTTTGTATAACAAGTCCACCGAACTGCTTGTTCCACTCAAACTCCTCATAGAAGCTGACCTTTCCGAGTTGTAACCATCGTAGCTATCTCGTCCCATCGAACCGAGTTCCCGTGATCTTTCCCGGATGTCCATCTCTGATGCGGAATCCAGAAATGCCAGCATCTTAAGAGCCCGATAGTAATACATCATTCCCCTTACAGTCCGGGAAAGTGTCAGGCCTCTGTATGAGGCCCAAAGCCTGAGATCTCTCTGCTTAGTTGTCCACAATTCATCCTCTTTCACCATCCCTTCTCTGCGCATCCTCTCCACAAAATTTTTCCACTCATCAGCATAAATTGTCTGCAAATAGTACAGGGTCGAAACCCCATCTTCATTCTCAGTTCTAAGTTGCTCTTTGCTATACACTACTTCTTCATTGTAGTAAGGAGTCAGAACACTGAAAGCCATCATTTTCTCAACTTGGGGGGCGCGTGGCATGTTCATGAAAAGGGAATTACTAAAGAAGGCAATCCGGCGTCTTGCCTCAAGATTTTCCGGGATATTGTGCATCGAGTCCCGGGAGGTAAGAATCGTGTGCAGCCGCCTAACCTGCCGATGAAAGGCCCTGTTCTCGGGATCGGGAAAGTTAACAGCATTCTCAAAAAGCAGACCCTGAGCGGAAGGTGGATTACGAGGAGCCAGACCATCCTCCCTCAGCTGTTCAACGCTCCTCTTCTCCTTGAAAAAATCCCGTTTAGCAATCTCGTAAATGGCCTGCAGAGCGTTTACCACCTGGGTGGGATCTTTCATAGGTTTCTTCAATAGCTGAACAAGTTTGATCAACTGGGTGTGGAGCTGCGGTAGTACCGTCATGTTGAACGTTTTAGTGAATCTCTCAATCTCAATGGAGTGATCAATCTCTTGAAAAAAGACGGTCATAATGGAATGCTCTTCGGTGTGGCGTTTGATAATCTCAAGCAGCAAGTGCTTGAGACAATCATAAGCTTCGATCACAGCGCAGCGCCTGTACTCATTCTTGCATATCTTATACCAGAGCAACTTGTCAGGAGCATCCACCAACTCCTTCGCCTGACTGAGTGCAAGCAGCAGCTCATTACAGAGAAGGAAAGTAGGCCAGCGGATGACCCTGACATTCCAAGAGTTCTGTGGCAGCTCCAACAGCTCAAGCTCAAAGTCAGAGATGATATCTTCTTCCCTGAAAATTGAAATAATCTCATTCCATATCAAAGCAAACTTATTTGCCTCAACCTGGTTTGATTCAAGCTTCCTATAGGGCCGACCGAGCCCATATCGCAGCTTCAACCGGTGGATGGCATCCTTAAACCTGTTCGTCATCCCCCTTGCATTCAACAGCTGCTCCTCCGGCATGAGATTGAACTGAATAGCACTTGCAAAGAACTGGAACCTCAGCCTCAATTGTTCAATATTACGAATCTCACCCAAGTGCTGAAATAACCCCACGCCTGCCCCAACTAAAGAGGAATAGATCGAATACCAAATCTGAATATCCATGAGGTAAATCAGAGCAACAGGAAGCCATAGTAGCCCAACCGCAAATTTGTTGCTTTTTTTAAAAATCTGATACCATTCATAGTGCACGTCCGTCAGATGCCACAGCGCCTTTGTTGGGCGGATCATGGGTTTGATCTGCAAAAAATAACTGAAACAAAATTTGGTAGCGAGCACCACAATCCAGAACAAACTGTACTTTATGTTATCAACAAGACCCTCCCTCAACCCACGACCCACAAAAGTCCTGCTCTGAAACCACCACGACAACATATAGAACACCCTCCAATTCGTCTCCTCGATGAAATTCCTAATCCACGGAATAATAAACAGCGAAATGGCCAAAATCTCCGGCAACACGAAAACCAACGCGACCTCTAGAAAAGTCACCACCCTCCGATTCGCCTCGGCGGACCACCTTCCATCGCCCTTTTTCTGAGACCATATCCGTCCATAGAACACCCCGAAAATCAAAAGCCACACGGCCGCAACCACGCTCTTCATCACCATCCTCACCCGGAGCCCCAGCGTCTCTCTGGATACCAAACTATACTGCATCGCAGCGTCCAAAAAGGACTTCAAGAACCTCAACCCACTCCACGTGAAGAATACTGTCAAAACTTTCACTTGCACGTCCCTACTCTTCAATGCATGCCATGGATAATCCTTCTCCTCCCAGGCTATGATAATCGCCGCCTGCAAAAACAACGCCAGCATCACCCATAGCCTGTCGAAGCTCCTGAACAAGTTCCAAAACGACCTCTGCTCCACAAACCCAGTTTTCTCCACGCGCTTCCCACTACCAATCCTAATGAAGAAATTGCTCTCCGAATCGATCGGCCATTTGAGCTTCTGAAAGCACTGTCTACTCCAAAAATACTCGTTTATGTCATCGTAATTGCGCCACACACGATGCGGTGCAGTGCCGTCCTTGCTGCTCTGAACCTCGGCCCGGATCGTCTCGTAGATGGGTTTAACCACGCAATTCAAGAACCCGTTTTCACCGGACAACGAGGGCAAGATCAGCTGACCGGTGTCCTCGTCGATGTAGTCCTCAAGGATCTTGTTGAGCTCCATGGCCATGTTATGAAAGATAAAGCAGATGCACTCGGGAACAAAGCGGAGATTGGCGGCCTCGTCCCAGATGAGAAGGAAGAGCAAGACGTAAAGGAGCTCGCGGCGGTGGTCGGCGGCAGAGGAGGCCTCCCGGGGATCGGAGATCCAGATGTTAGGCTTCTTGCCGAGGTAGGAGCACCAGGCGTTGTAGTTGCGAAGAAGCTTCTTGCGGAAGCGGCGCAAAACTGCGGCGTTGAGGTTGTCAGGGGGAGGCGAGAGGCGCATCTGGGCGTTGGCCAGGAGGAGCACCAGGTGCTCACGTGGTTCCGGACGTTGTCGTTTTGGAAGCCGAAGAAGAGGGCCAACCAGTCCAAGCGGTCCATGTGGGGCGCCCATTGCCCGTATGGCGGCTTTCTCAGGTCCCCCACCGCTCGGAGGGCGCTTGTCACTGCGCGGACCTCGGGAAACCGCTTGGACGTGTGGTCCGCCAGCAGGTTGTTGATGGGTATGATGTTGTACGGCTTTGATTCCGCCAATACTGGCTGCGGCTGGGCCGGTGACAGAGGCTCATGGCAACAGGGAGATATGAATAACGGGGCGTTTAGGACGAAAGAGGTGGAAGAGGAGGCGAGTGAGGAGACTCTTTAAAACTGCTGTCAACGCCAGGAGACTTTTGAGTCAAAGCCTTTGTCGTTTATCTATCCATAATGGCAGACGAAAAGAGAACGTTGTTTTGTTTGGGTCGTTAGTCGTTAGTCGTTAGTCGTTTTGGAACTTGTTCAGAAGCTTCGACAGGCTATAGTTGCGTATGATTAGACATATTGGAAAGAACCCAAAGCCACCAAAAATAGAAAAAGGGTAAATTGAAAATAGATACCCCGACCTTTTATTGGCAAATTTGGCATTAACCATATTAATGGAGCATCAAATGCCTTTATCTTGTGCTATAAATTAAATGCAAATGATTTCTTACTTTTCTTATATAACTTATATGCATGTATATAATACACTCTATGAACAGCTTAAGAAGTTGAAAATCAAGCTTCACAACTAATTTATCTAGTGCTTCAAAGCAAATGAATGAAAGAGAAAAATACAATTTAACCCCTCAAACTACCATCATTTTTTTAGATGACATTTTTAAACTACTAAGGCTTGTATTCTGGTCTTCCAAACTGTCAAAACCTTTAAAAAAATATTCATTTTGACGAAATATTCCCACAATACCCTTGTTTACGTGTCATTTTTCAAAAAAGAAAAAAAAATTAATAAAACAAATTCAAAAAAAATTCAAAAATTTATAAACAAATTACTATTTTTAAAAAAATTTTAAATTTTAGATCTTTATGAATTTTTCTTATTATTTTAATTATTTAATTATTTTTTAATTGAAAAATGATACATAGCAGAGATATTATGAGGATATTTTGTCAAAAATAGCATTTTTCAAAGATTTTGGTAGTTTGGGTAGCTAGAGCATAAGCTTTGATAGTTTTGCGGACTATCTAGACAAAATGTAATAGTTTGAAGGGTAAATTATATTTTTTTTCTTTAATAAAATAAAGAAAATAAGAAATATAATATATATATTTTTTTTTTAAAAAAAGGTTAGTTTATTGGGGAATGACAAACGCATCAAACTTATACAACAATTCATTATTGTTTTTTGATTGAATATGAAGTTAGTTATTTACCCCGGATAATTAGATGATTGGTGGGAGAAAACTATTTCTCAAATTATATTTAAAAAAAAAAAAAAAAAAATTGGGCTTGGCATATATTGAAAAAAATGAGTCAGGAACAAAATAACGGTCGGTTTTTCAAAATGAGTCGCCGATCTGGCGTCTAGAAAAGTATAGGAAACATGATGAGAAATTTTCAATATTAATTTCCCTTTTGTTTTCTAGGATTTTATTTAGGACCCGGCGGCTGCTTACCTAATTACCTTTTGTCTCTTTATATTCTTCTTGCTACTTCACGTGTTCATTTAAATTTGTAGTCCATTAAATATAGGAGTTCTAACTGTTACCTACCAGCAATAAATAAATCATAGCCGTCAAAAGCATTGGGTCTCTTTTCTAGGATCGGGTGGCTGGATTGTACGCAATCCTGCACCTGCTTTTTATGGGGGCTCGTGCAAAAGGACTATATTGGATTGCTGATAAGTGGTTGCCATTCGTGTCACTGATGATTGAACAATAACGAAATGAAACTATCCAATTACTGTACTTTAGTCCTGAAGTTCGTAGACTGTGGGATTAGAACTAGCATGTGTACCTCGCTAATCAATTTTGTTTCTTTCCTATTGGCGTTGTTTGGTCAAGAAAGAAGAATTAGTAGTGAGAATTGAAAATGATAAATATAATATAAAGTAAAAAAAAATTTGTATAGAAAAGTGAAAAATGTTTTTGTATCGTAGTGAATTTTTTTTATTTAAATAATAATAAAAAATTATTGATGTGATATAAAGTTAAACTATTTTGAAGTTAATTTTTTTTAGATAAGTGAAGAAGGAAAGGAAAATTTTTTTTTCTCTTACCAAATAAGGCCTTAATCAAAAGAATAAGGATATGTTTGGCAAAGTACCGTACAAAATAGGATAGTGGATTACTAATTTTGAAGTTAGTAGAAAGTGATAGATGTGATATAAAGTAAAAAAAAATAAATAAATAAATAAATTTTATTGTAGTGAATTTTTTTATTTGAATAGTAATAAAAAAATTTATTAATGTGGTATAAAAAGTAAAAAATAAAATAAAATAGAATGTTTTGATATTAATTGTTATTAGAAAATGTAAAAATAAAATAAAATTTTTTTGTATTGTTTGCCGAACAAGGCCTAAATGTCTTCTACCTGTAATAGAATTGGTGCAGTTCCGCTACAGCGTTAGGGAAGCATACTGTTCTTGCTCAAACGCACTTTTAGAAAAAATTTGAAAATGAAAATTATTTTTTTTTCTCAAAGAGAAATGCTACATGTACTTACAAACCTTTATAAAGGGAGATTTACAAACTGAGGTGGAGTCTATGTGGCATTTTGACGTCATTCTTGGTTTTTTTTTTTTAAAAAAAAAAACTTCATTTTTCTTTCTAGAAAGCACCGAGCCTCTCTGTCGCCGGATCTCTTCCCCGTCGCCGGACGGCCGGTCCTCCAGCGGGAGCTCGCCGGTGGTCGCCGCAGCTCTCTGTCGCCGGATCTCTGTGGCCATGGCCGTTCTCCCCTCTCGCCAGCCCAAGAAATCCAGCACGCCGGCCGTTCTCCCTTTCACCGGCCGTTATCCCCTCTCCCGGCCGTTCTCCCCTCTCCCGAGCTCCAGTCGCGGTCGTCCATGGCCTTCGGGAATGGACACCCCTCAGATCCGAAGCCCCCCTCGGGTAGGTTCTCGACCCGATCCCCTCACCCTTTACCATCTCTGTCGGCGCTTTCACCGGAGAGGGTGGCAGATGAGCGCGACAGGGCCGACTTGGTGGAAGGTGGCGAGGCACAGATCGGCGACGTGGGCTTTTGCAGTGCTGCCGGCGTCCTTTGCCGTGGGTCGACGCCATTGGGAGGCGGCGCGGAGGTTGGTAGCTCCGCGATCTGGCTGATGCTGGTGCAGTGGTGCTTTGGATTTGGATTTTCGGTTGGGGGTGGGTTTGTTTCTAGGTATTTGAGTTGATGGGTATTTTGGCAATTGCAATTTGCTGTCTTCTGGTGGGTTAGGTGCCTGTGTCTTCCAATGTGGTGGGTTTCTTGCAATAGGCTGGACTGCGGTAGTGGGAGGATGGAGATGGTGGGTTTCCGGCCGGTGTGCTTAGCTCAACCGGACTCCATCCTATGTGTCTAAGTTTTTTAATTGATGAAATGCCACGTAGACTCCACCTCAGTTTGTAAGGCCTCCTTTTGTAAAGGTTTCTAAGTACCTCTAGCATTTCTCTTTCTTAAAAGCTCGAAGCGCCTATCATTTGGGGGTGGAAAAAAGGAATGAGATTAGGGGGCAATGCTCTCACGTTGTTAAAGACCACCCAGTAAGGAAGATTGTGTGGTCTCTTAAAAGACTTTCGGGTTTGCAACTCGACTCCACCGTTTCCATTTCAGCCGCACTCCACTGTCCAGGTACAACGGTCTTCTTTTTGCTTCAATTCATGAATCCCACGTGCATCATTTTCTTTGTTTTATTCTTCTTCAACTTTTCAACTTAGGGGCCCACTTGTACACATGTCACGTCTTCTTATTTCTTAGTCGCCTATGAAATTATGTTGTAACATTTTTTTTTAATGTTTTTCTTCAAATTATTTAATTCCTACAAAAATATAATTCATTGCATTAATATCACATTTAAGCTCAAGATTAACATTTAAACAATATTCCAGAATTAAGTATAAACTGCATGAATTAAAACATAATAGAGTATGGTAATGCTTATTTTAGTAGGGTTATGGGTGAAGCCTATCATTTTAATTTATTATGTGTTATTGAAACTATTTTGGATGTTCTTCATAGATTAATGATTGAATGTTGGGGATAATTTTAAATTTGAGAAAAATTTCATGTTGACAAGTTTATAGTGAATGCTTAATTTCTCTTGAACTCAAATGTTTAATTAAACTCATGCTCAATAGGCTTTATTTTTAATTAGTGCTTGATTGTTTATCTTTCGATTATGAGAATTGATTCTCTACCTAATTGAGTAATAAAATGTCTCAAGAATATGTAATAGAATGCTAGGTGAATCCTTAAAGCCCTAATGCTTTTCCCATTAATTTTTTCAGCCGCACCCCACTAGCCGGGAGGCAGCTTTTAATAATATTAGTCAAACTTGGTTAGAGGATACTCCTAGTAGTATCGCTCATATTGTAACTAGGGAATATGTCCCTAGATCCTAATTGTTGGGATCGACTTTTGTGGAATGAATGATGATGCAATTTTTGTTCAAAGAAAAAAAAAACACACACACACACACCCACACACAATCGAAAACAGGCCCTAAGAGCATGTTTGTGATGTTAGTGTTAGTGTACATTCTCCTCCTGGACAACTCAATATCACTGAGTCACAAGCCAAGCCAGGAAATGATGCCACAACAACTCAACGTGGCAGTGAAGGAAAGTCCAAGCCAGGAGACATAGCCACGTGTGTGCAAGCCAACATGGTAAGAAGACAGCATCTCATCAATCACGCACTCCAGCATTTGTAGCATCCCAACAATCATGCAATCACAAATTATGATGTATCAATCTGTGATTGCCTAGCTGTTTCACAAACCGAAAAGGAAACACAAGCTCATGCAAATTGCAGTCCACGATCACAGCTCAAAGATTGCACAGCTGCTGCTCCCATGCAGAAAAGGAAAATCAAGGGCTGTCATAAATCCTCTATATGCAGCTAAGGAAAGGTCCAGCTGCATCAAGCCATGTCCATCACGAATTTTATCCTCAAGGAAATATACACTCGCCTTGTTTAGAAGACAATGCTGTCAATCCAATATTTCTTGTAATCAAGTTATTTACTTTCCTTGCTTATTAGACTAGACCTGTGTATATAAGGACCTATGTACAATGTTAAAATTATCAAGCAATAAACAGTTTTCCACACTTGTTTTGCAATTCTTTCATGGTATTAGAGCTACAATAGGCCCTCACCTCTTTTGATCCTAACCTCATCCTATCCTTATTCTCAAATGGCTTCTAGCAGTGCTTCTCCAGTTCCTATGCTGCAACTACCCAACTTGAGCCAAAACAATGGCTTCAAACTTGATGACAACAACTACCTGCTATGGCTGTCACAAGTTGTCCCTATTCTGAAAAGCCACGAATTGATGGGCATTGTGGACGGTTCAGAACAATGCCCACCAACTACCATCACTGATGCAGAGGGAAAAGAAGTCCAAAATCCTGACTTATCTGCCTGGAACCGAAGGGACCAGCTATTACTCAGCTGGATCAATATGTCCCTTACTGAATCTGTGCTTTCTACTGTTTTTTGGATGGCACACGTCCAAGCAGGTCTGGACTGCCTTAGCCAACAGGTTTGACTCTCAATTGAGATCCAGGATTTCACATCTGAAGCGCCAACTTTAAGGCCTTCAACAGGGTTCCAAATCCTGCACTGAGTATCTAAGGATTACTAAATCCTTTGCTGATCAACTCCCATAAATTGGTAAGCCCAATGATGATGAGGATCTAATCTCCTTCATCATCAATGGCCTCAACTCCTCATTCAATTCCTTTATTCTCTCTTACACCATTGCTACCCGTGATCACCCTCATTCCTTTTCTGATTTCCAAGATGAACTTTTGAGCCATGAGATGTTGTTGACTCAACAGCATGCTGTTCTTGACACTAGCAGCAACTTTGCCCTACACATGCAACACAGAAAAATAGGAAGTTCCAACCTTCCTCACAACTTCAACCGTAAGTTCAAGCCTACTCAATTTCAGAAGCCTCGGCCTGGTCCATCATTTCAGAGACATTCTGCAGGTGGCTCCTCATTTCAAAAAAATCCTGCAAGCAATTTCACTCCTCAATCCTTCAAGACTTCTCCTAGCACTAGGGCACCATGCCAAATCTGTGGCAAAACCAGCCACACTGCACTTGACTGTTTCCACATGATGGATTATGCTTACCAAGGAAGACACCCTCCTGCCCAACTTTCAGCCATGATGGCTCACATGAACAACACCTTTGAAGAACAAGAATGGCTAGCTGACAGTGGAGCCAATACTCATGTGACAAATGAACTGGACAACTTAGCCATCCAGCAACCTTTCCAGGGCCGAGAATCAGTTACTGTTGGGAATGGAGCAAGCCTTGCCATTGAAACAATTGGTTTATCTATACTTAAACCTTCTGATTCCTCTTACACATCTGTTTTTCTCTTAGATAATATACAACATTGTCCTAAGGCTTCTACCAATCTTCTGTCCATTCAAAAGTTCTGTCATGATAGTCATTGCTATTTTAAACTTACATCTACTCATTTCATTGTGAAGGACATCCAGACTCGGCGCATTCTTCTAGCAGGCAGGAGTGAGAATGGGTTATACCCCTTGCGGTTTCTGAGAGCTTCTCTTGCCACTAATAAATGCAGCTTTACTGCAGGATTAGGAATAAGGACTACCTTGTCCATATGGCACTTTAGACTGGGCCATACCTCTCATGTAACCGTGTCTCATGTACTCAAAAATTATCACTTACCAGTAGCAAGTGATGTTTCTAATAAAAGTCTATTTTGTGATTCATGCCAATTGGGTAAAAGTAAGAAACTTCCCTTTCAAGCTTCCACTCGAAAAAGTAATCAGCCTCTAGAACTGATTCACACTGACTTATGGACATCTCATGTCCCCTCCATAAGTGGTTGCTGATACTATGTCATTTTTGTTGATGATTTCTCAAGATACACCTGGTTCTACCCTCTCTCTGCCAAGTCTGCAATTTTTCCTACTTTTGTAAAATTCAAGACTTTAGTTGAAAATCAATTCTCTTCTCCCATAAAGAAACTCCAATCTGATAGGGGAGGGGAATACAACTCTCTTCAATTCCAAGCATTTCTTTCTCACCATGGCATACTCCACAGGAAAAGTTGCCCTCATACATCTCAACAAAATAGGGTGGCTGAGAGGAAGCTTAGACATATACTAGAAACCAGCCTCATTATGCTTGCTCATTCTAGACTCTCATATCAATACTGGGTTGTATCCTTTCTCACTGCAGTCTATATTATCAATAGACTTCCCACGGCTATTCTCCAACAATCCTCACCATATGAGAAACTCTTTCACAAATCTCCTGAATATACTCGCCTCAAAGTATTTGGCTGCAAGTGTTTTCCTCTCCTTCGTCCATACAATACCAATAAGCTTGAATATAGGTCTAAACCCTGCATTATTCTGGGATATAGTAATGCAGGCTATTGTTGTCTAGACCTTTTTACTAATCGTGTTTACTTGTCTAGACATGTGGTGTTTGATGAACTCTCATTTCTAGCAAAGGAAGTTGCCATCTCACGCTTGCCTTCCAAGATCAATGCCTCGGTTGATGCTCCATTTCTCATTCCAGTAAGTTCTCCAATCTCTCACTCTCATTCTGATTTCCATATCTCTAATGATACCCCATCTATGTCTTCTCCTAACCCAGATGCCACTATCACTACCCCACTGTCCCAACCTCCACCAACCTCTAGTTCAGCTGCACCAATTCCTACAATACCAGCACCATCATCTATCCAGCCCACTTCTACAACAGAGCACTCCTCTGTTTCCTTACCAACCACTACCTTTGGCATACCCTCTCCCTCAATCCTTGAGCCTCCTGCTGCCTCTTTTCCAGCACCTACATCCGCATCTCCTCCCCCACCCTTATCTCCAATTCAGCCAGTCTCACCTCTTGCGAGTCCTCCTGCCTCCCTACCCTCATCTCCTCCACTTCCTCTAACAGTTTCCCATCCTTTACCTCCACCCCATCCCATGTTAACCAGGTCTCGGATTGGCTCCCACCGTCCCAAACAATTTCCTGACTTCCACCTCTACTACACATCTAAACACCCACCATCCCCACTCTCCACACCCTTTCACTTGAAGGAACCTACTTCTTTCACCAAGGCAGCAACTGATTCCCGGTGGCAATTAGCTATGCAGCAAGAGTTTTCTGCTCTTATTTCCAATGGCACATGGAGTCTCTGTCCTCGACCATATCACACCAACATTATTCGCAATAAGTGGGTCTACAAGATCAAACGTAAGGCTGATGGTTCCCTTGATAGATTCAATGCCAGATTAGTTGCTAAGGGATTTGAGCAACAAAGGGGTATTGACTACACTGATACTTTTAGTCTGGTCATCAAGTCATCTACCATTCGGATTGTGCTAGCTCTGGTTGTGCATTTCAACTGGCCTCTCAAACAATTGGACGTGTCAAATGGTTTCCTCCATGGTACATTGCAGGAAGAGGTCTACATGGAGCAACCTCAGGGGTTCAAGGACCCTCTTCATCTTACATATGTCTGCAAATTGCATAAGGCAATTTATGGCCTTATGGTTTCACTGCCTATCCTCCTCCCTACTGAAACTTGGATTCATTGCATCTTTGGTGGATACTTCTCTCTTTGTCTACCAACATGGGACAGTTCAGATCTTCCTTCTTGTCTATGTCGGCGACATTATCATCACTGGTTCTGATCTATCTATCATTAATTCCATGATTTCAAGGTTGCAGTATCAATACCCTCTCAAGGATCTCAGGTCTCTCAGCTTCTTCTTAGGTATTCAAGCTCACAGGACCTCTGAAGGGATGCATCTAAGCCAAACCAAATACATCACTGATCTTCTACATCGTGTGAATATGTTAAGAGCCAAACCAGCTTCTTCCCCATGCTCATCTGGCTCCAAACTCTCCAAACTTGCTAGTGACCCCCTACCTGATCAGCATGAGTACATGAGTGTCGTTGGTGCTCTCCTATATTGTACCTTAACCCGGCCGGAACTCTCCTTTGCAATGAACCAACTTTGTTAAAATACATGCATTCTCCCACAACTACACATTGGACTGCCACCAAGCGAGTTCTTCGCTACGTTAAAGGCTCCCTCTCCCATGGACTGTCCTACACCCGTTCTTCAGTAGGCCCCTTACACCTCCAAGCCTTTTGTGACTCTGATTGGTCAGGCAACCCGGATGACCGTCGTTCCACATCCGGCTTTGGAGTTTATCTTGGCAATTGTCTTGTTTCCTGGAGTGCCAAAAAGCAAGCTGTGGTCTCTCTCTCATCGACTGAATCTGAATATCGTGCCATGGCCATCACCACAGCCGAACTCTACTGGTTGCGTATGCTCTTCAAAGAGTTGGGAGTTGCTCTCCCACATGCACCCGTACTTTGGTGTGACAATGTAAGTGCTCTTACTCTTGCTTCCAACCTCGTGTACCATGCCCGCACTAAGCATATTGAAGTAGATTACCACTTTGTGCGGGAAAAGGTGGTTAATGGTGATATTCGAATCAAATTCATCTCCACTGATGATCCAATAGCAGACATTTTCACCAAGGGTCTCTCTACTGCCCGCTTCAACCTCCTTAAGTCCAAGCTAATGGTTGAGCCCTCTCCCATTAGCTTGCGGGGGGATGTTAGTGTTAGTGTACATTCTCCTCTTGGACAACTCAGCATCACTGTGTCACAAGCCAAGCCAGGAAATGATGCCATAACAACTCAACGTGGCAGTGAAGGAAAGTCCAAGCCAGGAGACACAGCCATGTATGTGCAAGCCAACATGGTAAGAAGACAACATCTCATCAATCACGCACTCCAGCATTTGCAGCATCCCAACAATCATGCAATCACAGATTATGATGTATCAATCTATGATTGCCCAGCTGTTTCACAAACCAAAAAGGAAACACAAGCTCATGCAGATTGCAGTCCACGATCACAGCTCAAAGATTGCGCAGCTGCTGCTCCCATGCAGAAAAGGAAAATCAAGGGTTGTCATAAATCCTCTATATGCAGCTAAGGAAAGGTCCAGCTGCATCAAGCCGTGTACATCACGAATTTGCTCCTCAAGGAAATATACACTTGCCTTGTATAGAAGACAATGTTGTCAATCCAATATTTCCTGTAATCAAGTTATTTACTTTTCTTGCTTATTAGACTACACATGTGTATATAAGGACCTATGTACAATGTTAAAATTATCAAGCAATAAATAGTTTTCCACACTTGTTTTGCAATTCTTTCATGTGATTGTGTTAAAAAATAGAGATTTTAAAGAGAAAAAAGTGTTTTTTTTTTAAAAAAAAAAATAAAAATAGAAAAACAAAAAACTTCATTTTTAAGCTTTCCACAAAATTGTGTTTTGACGTTTATTAGAGTAAAAAAAGTTAAATACACACTTTCGAAATTTTTTACCAAACATACTAACATTTTGATATAAATTTTAAGTACTAAAAGTACTTTTTATGCCCTTTTTATATTTTTTAAGTACTAAAAGGACTTTTTATACTTTTTTGAAGGGTTTTTCAACCACCATAAAAGTTTCAATGAAATTTTGATTATTATCAAAATAGAAAACAATGCTCATTGAAAAAAAAACATAAAGAAGGTAAAAGTCATCAGAAATCGCCAAACCTTGAGAATTGGAGGGAGCCTCTGACGCTTAACTCAGTAGTATGTATGAGAGAGAGAGAGAGAGAGAGAGAGAGAGAGAGAGAGAGAGAGAGAGAGAAACCTAAATGGAGAGAGTGGGAAAGAGAGGAGAATGTGCGTACTTAGGAATATTTGCCCCTTTATATGAGAGACTTCTTAGAAATGGTCAAATATGATATCATTGGAATCAAAAGTGTGTTGTTTTTCTTGTTAGGTGTGTTGTTTCCTTGTTTGTTCCATTAATAGTCGTTGGTGGTTGATGAGGATGTATGATTTCCATGTTGAGAAAGAGTAGATATCAACTCTATACCAATTTTAGACCCAATACGCAGCGGAATAAAAAAACTCAAAGCATATTAATCCCAACAAGACCTATGTTTCACTGATATCATAGCAAAAAATGAAGTTTTTGAAGCTGAAAGACCCCTCCCCCCTATAAGGAGACTTGCAATTTTGCAGGGTCTATTTGAAATTGTTCTAAAGCTCCAACCTCTTGATTTTGATTATCTGTAGTCCTTTGGCATCGCTATCAACATGTTAAGTTCTTAATTGGATCATTCCAAGCTGCTGGTTGCACATTTAATGCATGATTAAATTGTTGCATCAAAATCATGTTGCTACAAAATTCTGCATGAACATGTGTTCATATTGTTTATATTTTGCATGCTTTAAAACGATTCAAAAATTATTTGTTCGAATGTTTTGGCATGTTGAAAACAAGGTACATTTTGGAATCTTTGGATCAATGTTATAGAAGAGTTCTAAACACTTTTTCCAATTGTTTTTAATGTGGTAACACGGCTGGAATTATGAATTCCAGCAACATGCATAATCTTTTATGATTTGTTTATGATGGATAACTAATGAAAGTTTGTTTCTCTAGTTATGATACATGTTAAATATTGTATTTGACATGTTGTGAACATAATAGAATCAAGTTATGAGTTTATTTCATGTGTTTTTGAAGTGCATGAAAATTGTTTTCAAGTTCTTGGCCTAAATTTTATATATATATATATATATATATATATATATATATATATATATATATCTTGTTTGATTTTTTTTTTTTTGCATGCTTTTTTAGTTGTCAATGATGTTGGTTTATTTTGATTGTCTACATTCTGGTTGACATAAAAGGGACTTCCACAACAAGGATACCGTATTTCTAGAGGACTTCCAGAAGAATATTGCAGAATATTAATTCCAATATGGAAAGAACTGATCTAGGCATGAATCTGCACAGAATATCTCTAAGAAGGTAAATTCCTATTGAAGGAAATATTTATGCAACTTTACAACTTAGGAAGTCGGTTTTTCCCTACAGCACGTCCAGACGCCTAGCTTAGAAGCTCAGAGTCCTATGAAGATCCGAATTGCTCACCGGATGCAAGCCATAAATAACATCCATCTGAAAAAAGTTCGGACGGCCCAACAGACGCAAGCCATAGAGAGCATCCGTCTGCAAGAAGGTCCGAACGCTAATGCGATGATTGCGGACAATGGAGGTACTTTATGCAACCGTCGGGACACTAAGGTTACAAGTCTGGACGCGCTTTAGTGATTTCATGAAGTTTTAGTTGTAGATCCAGACGCCAGAAGCTAGGTCTGGACGCCACTTATGCAAATTCGAGTTTAAGTAGATTTAGTATTTCTGAAGCCTATTTAAAGGCATTTGGATCCTCTCCAGTTCAAATGACTTGGAGAGGATCCAGTTAGTTGAAATGGAGGGGCAAACTTGTCCAAAAAAATGTGAAATGATAAGTTTATCCCTCCACTTAAACTAACTGGCTCATCTCCACTTCAAAAGAACTAGAGAGGATCCTTGTCCTATTTAAAGAGGCTCATAGGCTGTGTTATTGTAAAGAATTCGGTATTGAATTCTCTTTGTGCTAAGAGGGGTGTTTAGGCAAATATTGTTAGATGTACTATCTCTTTTAGAGTTTTTATTTAGTGTTGTATTGTTTAACCGTTTGAAGTCTAACTTAGAGATAAGCTCTAAGTTAAAGAGATCCATTGAAGAACTTTTCAAACATGAGGTCTGGTTGATAGGTGTTCACGTATATGTACATGTTAGAGTTCAAGTTACGACTACTGCAAAAGGCTTTGTGAGTACTGCTATCTTGTAACTAGCTATTTCTTCTAAATAATGGATTTCTTGAGTTTGGCTGCCCATGAGTGATTTTTCTCTTTAGTACAAAGAGTTTCCATTTCGTAACCAAAATATGTGTCTATTACTTTTCTGTTTTTATATTTTGGTTCCATGTTTTACAATTGATTACACCTTTAGGAGTCATCATTATTTTTCAATTGGTATTAGAGCCAGAACCTGAGTGTTTTCCGTGACTCCTACCATGTCTCTAAATCTTAATTATATCCCTGCTTTTGATGACACTAATTATGGCTATTGGGAAGCGCAAATGAGATTTTTTCTAAAATTTATAGATGTTTTGCACATAGTTGAGTCTGGATGGACCCCACTAGAAACACCAACGGCTGAATGAACTATCATTCAAACTCATTCGCGTATTTCGAATGACAAAGCCTTAAATGCTATCTGCGAAGCACTTTCACCATCTAAACTACCCATGTGGCCCATGGGCCACCCCCATGGTCAAACCCTAAATTTTTTTTAGAGGGTTTGGCCTATGGGGGTGGTTCGGCCACCCCATGGGCAAATCCTAAAAAAAATTTAGAGGGTTTGGCCCTTGGAGGTGGAGGTGGCCGAACCACCCTTAAGGGCCACCTCCAAGGGCCAAAATTCATCATTTTTTTTTTTCTGCCATGGTGTGGCCAAATCACCCCCCCCCCCCTTTTCAATTTTTTTTTTATATATTTTCATTATTTTTAAATAAAATTATTAAAAAAAATGAAATATTGAAACGACGTCGTTTTAGGGTTAGGTGTCAATGCTGACGTGGCCAAATGGTAACTCAACCAAACGGAGTTAACAAAATTGGATGGAAAATAGAAGGAAGGACCCAATTCAAAAACGCAAAAAAGTTAAGGAGTAAATGTTTAAAATTAAAAAGTGATGGATCATTTTCAAATCGCGCATCGACTCAGGAATTTGTTATACATTTACCCGTTTTATAATAGTGACAAGAGAAACAGAGACATGTTGATTAATTATGTACGAATACAATTTTGCTACCAAAAACAAAAAGAAAAAAAGAAAAGAAAAAAAGAAAGTAATGCTGAAGAATATATATATATATATATATATATATATATATATATTATTGGGGTGTTAGGTTGCTAAGCTATAATAGTTTTGTTGTTAAGTATGGGAAAATGACTATGTGCAACTGTTGTGCAAAGTCTTAGAGACATGGGGTTCGTCTTACGTGGGACCCACCACATGGGTCCCACCCCATGTTTCTAGAGTGGTGCACCAATCATTCCTCTTAAGTTTGAGCTGGTGGCTACAGCTAGGGCTGGCAATTTTGACACGACCTGACAACTCGACACGAACACGACACGAAATTAGCGGGTTTGGGTCTACCTTCAACGGGTTTGGGTCATAAACAGGTCTACCCGTTTATCTTGGTTTGACGGGTCGGGTCGCGGGTCACCCGCGGGTGACACGCCAGACACGATTAACTTCTCTTTCTTTCTTTTTTGGGTTAAAAAAAAAAAAGGGAGAATGGCCTAATGGGAAATTGTCAAATTGGGGGGAATGATTTGAAAAGTGAAAAGTTGAAAACAAAAGATTCAAAACTCAAAAGAATCAAAAAAGTGAAAACACAAACAAATATATATATATATATATTCTTAGATTCTTAAATTCTTAAATAATATCATAAGTTTCTTAAACTCTTAGCTTGTTAGTAAGTAGTAACTTAATATATATATTCATAATCACTTACTAATTTTATGTTTATTTTATCTCTTTTTATGTAGAATTTTCTAGCATTTGATGGAGTCGATCCTGATGCACAAAAGACTCAATTGAAACTTTATTTGGATGAACCCAAGTATTTGGAGAAGAACACGACATTTGACATCCTTTCATTTTAGAAAGGAAAGGAAATGAATTTCGTTATCCTGAAGTAGCTACCATGGCTCGTGATGTTTTGAGTATTCTTATTTCTACTATTGCTTCAGAATCCACTTTTAGTATTGGTGGACGTGTGATTGATCAGTATAGGAGTTCACTCAAGCCTGATATTGTTGAGGCATTGGTTTGCACTAGAAATTGGTTATATGGAGAGCAAGGTAATATAAGTTATTTGCATATTTAATTTCTTCATTTACTTGTATTTTTTCATCTTATATTAATGAAATTAATTTCTTTTATCTTTTGATATAGAACAAACTTCAATGAAGGTGGATAACGAAGAAGAGGATGTTTTGACATTGGATAGTAGCAGTTCCTGTGAGATCCCCTATTCTTTCTTTTGTTCTTATGTTATTGTTTGTATTTTAGCATGTGAGGTAGAATGGTACAATCTGTTAGATCGATATTGAATTGTAGAAAGTAAATGATGTTAGTTGACATCTTAAACTTTTTCACCTCCCAATGTAATTATTCTATTTTTTTCCTTTAGGTATTGGAGTTGAATCACAAAGATGGGCATGTCAAACTAACCTGCGTTGGACCCAATCTGATGGACAATGAGCATATGTAGGTCATTCAAGAAATCAAGACTCAAGAGTGGACAATTATGATGCAGTTTTTTGTATTTGTAAATTTGTAATGATGATGTAGTGTTTTTTTTTTGGTTATTTGATTAGACAATTAAACATATTAAGTGATTTGGTGCTAGCCTACTGGAGACTAGGAGTAGGAGTTTAGAGATGAATTGCTAAAATTATTATTATTTCATTTAAATACCAACAAAATACCCCCCCCAAAAAAATAATAATATATATATTAAAAAAAAATTTAAGCTAAACGGGTCGTGTTGACCCGATTCGACCCATTATGGTAAACGGGTCTCACGGGACGTGTCGGGTGACCCGTGAAATTATCGTGTCGTGTCTGGGTCTAGGCTAAACGGGTCGCGGGTCTTAACGGGTCGTGTCGGGTGACCTGTTTTGCCAGCCCTAGCTACAGCCTTGCATCTCATCTGAATTTGGGTCTGTGGACTCGTGGCAACGTAGAATAGTATTAAGGAATATGGTGGAATGATATTCTTCCCTTGCGTCCAAAGGAAAACAGTTGTTCTAGAAGGAAATTTGTCGGTGGTGGTTTTGTAGTAAAACATGAATTATGGTCGCGACAACAAAAGTTGCTTCCTCCTTTGCGTGTGATAATGTAATGGCAGAACATTTTTTAAAAAAATTATTATCAAATTTTGAATAAATCATTATTAAATTTTAATTAAATAATAATTTTAAAAATCGCATCAATTCTGATTAAATATAGCATTACTCGTATTTTTTAGTGATGGATATTTTGATCTCAACCCGGTTGCCGGTACGAATAAACCTGAGGTCACGTCCTAGGACTTTAATCCAATCTCTTAATTATAATGTCTTTTGTCCTAAATCAAAAGCTCCTCATTTTTATTATTAGATATTTCAAAATAATTTTTTTTTTTTCGATTTAATATACTTTTCTGTTTCTTAAATTATGGTGTTTGTTGGTACAGTTTCTGGTATGGTGACGTGTCGCCTATTGATTCGCTGCCTCCCTCAAACATACAACCTTGATTCCTGTAAAACAACAGACAACTAGTCGGGAGTGCCGACTACGCCCACTCGAATGTCTAAGTCAGTTCAAATCAATTTCCTGGAATGTATCTGTAATCTCAAAAGCTCAAAGAGAATAATCCTCCTGAATACCTGGCGTAGTGGTCTTATTTATAGGCTTGTAGTTGCAGTTCTAATGGGATTCTTGAAGTCCAGTTGAACTAGGAGTTTGAGTCCTAGTCTGGTTGAACCTTAACCTTATCTTCAGGGAATTTGAATAAGGTTACAGAGTCCAAATTGAATTGCATTCGTACCTCTTTAATCTTAATTCTACGTTACTAGCTATCTTATCCCGTTAATAATGGGATAGAGGCTTATCCCTGATCTTCCGGGATACTGGCCTTATCTCACTCTAAGATAATTGTAACACACTTCGACCAACCCCCGAGGTGATAATATCCGAGACATGTTCGCTCTGACAGGACTAGGAGATCTTGGAATATTGCCGCACTGTAATAGGGTTGTGGAAGATCTGAGGTGTTATCATACCGATGCCATCTTATCCGAGGAGTTATCGTACCGATGCAATCTTTGTATACCGGGTTGTGATTCAACTTCCTGAATGGTCTCGTAGCTTCTACCAAATCTCCGAGGCATAAATATCCGGGATATGTTCGCTCCGATCAGACTAGGAGATCTCGGAATATTTCATATCGTTACTGGGTTCGATAGGACTGAGGCGTCATTATACCTAGACGATCTTCTTCTATTGGGTCGTAACACATGTCCGAGATGTAACTCCGAGATGTAACACCGAGATGTTTCAAGATTAGGATCCACGTGTCCTCGAGGTTAATTTTATCCCCAATAGTTACCCCCTTAATTCTCTAATTTCAAAAATAAATTGAAATTAAGGGAATTATTTGTCGCCTGCCAACCTGTACTTGCTATTGCTTTTGTCATAAATGGCGCGTCTTTTCAACAGTTTGAATGTTTGAATCATACCGCTTCTTTTTCTGCTAATGACGTAAGCCCTGACGCCGTGCTATTCCTTTATAATCATGACATGATATTCTCGAGGTTATATCATTTAATTTCTAGATCTGAAACGTACGCCCCTTCTGTTTTCGGAGATATTGAAATGATGGCGCCTCTTCATATTTCGGACGCGTGGGGGAGTATTTAATGTTTGGACTACTTTCACTATTCATCCTTTGACATATTCTCATACTCTTTCTTTATCCTCCATTGTCGCCATCTTCTTGAATTTCTTTTCTTCCTCTGAAACTTCTACTCCTCCTTTCTTTCTCTAAAATGGTTCCCAAGAAGGCCACCTCGAATATTCCTCCCACCTCTCGGGCTCGAACCAAAAGGTCCGACGACTACGTAGACCTTTCTCCCCTGGAGAGCAGGGTGGAAACTGCCCTCTTTGAAAGGCATGAGGGTGTTCTACGGCTGAATTACGACATTCCTCCGACGGTGAGGATATTTTATCAAACCCCTGGGGCTCGACTTATTGATGGCGGCGACATCACTCTGTTTGAAAGGATGTTCCTGGCCAGACTCCGGCTACCTTTTCCGGAGATTGCCCGGGATTTCATCCTCTTTCTGATGGTTGCTCCCAGTCAAATCATGCCCAATGCCTGGAGATATCTATTCGCTTCGTATATCCTTTGGAGGCTTGTGTTGAAAAAGGAGATGAAGATTCTCCAATTCTTGAACATTTACAGGCCGAGGCAGACTTCGGAGGGAATGATTGAATTGTGCGTCTGCCACCCCCCTATTTTCATCAAACTTAAGAGTGGGTTGACAAACAATAAATTCTGGGAGTAGCAATTCTTTCGAGTATCTGGGGAATGGGAATGCCCCGAAGGTACTTTTTTGCCCGAGAACCGTAGGATATCTTGGACTTGGAAATTGTTGCGGCCTGACCGAAGTGAACCCCCTTCACTTAGCATATCTAACCGGGAAGATGTCATGAAGATAAGTGACTGGTCTGCAGTCAGGGTTAAAGCCAAGAATTTTGAGGAAGTTGATTTCAACAACCTTGTGACCGAGGAGAATCTGAGGCAATTTCTTGGATACAATATTTCGAGAGACAAGAGGACGATCACCAAAAGAGGAGCGGTCAAGAAAAGAAATGATGGGCCTCCATCTCTGAGGCCTGTCATCAAGAAGAGACCTTTTGGCAGAGCTGAAGAAATTCATGAGGATGTTCCTTTGAGAAAGAAGTGAAAAATCCCTCCGAGGGTGTCCATGGCTAGAACCAACACCGAAGAGGGATCAGCGAGCTTTCGGGGTTTCGTTCTGGAAGTCTCCCCTACACAAGAAGCTGGCTCTACGCCCCCTTTTGTCTTATGAGATGAGTCTGGCTTTGAGGCATCTTACCAGGGCCCAAATACTCCTCTTGAGGAAACCAATTCTGGAGCCTCCACAGTAACAAGTCCGGCGCCAGAGAGATCTGAAAAATAGGGCGAACCGATACCTGAGGCCCATAACGTGCAAGTCACACATCGGGTGAAGCACCTGGCGAGGAAAAAGAAATTCGGTGTCCGAGATCGTCTGGTCGAAATAATTTCAGAGGCTGAGCGGATATGGGGTAGGCCTGTCATAAGGCCTTCTGATGCCGAGGAGGTACGGCAAGAGTCTGCCCCTTCGAGTGAAGGATCTGTTGAAGAGAGGGATGAGGATGTTAGCACCCCTCGAGATGAAGCTTTCGTCGAAGACTTTGTGGAAGAAGGAACTCCTCGGACTCCTTCATCAGAGCGTCCTAGAACTCCACCACCCCCCAGCTGTGACTGCAAAATGGGGAATGCCACCCCCAAGAACCATGTACAGCTCCTGACCAAACCGAGCCCCAAATGGGAACACCCGAGAGGGTAAATACCGAAGAGCCAGGAAGCTCTCAGCAAGTGCGTGTTCAAAATACACCGGGTGCTGGTCTTGAAGTAAGGAGCGTGGATCAATCCGAAGCGAGCCAACATCTCGGAGAGCCTGAAGGATCTAGGTTCAATACCGAGGCCAGCACTTCTGAATTAAGGCCTAATGAGTCTGAGGCAGCCCCGACTATGAAAGCCATTCCTTCTGTGGGCCCTAGCTCTTCTTCTAGACTTTCAGCGGGCTTTGAAGTCTTGGGCAGAGGCCTTCTTGGTCATCCAATGGAGGCTATAAAAAATCTAATCCCCGAAGGGTTCCTGGGAAATGCAGGGGTTTCCTCCCCCGAGAAAATTGCTCAAGGCATTCTTATTTCCCATTACTAGGTGAGTTTCCGAAAACAAACCTTTGTTTTAACCAATTTTTAGCACTTCATTCTAAATTTGCCTACCTTTTTCTTTATAGCTTTTGGTGAAGATGACAGCACTCTGGCAAAGATATGAAAATCGTCAAGTGCAGCCTACTACTCCAGCTCCCGAGGTGCAAGCTCGACTTTCAAGCCTAGAGAAGGAAGTGGCAACTTTGAAAGCTCTCCTTCAATCTAGAGATGAAGAGCTTGCTTCCCGAGACTTGATTATATCCGAGGAGCGCTCTACCAATGCTCGTTTAAAAAAGGAAGTACTTGAGGCAAATGAGCGGTATACTCGCTCTGTTGCGAGTCTTTCTGCTGAATTTGATCATGCAGATCAACTAGCCTCTCGCCTATCGGCCGTACAGAACGAGTGCTCCGAAGCGTGCAAGAATGCCGAAAATGCCGAAGCAGAAAAGGAGAAGCTGAAGGCTGACGTTGAAAGACTCGAGGCTGAAAGGGACAAAGCTGTTAAGGCGCAGGACTGTTCGGAGAGTCTTTTGATCAGGCTTAGAACTAGATATGACGTAGGCCAGGCAAAACTGAAGCGCTATCTGAAGCAGCTAAGCTATGTGCCATTCCTTCGAGACCAAAGCTGGGCTCGTGGATTCAACTGGGGGTTCGAAAACTTTCGAACTTTGGTGACGAACCCTAAATATAAGTTCGACCCCGAAACTGTTGGGCCGCAACTGGTAGGATTTCCTAACGAAGCAGTCCAAGAAATGGAAGAATTCGGTAAAGAATTCATGTCAGACGTTCCAAGTTGGGGTGCCGACACACCGGATCCCCGAGAGGATCCTCTTGAAGAAGCTGCAGGCTAAGGGTTGTTCTCGGGCCTGAATTTTTCCTTTTTTTCTTTCTGAAATCTTTATAACCTGTAAAAGACTTTATATATTACTGAAATGAAATCAATGACTTGAAATCTTAACCTTTTAATTCTTCATCTCTAAATTTAGATGATCCATACTTATAGCATCTGGAGACCTTGATTCTATCTTGAATGTTCTTATTTTTCCGGGAACCTCCAATCTCGCCGTGGCATCCTTTCCATAACCCTTTCGGGTCGTTCGAGGAAAGGATTCGGGATATCCTTAACCTTATCCTTCGGAAACCCCCAACCGGGAGGTTTCAACCCTTTGTATCATTTTCATGACCCCTTCGGGTTGTTCGAGGAAAGGAATCGGGCGGATTCTAATCCGGATATCCTTAATCTTATCCTTCGGAAACCCCCAACCGGGAGGTTTCAACCCTTTGTATCCTTTCCATGACCCTTTCGGGTTGTCCGAGGAAAGGATTCAGGCGGATCTTTTCTGGATATCCTTAGTCTTATTCTTCGGAAACTCCCAACCGGGAGGTTTCAACCCTTTGTATCATTTTCATGACCCTTTCGGGTTGTTCGAGGAAAGGAATCGGGCGGATTCTAGTCCTCATCCCTTCGGAAACCCCCAACCGAGGGGTTTCTTCCCATTGAATCCTTGCCATAACCCTTTCAGGTTGTTCGAGGAAAGGATTCGGGCGGATTCTTCCCTGAGCATCCCCACCATAACTCTTTCGAGTCGTTCGAGGGGAGGATTCGGGTGGACATTGATGTAGCTTGATCATCTTTGGAGAAGTTTGATGAAGAAGTGTTTTCATTCTGTCTCAAACTGCTGCTTTATTCTTAGCAGAGATCAATCGATACCTGGGGGCTGTCTGTTCTTCCTTGCTCTCTGTGTTGGACTAACTGAGAAGTTTCTTGCCTTAATATCCTTCCCATAACCCTTTCAGGTCGTTCGAGGAAATGAATCGGGCATTCTTAGCGTTATACTTTTAGTAATCCCTAACCGAGGGGTTTTTTCCATTGCATCCTTTCCATGACCCTTTCGAGTTGTCCAAGGAAAAGATGCAGGTGGATTCTTTTCTGGGTATTCCCCCATAATTCTTTTCGAGTCGTTCGAGGGGGGAAGTCGGGCTATTTCTTAGACTTCTACAATTGTTGATATGAATTGGAAAGAGATCTTCTTTATTGAATATAAAATAATGGAGAAAAAACAAAGAATTACATATAATATTTCTTCAAATGCTCAGCGTTCCATGATCTTGGGAGTATCTTCCCTATCTCGGTCATCAGGCGATAAGCCCCTTTCTGATGGCATCCTACTACCTTATAGGGGCCTTCCCATTTGGGTCCCATTTTGCCTTCCGTTGGATCTTTCGTCATTAAGCTCACTTTCCTGAGTACCCAATCTCTGAGCTGAAACTTTTTAGGGACCACCTGTTTATTGAAATACCGAGCTATTCGATTCTGATACACTGCCCATGTAACTTGAGCGTCGTCTCTTTTTTCCTGCAAAAGATCTAGATATACCTTGGCATTTTCGTCATTAAGCCCAGGATTGTAGTAAGCTACACGAAAGCTCGGGGATCCCACTTCGACTGGTATCAAAGCCTCGGCCCCGTATGTAAGTGAGAATGGCGTCTCGCCTGTTGGAGTTCTTCTTGTGGTTTGGTACGACTAGAGCACCTCTGGAACATATTCAACCCATGCTCCTTTCTTCTTATCGAGCTTTTTCTTCAATGTCCTTACCAAGGTCTTGTTTGTCGCCTCTACCTGACCATTCGCCTTTGGATAAAGTACCGTGGCATAATAGTTTCGGATACGAAGTTCTGAACACCACCTCCGGAATGGTTCACAGTCAAACTGCTTCCCATTGTATATGACAAAAGCATGAGGGATCCCAAACCGGCACACCACCGACTTCCAAAGGAAACTTGTGATATTTGTTGTGGTTATAGCTGATAATGCTTCTGCTTCTGCCCATTTAGTAAAATAGTCTACAGCTACAACTAAGAACTTCCGACCCCCTTTCCCTACAGGCATTGGACCGACAATATCTACCCCCCATTTCGCAAATGGCCATGGAGAAGTGAGGGGAGTAAGCTTCTCGGGACTTGCTTTCATAATTCTTGAGAACCTCTAGCATTTGTCACAAGTCTTGACGAGAAGAACCAAATCCTTTCTGATCGTAGGCCAATAATAACCTGTTCGGATGGTTTTTTGTGCCAGCATCCTTCCTCCCGAATGGTCTCCGCACACACCTTCATGGATTTCCTTGAGAACATAATCTGCCTCGGTCTTAGAGAGGCATTTGAGGAGGGGTTTGTAGTATCCTCTTTTATATAGTACTTCTCCGAGGAGGCAAAACTGTGTTGCTTATATCTTTACCTTCCAAGCCGCAACCTTGTCTTCGAACAGCAACCCATTTCTCAGGAACTAAATAATCTCTATATCCCATTCTGGTTCATCCAGTGTTGGATCTACTTCCATGACGTTAGCCCTCGGGGTTAACGATGGCTCGGTCAAAACGATAATCTGCCTTCTAGATGCTTCAATCTCTTCATCTGTTCTTGATGCAATCTTCGAGAATTCATCGGCTCAGATATTTTCATCCCGAGGTATCTTCGGACAACCCTTTCGAAATAAGATTGGAATCGGCGCACCTGTTCCAAATATCTGGCCATTCGATCTTCTTGTGCTTCAAATTGTCCTTGAACTTGGCCCACCACTACTTGAGAGTCACTTTGGATTTCAACATTAGTTGCTCCCATCTCTCGGGACAATGCCAAACTTGCTATTACGGCTTCATTATTTGTTGTGACAAAGTCCAGTTTTACAGCAAAACCGAACTCTTGACCTTCAGGATTCCTGAGGAGGACACCGACCCCGCTTCTGTCCTGTGCTGAGGAGCCATCCACAAACACGATCCAGGTTAATTCTTTTGGAAGTTCTTCCGCTTCGGGAATGTTGCAAAATTCCACCAAGAAATCTGCCAGAACCTGTCCTTTGATAGCCATCCGAGGATGAAACTCGATATCAAATTGTCCGAGTTCCATTGCCCAGTTGACTAACCTTCCCGAGAGGTCAGGCTTTTGCAGAACCTTCTTCATCGGATACTCGGTTAAGACTCTAATAGCATGAGCCTGAAAGTATGGCCTCAATCTCCTGGCTGAGATAACCAAAGCGAACGCCAATTTTTTGATCCGGGGATATCTTTCCTCTGCTCCATGAAGTGCTTTACTCGTAAAGTAGACGGGTTTCTGAATTCCTGAATCTTCTCTGACTAGCGCCGAGCTTACTGCTGAGGGGGATACTGTCAAATAGAGATAGAGTATCTCCCATTCGGTAGGGCGGCTCAACAAGGGAGGGTTTGTTAAGTATTCCTTCAACTTTCCGAAAGCTTCCTCACATTCCTCACTCCACATAAATGCTTTTCTCAAAATTTTAAAGAAGGGAAGGCACTTATCTGTTGACCGTGATATGAAACGGTTTAGGGCCGCAATCCTTCCTGTCAGCCATTGAAGTTGTTTTGTTGTTCTCGGTGCCTCCATCTCGAGGATAGCCTTGACTTTCTCTGGGTTTGCTTCGATGCCCCTCTGTGATACCATGAACCCCAAAAATTTTCCTGAAGAAACTCCGAAGGCACACTTCATAGGGTTAAGCTTCATCTTGTATTTTCTCAGAGTCCGAAAAGTTTCTCGAAGGTCTTCTATATGTTTGGTTGCCCGAATACTTTTAACCATCATATCATCAACGTATACCTCAACGTTTCTGTCAATTTGATTCCAAAACATCATGTTCACCAGTCGTTGATAAGTGGCTCCCGCATTCTTCAAACCGAAGGGCATCATCTTATAACAGTAGAGTCCTCGGTCTGTGATGAAAGCAGTTTTCTCTTGATCTGCCTCTTCCATGTAGATCTGGTTGTATCCCGAGAAAGCATCCATAAAGCTTAGGAGCTCGTGTCCAGACGTTGAGTCGACCAACAAATCAATCTGAGGCAAAGGAAAACTATCCTTCAGGTATGCCTTATTCAAGTTAGTGAAATCTACGCACATCCTCCACTTACCATTAGACTTCTTCACCAGTACCACATTGGCCAACCACTCGGGGTAATCCACCTCCCGGATAAATCCGGCTTTCAATAACTTCTCTACCTCTTCTGCAACAGCTTGATTTCATTTGGCGGCAAAAGTCCTTCTTCTCTGTTTCACTGGCCGATGATTTGGGTCCACATTCAGCTTATGGACAATGACGGATGGATTAATTCCTAGCATATCTTCATGGCTCCAGGCGAATACATCACTATTGCTCCTTAAGAACGCCACCAGATCTTCCTTCACGAGTTGGGGGAGTTGTGAGCCTATACAAACTTTCGTTCCCGGATCACCTATTTCGAACTCCTCCAAGCCTTCCACAGGCTCTGCCAACGGTGACTGCTATTTCCCGTCCTCCTTAGCTTTCTCACCCAGATTGTGCTGCCTCGGGGTGTCTTTCAGGGATAAGTTGTAACAAAGCCAAGCCTCCTTCTGGTCTCCCTTAACCACTCCAACTCCTTCTTCTGTCGGGAACTTCATACTGAGATGTGGTGTTGAGGTCATAGCTTTTAAGTCGTTGAGAGCTGTCCTTCCAATAATGGCGTTATAGGCCGAGACTCTGTCAACTATCAAGAATTTCACCATGATGACCTTTTGCCTCGGATAAGTCCCCGCCGTCACAAGGAGATCGATAGAACCGAGAGGCAGCACCTTTTCTCCAGCGAAACCCTGTAAGTGGCATGAGACCGGGACCACCTTCTCCCGTGGGACTCCCATGTAATCAAAGGCTGACTTAACCAGAATATCGACCGAGCTCCCTGTGTCAACAAGGATCCGTCGAGTCTGATAATTTGCTATTGTTAGGGTGACCATAAGGGCGTCTGTGTGCGGAAGTGAGACTCTAGCATAATCATCATCCGAGAACCCTATAATCAGAGGGTTATATTTCTGAAACTTTGGGGGCTTTTGGACCGAATACACTTCGAAATCATCCAGCTGCTTGGCATATGCCTTCCGAGCCGAATTGGACTCGCCTCCTCCTCTAAATCCTCCCGAGATGGTGTGGATGATAGGAAGGTTGCCTTGGTGCTCCACCCGAGCTCTACTCCTGCTCCTTTCTCTTCTTTCTTCTCCTCGAGGCTAAGGTGCTGGTTCTCTGCTTCTACCTCTTCTTTCTTCCTGCCTCAGTCTATAGTTTCTTCTTTCATTCTGATCTTCTTCTCTTCTAGGTCACGGATATTGGTCCCGCTCTTGTTGGTTTCTCTCATTAACGAGAAATCGGACTAGCTTCCCATTCTCGATAAATTTCTCAATCAACTGTCTCAGTGATACACACTGCTCGGTCAGGTGACCATATGAATCATGGAAGGCACAGTATTTGTAAGCCAAGCGCGGAGGCGGATCTCCTGGAATGGGTCTCGGCCTCTAGTAATTCGGATCTTTTTTGAGTTCCATAAGCACCTCGGTGAGAGAGGCATTTAATGGAGTTCACTTGTAATCTCTGAAATTCTTCTTCGCCTTCTTGTACCTCCCGGGACCGGCATCCTGTGTGGGCTCGGGATTCTTTTTCTTCTTGGGCTTCTCAGTGGAAGGTTGTTGTTGCTGCTGGGAATTACCGAGAAGGGCTCGGAGTGTTTCCTCCTGATTAATGTACCTGTCCATTTTTACCATAAAAGTATGAAGATCCTTCGGTGGTTTTAACGCCAAGTCCGCCATCAACGGTCCGTCTTTCTTCAATCCTTGGAAAATTGCACCATAAATGAAGTCGTCTGGCACACTTTCTGTCTCCAACTTTTCCTGATTGAATCTCCATAAATAATCTTTTAAAGATTCGTTTGGTCCCTGCTGCACAGAGAGATTAGATACCCTCTAGGTTTCCTTCTGGCTCTTCCGGACACAAATTGGGCCAGGAATTTCCTTCCAAAGGCGTCGAAATATCAATCGACCTTGGGGGAAGGTTTCTGAGCTAGTCTCGGGCCTTTCCTGACAAGGTGAGGGGAAAAGCTCTGCACACCATAGCGTCAGGTGTCTTGTGCAAGGACACGTGAGATTGGAAATTATCCAAATGCCCCACCGGATCTTCACTACCGGAAAAAACAGGGATATCGGGTTCCTTAAACCTTCCGGGCAGGTCGAAGTTGGATACTTCTTCGGTAAATATAGACTCCTTATGCTGAAAGAGGTTGTCCACGAGAGACTCATTCCCGTCACGCTTCTGATCCATAGTTCTTGATAGTGCATCATACTTTATGCCCAAGTCCAGAACCATCTGTTGCAGCCTTCTTTCAGAGTCTGTTGGTGGAGGTGGAACCGGATTAATAGGCTCCACACGGTCCTCGATCCACGGCTCGACTCTCTCCCCTGACTCTTCCGGATTCCCATTAAGATTTGTTCCTTCAACCGCCTCGTGATTCAATGGCGGTGGAGTCTGAGCAGCTATCAGCAAAGCGTTCTGAGCCAGCAAGTCCTCCACATTCTTCTGCGCCTGGGCCAACTGTTGACTTAGTTGGGTTATTCTGGCCTCTGGACCGGCAGACTTTGCTTCTCCGCGGACATCATCTTGACCTAGATTAGGGCGTCGTGCTTCTTCTTGGGTTTCATTTTGAACCGGATTAGAATGTCTCGTAGTCACCATCAAGGATTTATTTTTCGTAAGAACAACTCTCGGTTCCCACAGACGGCGTCAAACTGTTGGTACAGTTTTCGGTATGGTGACGTGTCGCCTATTGATTCGCTGCCTCCCTCAAACGTACAACCTTGATTCCTATAAAACAACAAACAACTAGTCGGGAATGCCGTCTACGCCCACTCCGATGCCTAAGTCAGTTCAAATCAATTTCCTGGAATGTATCTATAATCTCAAAAGCTCAGAGAGAATAATCCTCCTGAATACCTGGCGTAGTGGTCTTATTTATAGGCTTGTAGTTGCAGTTCTACTGGGATTTTTGAAGCCCAGTTGAACTAGGAGTTTGAGTCCTAGTCTGGTTGAACCTTAACCTTATCTTCAGGAAATTTGAATAAGGCTACAGAGTCCAAATTGAATTGCATTTGTACCTCTTTAATCTTAATTCTACGTTACTAGCTATCTTATCCCGTTAATAATGGGATAGAGGCTTATCCCTGATCTTCCGGGATACTGGCCTTATCTCACTCTAAGACAATTGTAACACACTTCGACCAACCCCCGAGGTGATAATATCCGAGACATGTTCGCTCTGACAGGACTAGGAGATCTCAGAATATTGCCGCACCGTAACAGGGTTGTGGAAGATCTGAGGTGTTATCATACCGAGGCTATCTTATCCGAGGAGTTATCATACCAAGGCAATCTTTGTATACCGGGTTGTGATTCAACTTCCCGAATGGTCTCGTAGCTTCTATCAAATCTCCGAGACATAAATATCTGGGATATGTTCGCTCCGATCAGACTAGGAGATCTCGGAATATTTCATACCGTTACTGGGTTCGATAGGACCGAGGCGTCATTATACCTAGACGATCTTCTTCTACTAGGTCGTAACACATGTCCGAGATGTAGCACCGAGATGTTTCAAGATTAGGATCCACATGTCCTCGGGGTTAATTTTATCCCCAACGGTGTTTATAATGAAAATCTGAAATGGTTTACAAACAATAGTAAATAGATAACCATTTGCTACTTTTATTAAATGTATATTCTGAAAATAGATTAGGGTCTCGTTTGACAACACTCTTTTATAATATTTTTAAAAAAGCAAAAGTATTATTACTCATAAAATACTTAAAACTACTTTCACTTTTATTTTAGTTCTAAATATTTTTTTTTTTTAAAAAAAGGAAAAGTAGCCTCCAAAAAAATTTATGTGGACCATTTACCATTCATAGAATCATAGATAGAGTATGGACACCCGGGCCGAAAAAACCAAATAGGATTTTCACATGGTTGATGTTGACTAATTGGCTAGCTTTTTAGACGGAGTCAAGTTAATGGCAATTCCAACTTTGGACCGCTCCTTTAAACTTGAGTTTAGCTTTTTAACAGACTAAAAGTTGAATTATTGAAAAAGCAAAGCAGCCAGCGAGGTGAAGATTTCGGGTTTTATTAAGAGCAAACAACTCTCTCCCTCTATTTTTTTTTTACTTTTTCCAAAAAAATCAAATAATTTTTTATTTTTTTTATTTTTTATATCACATCAATAATTTTTTATTATTATCCAAATAAAAAAATACACTACAAAATAATATTTTTTTTCACATTTCTATAAAACAATTTTAAACTTTTTTATACTTTATATCACACCAATTATTTTTTACTGCTATTCAAATAAATATTTTTCGATTACGATATTTATCAAACAAGTTCCAAATTTTATTTTATTTTTATGTTTTTTCCTCTTCATAATGGCTGGGGTCCCCCTGATTTTGATCGATCTTTTTCTCTCTTTTTGAGGGAAAGAATTTAAGATGTGATTATGCGGGTTTAATGTTATTTAATAATATATGCAAAGTCCTTTCTTGTGACTAAAAAGAAAGCTCTTTGATAATAGCTTGAGTCAACGTAAGACAAAAGTAGTGGAAGCTGGCTCACTTTCATTAACAAACGTTTTCCAGTTAATTTACACAACGAGAATCTTCTTTTCTTATATATAGATATATTGTCAGAGCAATTTTCACAACGAAAATGAGAATATGCAGTCGGATTCTCACCCTTGCAAAATCTGTGTGTTGGTACAGTTTTCGGTATGGTGTGAATCTACACGTTCTTCTGATGTTCTTCACGCTTCTTAATAATTCTCCTTCCGGGGGTCCTCTCCGATGCCTAAATTAGCTTCTGTAAGAAAATAATGGTCTGTGCATAAAAACTGAGTCTTAGTTTATACATGGGGTATGAGCCTATTTATAGGCAAAGTGGTGAAGTCAAAGCTGGATTAGAATTCATGCTCCTTGTCGATCTAGAACTGCTGTCAGAGTTCTAATCGAGATCTAGAATTGATGTCAGAGTTCTAATCGGACTCTAATATTTTATTAGACTTCTAATCTGATATTTTCTTAGACTTCTGATCTGATCATTCTTCTTATCTGATTGGACCATAAGTCCTATCCCAATTCTACCAGAGATAGGACTACTGATCAAACTATACTTGGGTTAATTAGAGTCCTATCCCAATTTACTGAGATAACTGATACCTGATTTCCCTGAAGTAGTTGCTAAATGTCTATCTCCTCCTTGGATCGGGTTGAGTGAAATTTATCTCCAACACTGTGCAACCTATTATTTAATTTTAAATATAAATTTAGATAGTAATTCAAAACGTCTATTACATCATATGCAGATAGCAGATAATTATCACATAAACACAACAGTCATGCGAATGCGGATAATAATTAATCACGAACATGATTCCTCTCCCCCACCCTCTCTCTTCATCTCTCCCTGCAACTCAGGCCATTTTTTCAATAGCATGCACCAAACAAACCGCTCGCAAGTCCACCAGAGGCAAGGCTCCGAGGAAGCCATTGGCCAAAGGCTGCCCGAAAGTTTACTATTCAAAAGAAATAACTAAACCCCTTAGCAACAGATGAAGCCCAAAGGAAAGAAAAAAATAAATAATAATTTTCACATACATTTTTAATGCAACATTTAATTTTCACGTCGGAGGAAATCTTGGAGCAGTGTTTTCCTCCAATCAATTTTGTGAATTATTGGGGATGAAAAACTGCTGACGTTAGTGATTGATAGTTATAATGGTCAAAATTCAAACTCAACGGCTAAAAGCAACGACATGAATACAATGATGAACAACTGCTAAGCAAAATTTCAAACCTTCGAAGATAATGCCAATGAGAGAAGTTGGACAATATGAAGGGCCATTATTAATTAACGCTGACGTAACAAGACTTGGCTATAGAAAGATCACCCAAGGGGCTGTTTGTATGAAAAATGTATTAAAAAAAAAAATTTCTTATAAAACTTGCATAAAAAATTGTGTTAAATTCTCTTAAATATATATAAGTCGTACCTTGGAGGCTCAACCCCACTAAGCTCAAACAATGTCCCCTTTCTTGTGCAGAAATAAACTCTCCTGGCAGGCAATTAGCAAAACCAATGAGTTAATTTAGAGAGAGACATACAAATTTCTTGCAGCGATGATTTATGTAAAACTTATGGTCTGTTTGAGATTTTAAAACGTGTAATTTGAAAACTCGATTTTTTAAAAAGCGGTTAAGTGTTTGGTAAAATTACAGTTTTAACCTTTAAAATTAAAAGCATGTTTTTAAAAACACACCTCCAAATGATACATTTTTAGCGATTTGGTAAAAAAAATAAAAATTTATATACTCACACTCCATCATGTGACGATACAGCAACAACAGACTTCATCAGTATCAAAATTAATTCAAAGATCTTTGTGGTTGACTTAATTTACAAATCACTCCGTAGAGTCAAACTCCGTTAAAAATTTCAGGTAATTTGTGACTCTTTATGTGCAAGGTTTCCTTATGGGTGTTGTCTAATTATTTGCGACAGGGTAGATTCGTAGTTGTGCTATAACTGTTTGTGGGAATGGCTTTTTCAGCACTTTGTTTAGAGAGTTATTTATCTCTGTATCACTTGCTCCCATTCCTAAGGCCAAACTGTCCAGCTCGCCAAGCATCGAGAATTTGGTTTTTTACTTGCAGTAGGGGTTAGTCATATCATTGAGATGCTTGGTCTTTTCGCACTGAGAGGGGGACTTGGATTTTGTGTACCAAACTCAGGGCTTGGTCTTCAAGTGCCTAGCCGGAGCATATGCTTTTGGTGCCTAGTCGGAGCTAGGTTTTTGAGTCCGTTCCTCTTGTTTTATGCTGTAACGCACTCAAATTATTTAATTATGAATAATCTAGACTCATTATCAAATACCAGTAGCGATTAGCGAAGAGTATTCACATGTACCATTTGTTTTTGTTTTTTTTAACAAATATCTTTACAATACATAAATAGAGCACCATGTACCACCCAAAATTATAACTCACTAACAGGTCAAACCTCTTAATTCTAACCCTCTAATTTCGTATTGGGTTTGCATCGGATTCACAGATCATGTCAAAAATTGCATGTCATTATGTCGCGTGTCGGGTTCGAGTCATGTTGAAGTATTGGTATAAGACTATATAGGTCAAACCTAACCCGACCCATTTAATTAAATGGGCCAGACTCCTCAACTCTAACCCTTTAAATTCGTATTGAGTTCTTACCGAATTTGCAAGTCGTGTCAAAAATTGACAATCATATTCCCAACATCTTATTCGAAGGAACTCCTTCAAATCTCCCCTCAAAAGAATGAAAACTCATATATTATTCTTTGATTTATTCTTAAGCAGTTGTCATAAAGGGGCACAAGTAGGGTTGGCAGTTTTGACACAACCCGTGAATCTAACACAAACACAACACGAAATTACAGGTTTAGGGTTTAGGTTAAACGAGTTGTGGGTTGACCTGTTTACCGACACAATTATAAACGGTTTGACAGGTCAACTCGCCAACCCATTTACAACTCATTTAGTTATCGGGTCACCCACCAACCTATTTATGACCCATCAACCCGTTTAGTTAAATGGGTTGACATGCAAACCCGACAGGTGACCCGTCCAACCCATTTAGTTAATCGTGTTGGGTTTGAGTTGACCTAAACGGGTTAATGGATCAACCAAGTAGACCTGAACCTGACACGACAAGCCGAATTGCCAACCCTGGGCACAACGAGTACAAATAAAATATACTGTCGGTCATAACTCTCCCAAAGCAATGTCTTAATCTCCAATGTCTCCCTTCAGGGACAAGTCAACTTGCTTTGTATTCTTAAGTTCGTGCAAGTGGTGAAAGAAAAAAAACAGTGAATGAGACCATGTAAACTTATAAAGCACAAGTTTTTTTTTTAAAAAAAAAAAAATTCTTAAAGCACAAGTGTTGATAAAGATATTACAGCTTTTAATACAATTTCTTAGAAACTTATAAATTGATATAATAGTTGCATCACTTATCATTTAATTATTAAATAATTAAATTTTTTGTCAACCTTTTTTTATTAAAATTGTCATTTATGTTATGTTTATGGCACTCATTTAGATTGTCACATGAGTTTATAAGAAATTTATAGTAAAAGTTGTAGTAGCTAAAAGATTTTTCAAGCATAAACTATGTGTAAAAGAGTCGTTAACCTTATTTGTCTAAACTTAAGAGAGCTCTCGTCTCTATTTTTCCTCTCTAGAATCTTCTCACATGAGCTTTTATTTCCTCATCCTTAGCAAATCTCTAGCTCCTCAATTCCTCATGCTTGGATCTCCATAGTTGGTACCCCTATTTTGTCTATAGAGACCTCCAGATTTGGTTGCAGATCCAATTTCGGTGTCCTATGCCTTCATTGCTAGGTACTCCTCCTGCCGGTCTTTGCGATGGCATTCCGTTCCAATAGCTCCAATCCAACCAAATTTTGAATCCTATGCCTTCATCGTTGGGTACCTCTCCTGCCAGTCTTTGCGTTGGTATTCTATTCCAACAGTTCTCAACCACTACTGGTGCTCTCTCCCTTGCTACAGCTCCCAAACTTGCAACAACTAATGTCGATGCTGGCAATTCCAACCTTGGACCGCTCCTTCAAACTATTAGAGGATTAACCTCTGCAGCAAGGCATCTAAGAGCTGCAAGCCATATCTGCAGCAAGTCATCCACAGCAAGTCAAGCATCTCTGCAGCAAGCCCACTGCCCACTTCTCTGCAACAGCAAGTCATCCACGCCAGTCTCAAGACCATTCCTCAAATCTTCCACCCATACCTTCTTGTATTTCTCATTTAGTTTTTCCCTTTATCCTCTGGTTCTTAACTCTTTCTCAAGTCTATATATTAGACTATTTTGTAATTAGAATACGTAAGTGAAATCAGTAACAATGTAGTCCTTTGTTTACCTTCGTGTTCTCTCCATCTTCCATTACAGACAACCATCTCCTTCTCTTTATTTTCTAATACAAACCACAGTGAATGGCAGCCCTTTTCTTGCCCAGTATGCCAAGATTCAATTGAACTGAACCAATCTTTTGACCCATTTCCCAATAACGTTTAGGTTTATGTCACACTATGCTGATTATATTGGAGTCTTTGTATGACTGTACTGTCTGTACACCAATTTTCCTTGTTTTTCTCTTCATGTATTATCCATGCTTCCCTTGTATTGCTTTTTTTTTTTTTAATTAAAAAAAAAAACATATATTATGCGTTAATTTTATGCAAGGTACACACAAAAAGTCCCTTGGCAAAAAAGAACAAGCCCATGAAATGTCAATATGAATTCATTTCACACACTTAAGATTCGGGGGTGGCACAATGGCCTGGGGGTGAGCGGCCTTCGGGCCACCCCTAGATCTACTAGGCCTGGGGCCACCCACCCCTTTATTTATTTATTTTTTAATAAATTTATATTTTTTATTAAGATGGACACGTGTCGCCATCTTATTAACAACACGTGGCACTGACGTGTAGGGTTAACAAATTCCGTCAAAATGTAGACAGAAAATCAACCCAAGGAGTAAAACATAATTATTACATACTACAGGGACCTCTCATGAACTTTTTAAACTATAGGGAATGAAAAATAATTATGGCATACTACAGGGACCAACGATGCAATTATCCCATAACTTAAAGTGAAAGGGTTTTTTTTTTTTTTTAAATGAGGAGAAATCTCTTCAAGACTGTGTCATTTCGTGTACCCACCCCTGAATGTTACCACCACACAAATCAAGTAAGTCAAGACTTTGCCACGGGATGTGGCTCCAAAGAATTGTTTGCCGCATCCAACATGCACTCACCAAAGTCCAAGACAACCACCCTTCGGGGTTAAAGGAAGAGAAAGGTGAGCCAAATCAGATCACAGATTAAGAATGAGTAAAACCGATACTAGCTCAATTTCTGACCAAAGAATAGCAAATATTCTAACAATCTCAGCAAATTACCACGCTATGCTCTATACTCGGTACAGACTTTTAAAAAAGCTATATCTTTCAAAACATGGAGAATTGTGGGAAAGTGGGAAGTTAAGCACATGTAACCAAGAGCAACCCTACCAAATTTTACTTTGAAAATGAGAAAAAAAAAATGAAATAAAAAAAAAAAAATTACTAATTACACTAGTAAAGGGAAGATGAACCCTGTGATGAAGAATGAAATAATAATGTCCTTTACCTACTGCTGAAATTGAAATGAAATGTAATGGAAGCCCTTCTGGAATACACACGAGAACCTCCACAAAGCAAAAAAGAAATCAAGCCTCTCAACTTCTATCGTTCCTCTACACCTCACACTGACATCAGACCTGCAAAACATGAGGCACTCTCTGAGCAATGGGAAGAAGCTTCAAAGGATATATATATATATCATTTCAAAAAAAAAAACAGAAATAAAATAAACAAGGTTTAAAAATATTTACAAGCACCATGTGGAACATAATTGATAAGCAAATCAAACTCTACTGGAATTTTTAAGGAAAAAAACTAAGGATGATTCTCTAAAGCCACAAGGAAAACAGACAAATATAGAAAGCAGAGGGGTGGAGGTGCACAAAAAAGAGAGCACCCCTCAAAGACATCAAAAGATCAACAAGGCTCAGAGAAAACTTAGATATGCCATGCTAGAGAAAGATATCTTATGTCAAAATATGCCTTAAAATAGCAAAAATCCCAGAAAATTTCGTAAGTAATACTTGTTCTTAATTTTTTTTTTTTTTAGTATTTATTTTTATGAGTAGAAGAGAATTTGATTGTTCTTGATGTTAAAGTACACATTGCCTTGGTTCTACTAGAGAGCCACCTATTTAACAAGCGACTTGTCCAATGCCCGAAAACATACTAGGAAGACTAGGAGGACAACAAAGTTCATGCCTGACCATCTATGAATAGTGGACTCGAGGCTTGAAGACAGGCACAATAAGCCAAGCACTATGGTCGTCATACAATTCTAATGAAAAAGAAGCTGAAGTGCTTGAACAAAAAATAACAGTCCCTCAACAAATCTGAACTGTATTCAATACCCCCATATCCATTATGTTTTTCCAGATTTCCACCATTATATTTTGGGCATCCATGAAGATGATGACCTCATTGTTATAGCATTTATTCAACTTAGCCACTCTTACTGACTTAGCAACATAGATTCAGAACAAAACAGTCAACCAGAGAGGTTCATAACCCAATAAAATTCAACCTCAGTATTTGCAGTCATTAGACGACATTTATTAAAAGGGGGGGAAAAAGGAACATTTTCCAAAAACCTTTTGAATAAGCAGAAAGAAGTTTCCCATGAAAGTACCTCAAATCATAAGTCCACCTTAGATTTTTTCCCCGTAACAATCTGGAAAATGCGGAGGCCCCTGCTAAATGCTTCGTTGAAAAGGATCCTCGTCTGCATTGACTGAAACCCAGGCAACCATGACAGTAGAGCCACAGGAGCCATGACAATGACTCCAAACATTACATCATACAGCCGAGACACAGAAATAACAAGCTCCCAAAGTATAGTGGACTGCAGCACCGGCCGGAATACTTGGGCAATCAATATCAGGCCCCATCCAGTGGGGATGAATGCCAACAGACTAGTGAAAATATCAACAAACGTAAAACCGGTGAATTCCAGCAGGGCAATTATCACAAGTATTGCAAGTATGATCACGAGAAACTGGACTAGACGATAGTAGATGTGGTCTCTTGCTGCGTATTTATCCCTAGCATATGCTATTACCACATATATACCAAACGCCACAAACACATAGATCCAAGACAACAAGTAAACAGCAATACTGGTACTCCCAGCAGCAATGTTTAGCTGGTATACTATCCCATACTGAAAAAAGAAGAATCGTAGGTCCAAGATTATTTCCAGTACCTTTCCCCAAATGCCAGTCGTCCTTAGATGATCCTGCTCCTCGTACCACCATCTTTCCCAGCTCTGTTCAGATTTTGCAAACACACTACCACGGAACCAAATCCAGTTCATGAAGTCATCAAAATCATAAACAGTCTTCAACCAATCAAACCCAGAAGGATTGAACACGAAGGGAGCCATAATCCATGACATAACCAGGAACCAACTTGTGATGGTCATGGCTATGTAAACAAATGTGTCGGCAGCTATAGAACTGTGCGCTGCATAAACTATTAGTATCAGCCCAAGTTCAATCGCCTTCACAAAGTGGCTACGAGCATAGAGTCTATAATTCTCTGCAAAACTCTTGTGCTGCACGACAAAACCACGACCAGTGGCCCGGTATTTTGCGCCGCCATGAAGAATAGTCCGGCCAAAGTAGTGAGCACGAGTTCCCATAGAGAATGAGTAGAAAACAGATGACAGCTGGAGCTGCATTGTCAAGAAATCCCAGATAGCATGAAGGAACCCAAGCTCAAGAGTGTTCTCCACTATCATGGGAAGAGCAGTGAACAGACCAAGCTGGATGATGAACTGCTGATTCAAGATTGTACCGAGTGCTGCATTGCTTTTTGTGTTGGCAGAAGCCTCAACGCCACTAAGAGCCAGATAGAGTCGACCCCACAGAAAAGCATATACAGTGAGAATCACCACCATTGTGTTGAAAAAGAATCCCACAGTAGTGTAAAAGAATGACAGCATCCGGAAGAAGTCCAGCCTATGACCCAACCTGTAGACATCTCTGCTGAGAACTTGCTCACCATTTCCACTAGCAACCTTGGCCTCAAACATGGATACTTGATTCAACCCAACATCCCTTCCTTTGCCAACTTGGATGTATTCATGGTGGGTGACATTGCCTCCACGCAATGTGCAATTAAAGCCAGCAAAAATGTCCTCACTGATGTTAATCACTCTAGAAGCTTTACTGATGCCACCACGAGTCATGAACCAAAACCTGTCAAAAACATCTGGATGGCCATAATGCATTCGAACCTTCAAAGGGTTTGCTAAAACACGCTGTCCTAAGGTCACAAAACTTGTTTCCTGAGCCGACATAAACCAAGCAAGCGATGAAACAGAACCAGTAAAAATGTGCTCCCTAACTCCCAAGATAGTAGGCTTCCGGATACCATAATAGAGCCTGAATTCTTCCAACAGATTACGCATTTTGAGAGCCTCTTCAAAATAGTTGTCTTGGTTCATATCAATAGTCTGAACAGCATCACCACGGGTGAAGATGATGGCATGATTTTGATTCTCCGGTTTACCCTCTCCAAGCTTTAAGGGACCAGGCAACTTTATCCTGTAGATTTCCACTTCCTTCTCCAACTGCTGATCGTACTTCACAAGGACAGAGAAGTATTCCATCTCGTCCCTCCCTGAGGAAACCTCATCAACATAGGCAACTCGAAGGGCTTCATTGTTTTTCATCAGATACAAGATTTCCTCGGCATGGGGATCTTTTTTCGCCTTTTGAGTCCCATATATCTGGCAGGCAACCACGTATGTGTACTTCATCAAAGCAGTCCCATACTCGTGCCCTTTGTATAACAAGTTCACTGAACTGCTTGTTCTACTCAAACTCCTCATAGAAGCTGACCTTTCCGAGTTGTAACCATCCAAGCTATCTCGTCCCATCGGACCAAGTTCCCGTGATCCTTCCCGGATGTCCACTTCTGATGCAGAATCCAGAAATGCAAGCATCTTAAGAGCCCGATAGTAATACATCATTCCCCTTACAGTCCGGGAAAGTGTCTGGCCTCTGTATGAGGCCCAAAGCCTGAGATCTCTCAGCTTAGTTGTCCACAGTTCATCCTCTTTCACCATCCCTTCCCGGCGCATCCTCTCTAAAAAATTTTTCCACTCATCAGCATAAATTGTCTGCAAATAGTACAGGGTCGAAACCCCATCTTCATTCTCAGTTCTAAGTTGCTCTTTGCTATACACTACTTCTTCAGTGTAGTAAGGAGTCAGAACACTGAAAGCCATCATTTTCTCAACTTGGGGGGCGTGTGGCATGTTCATGAAAAGGGAATTACTAAAGAAGGCAATCCGGCGTCTTGCCTCAAGATTTTCCGGGATATTGTGCATCGAGTCCCGGGAGGTAAGAATCGTGTGCAGCCGCCTAACCTGCCGATAAAAGGCCTCTTTCTCGGGATCAGGTAAGTTAACAGCATTCTCAAAAAGCAGACCCTGAGCGGAAGGTGGATTACGAGGAGCCAGACCATCCTCCCTCAGCTGTTCAACGCTCCTCTTCTCGTTGAAAAAATCTCGTTTAGCAATCTCGTAAATGGCCTGCAGAGCGTTTACCACCTGGGTGGGATCTTTCATAGGTTTCTTCAATAGCTGAACAAGTTTGATCAACTGGGTGTGGAGCTGCGGTAGTACCGTCATGTTGAACGTTTTAGTGAATCTCTCAATCTCAATAGAGTGATCAATCTCTTGAAAAAAGACGGTCATAATGGAATGCTCTTCGGTGTTGCGTTTTATAATCTCAAGCAGCAGCAAGTGCTTGAGAGACTCATAAGCTTCGATCACAGCGCAGCGCCTGTACTCATTCTTGCATATCTTATACCAGAGCCACTTGTCAGGAGCATCCACCAACTCCTTCGCCTGACTGAGTGCAAGCAGCAGCTCATTACAGAGAAGGAAAGTAGGCCAGCGGATGACCCTGACATTCCAAGAGTTCTGTGGCAGCTCCAACAGCTCAAGCTCACAGTCAGAGATGATATCTTCTTCCCTGAAAATTGAAATAATCTCATTCCATATCAAAGCAAACTTATTTGCCTCAACCTGGTTTGATTCAAGCTTCCTATAGGGCCGACCGAGCCCATATCGCAGCTTCAACCGGTGGATGGCATCCTTAAACCTGTTCGTCATCCCCCTTGCATTCAACAGCTGCTCCTCCGGCATGAGATTGAACTGAATAGCACTTGCAAAGAACTGGAACCTCAGCCTCAATTGTTCAATATTACGAATCTCACCCAAGTGCTGAAATAACCCCACGCCTGCCCCAACTAAAGAGGAATAGATCGAATACCAAATCTGAATATCCATGAGGTAAATCAGAGCAACAGGAAGCCATAGTAGCCCAACCGCAAATTTGTTGCTTTTTTTAAAAATCTGATACCATTCATAGTGCACGTCCGTCAGATGCCACAGCGCCTTTGTTGGGCGGATCATGGGTTTGATCTGCAAAAAATAACTGAAACAAAATTTGGTAGCGAGCACCACAATCCAGAACAAACTGTACTTTATGTTATCAACAAGACCCTCCCTCAACCCACGACCCACAAAAGTCCTGCTCTGAAACCACCACGACAACATATAGAACACCCTCCAATTCGTCTCCTCGATGAAATTCCTAATCCACGGAATAATAAACAGCGAAATGGCCAAAATCTCCGGTAACACGAAAACCAACGCGACCTCTAGAAAAGTCACCACCCTCCGATTCGCCTCGGCGGACCACCTTCCATCGCCCTTTTTCTGAGACCATATCCGTCCATAGAACACCCCGAAAATCAAAAGCCACACGGCCGCAACCACGCTCTTCATCACCATCCTCACCCCGAGCCCCAGCGTCTCTCTGGATACCAAACTATACTGCATCGCAGCGTCCAACAAGGACTTCAAGAACCTCAACCCACTCCACGTGAAGAATACTGTCAAAACTTTCACTTGCACGTCCCTACTCTTCAATGCATGCCATGGATAATCCTTCTCCTCCCAGGCTATGATAATCGCCGCCTGCAAAAACAACGCCAGCATCACCCATAGCCTGTCGAAGCTCCTGAACAAGTTCCAAAACGACCTCTGCTCCACAAACCCAGTTTTCCCCACGCGCTTCCCACTACCACTCCTCACGAAGAAATTACTCGACAAATCGATCGGCCATTTGAGCTTCTGAAAGCACCGTTTACTCCAAAAATACTCGTTTATGTCATCGTAATTGCGCCACACACGATGCGGTGCAGTGCCGTCCTTGCTGCTCTGAACCTCGGCCCGGATCGTCTCGTAGATGGGTTTAACCACGCAGTTCAAGAACGCGTTTTCACCGGACAACGAGGGCAAGACCGGCTGACCGGTGTTCTCGTCGATGTAGTCCTCGAGGATCTTGTTGAGCTCCATGGCCATGTTATGGAAGATAAAGCAGATGCACTCGGGAACGAAGCGGAGATTGGCGGCCTCGCCCCAGATGAGGAGGAAGAGCGAGACGTAGAGGAGCTCGCGGCGGTAGTCGGCGGCGGAGGAGGCCTCCCGGCGATCGGAGATCCAGATGTTAGACTTCTTGCCGAGGTAGGAGCACCAGGCGTTGTAGTTGCGAAGAAGCTTCTTGCGGAAGCGGCGCAAAACGGCGGCGTCGAGGACGTCGATGTTGTCAGGGGGAGGCGAGAGGCGCATCTGGGCGTTGGCCAGGTGGAGCACCAGGTGCTCCCGCTGGTTCCGGACGTTGTCGTTTTGGAAGCCGAAGAAGAGGGCCAGCCAATCCAGGAGGTCCATGTGGGGCGCCCATTGCCCGTATGGCGGCTTTCTCAGGTCCCCCACCGCTCTGAGGGCACTCGTCACTGCGCGGACCTCAGGAAACCGCAGGGACGGGTGGTCTGCCAGCAGGTTGTGGATGGGTATGATGTTGTACGGCTCCGATTCCGCCGGTGCGGGCCGCGGCTGGGCCGGAGAAGGCCGCTGCCGGTGGCTCATGGCATAGGGGAGATCTGAAAAACGGGGCGTTTAGGATGACAGCGGAGGAAAAGGAGGCGAGGGCGGATAACGTGCAAAGCGGAATGACAGAGGGGGAACAGAATAGACGAAATTTGGGCGCGTTTGCGCGTTCTAGGTTTCTGTTCTTCTTCTTCCTTTTTTTTTTTTTCTTTTTTTTTTCTTTTTTTTTTATAATTTTAGACGTAGGTTTTTATTCTTTGTTTCCTTAACCGTGTTGCTTTGATAATTTCTGGTCGTATTATTTTTCCTGTCTTCATCAATCATCGGTTTCTTCTTCTTTTTCTTTTTTTCTTTTTCTTTTTTGGACTTCTTTGATATTGTAGATTTTTTTACTTTTTTTTTTTTTTTAATTGAATTGGGTTCGTAAATCATTTTGACTGTTTGTTTTGTCGGGTAAAGCTGTAAAGGATTGTTTATTTAAATTCAAAATATTTTACATAAAAAATGTTGTATGTTAAAGTATATCCAATAAAATAGATAAATAGTTTATAATATTCAAATTTAAGTATTATGAATTATTTTTAGTCTCCAAAATAGAAAGGATAAAATTTTTCCTGTGAATAATAAATAGGCTCTAGTCTATTCATTATTCACACTACAAACAATTTATTTTTGTTTTCTCTCTCTTCACTTTCTTCTTTCATAATCTCTCTTCCTCATTCTTTCACACAAAATAATACATATAAAAAATTTATTGGAGAGAGTATAAAAATAATAATAATTAAAGTAAAGAATTATACTTTTTTTAATAGATTCCTTGACTATAATCACTGTAAAAGCTATTAAAACAAACAAACAAATATTATGCTAAAAAATAATAAAAATAAAAATATGTTAATATAATTGAAAACCCAAACCAACCAAAATAAAAAAAAGGTAAATTGAAAAAATAGATACCCCGACCTTTTATTGGCAAATTGGCATTAACCTATAATAATGGAGCATCAAATGCCTTTATCTTGTGCTATAAATTAAATGCAAATGATTTCTTACTATTGTTATATTCATGTATATAATACACTCTATCAACATCTTAAAAGAAGTTGAAACTCAAAGCAAATGAATAAAATAAAGAAAATAAGTCTATTTGTGAAAAATCACTGTAAAAAATAGAAAAAGTCAGATTTTTGGAGCTGCTTTGGAGGGGGAGATTAAGCGCGTGGAATTACAAGCCTAGCTTTGAACTACAAAAATTTTGTAAATACACAAACAATTTGTAAGACTTTTCTAGTTGGTCCTCAATTACTCCGGGGTAAAAATTTCTCACATATAAAATTGACGTGTGTCATTTAAACATGTGAGAAGCACATATTTTTTTTATTAATACTATTAAAAAATTTGTATTTTTTACATGTTAAGGGACACATGTCAATCTTATACGTAGGTTATGTAAAATTTATGTCCATTACTCCCATAATGTTTTTTATTTTGAAGAGTTCTTCAAAACTTTTCACATTGTAAACAAAAATCTTTACATATTGTCTTTTTATTTATTGTACTTAGATTTTTGTTAATAAATATTTTTGGGATTGTGTTTCTGATAGTGTTAGAACACCTATTAATCCCCTTTAGGTGTTTTTTTGGGGTTTTAAATGTTTTTTTTTTCCTCACAAAATTCACTCATGTAAAGATAAATACAATGATTCAAAAAGTATTTTAAGACTTACTCATTTTCTCAAATTATAAAAAAGTAATAATAATAATAATAATAATAATAATAATAATAATGATAATTTCACAAAAAAAAAAATCAAATTATAAATTATTTTAAAATAGAAGCATAGAACTAACAAATGGCTCAAACTCAAATAGGCCCACCGTATCACGCGTCTAGAAAGGGGAGGTCATTAGTAAAGTAGGAAACATTATGAGAAATTTCCAATGTTACCCTTTTGCTTTCTAGGATTTTTTTTTATTTTTTATTTAGGATAAACGTATTATTTTATTTGGGGGGTCCCACGAAAAGAGAACGTTCTTAGTTCTTACCCATCTTTTGAGGCTTTCCCACCAATTCCGGCTTGAAGTCAAAACGCGCTAATTTAAAATTTAAAATTGACATTTGACGGCCCCTTTTGTCTTTTGATTTTTATTTTTTATTTTTCATTTTTGATTTTGAAAGCTTCCCCCTTTTTTTTTTCCTTTTTTTTTTTTTTGAAGGGATGAAAGCTTCCCGTTTGAAAAGGAACGCTATCGCTTGGAGTTTATTCGGACATGAGCATATCCAATAATTTTTTACTCCTTTTTTAAGATAAAATTTAACGGATTATTTATTCTCTTTTTTACTTTTTTATTTTAAAAAACAAAAAAACAAAATTTTATTTTTTAATTTTTTCATAAGTTTCTTGCCAATATAACTGTCACAACAATTTTCTGATTCACCGTGTTCTTCATAATCTGTAAGGAAAAAAAAAATACATCAAAGGGCGGTCTCTTGAAAACCTCTCTCCGATGCTTGAATCAATGAACCATTTTTTAAAGTATATTGAGATTTGAGAGTCGGGTTTTTTGTATATTTTCGGTATAGCTTTTGTACATGAGATAGCAGCCTATTTATAGGCACATAGTTCTCAACCGCATTGTTCTACCTTCATGTCGTGGCTGAGTGGGACCCTTAGTAAGATGAGATAGAGGTTGAATGAGAGAGTGGACTGACCCTCATGCAGTTTAGTTTGAATAAGACACTTGCTCTTCATAGAATATTTGAATAATATATTTTATCTCATGTGTTTCAAATATAACCTTCAAAGTGTTATAAGACTCTGTTAAACCCTAGTGATTAAGCAGGTCAAGTTGGGCCAACAAGATCAATTAGGCCCTGGTTCCAATATAGGCCCATTTGCTTAGAAGATGATAATTTTTCCAACAATAACCTCTAGAAGGGAAGGAAAATGTATTTTAGCTGATTTTTAACTAATATGTTGTAGGTGAAAAATGGTCAATATTAGTTAAATTTAAGTATTTAACTATCAGGGTATTCTGGTTCACTTATAATCGAATAGTACTTCAGGCTAGCCCATGACTGGGCAATTACCAAGCGTAGAGACCCAGTCAAGATCCGCAAACTAATTACTGGCCTAATTCCCAACGCCACTTTAGAAATAGAGCTTTAATACGCGGGTTATGCCCAGATGACTAGCCCCAAAGGAGAGATAGTACCTGGTGAGTCTCGAACTCGATACCTCCCACAAGCCTCAACCACTTGGCCACCCCCTTGCTTGAAATGCTTTTATTGTAGACTGTAGAACCAAATATATTTTAGCAAGCTTTTAGCTAATATGTTGATGGTGAAAATAAGCAATATTAGATAAATGGGATATTTACCTAATTTGTTGAATATGCTCTAAGTGTGGACTAAGGGCCTATTTTTAAATTGCGTTAAGTAATTTAAAAAATATTTTTAACACATAAAAAGTTATGCAAAACAAATATGTGCCTGTTTGACTAAAAAAAAAAACTTCATTGACTTTTTTGATCTAAAAAATGCGAAAACACACTTTTTAGAAAATGCTTGAAAATGATTTTTTTTTTTTCCTAAAAACTCTCTTTAACTATAAAAGCTTTATTACCAAACACAATCCAAAACATAGCTTTTAAAGTGGGAAAAAAAATATATAAATATATATATATATATATATATATATATATAAAAAGCTGTTCACAAAATTGCGTTTTGACATTTTTTTAGAGTAAAAATAAGTTAAATAAGTACTTTTGAAATTTTTTTACCAAACAAACTAACTTTTTGTTTGATATAACTTTTTAAGTATTAAAAGTACTTTTTAAGCTGCCTATTATAATCTCAAACATGCTCCGCTTCAAGGAAACGGATCCTTTTCCGTTTCACTGGAGCCGGTCTTTTGTTTTACATAGAATAAAATTGTTATTTCATTGTTTTAGACAATTTTATTCCTTATAAAATAAGGGATTGACTCTTCTCAATTTCAAGTGAAATAGAGATGATTTTATTCCCTAATTCAGAGCCATGGTCCCCCAATTGGTGGGTCTTCTATACGTGAACGGTCCTGATTTAACAGAATTTGACAGGTAAATGGACAACACAACGGGGCGATTCAAGTGAATATGACTGGTAGTGGTAGGATAGCAAGCACGGCACCGCACTTTCGCGTGAGTTTCCTTTCCATGGCACCACAATTCATTTGAGTTTGCCGTAACAAATCTTGCATTAATAGGTGAGTTTGTGCTTTTAACAATAAAATAATTTTAATTTTATTAATTTATATTTAATAATATTGAGATGTCCTAAGAACAGGAGGGAAGCCAAACTCCTTCATTTATATTTAATTGACTCTTTTTTTCTTATCAGAGATTTAAAAAAAATAGGAAAAATACAATTTAGTTCTCCAAATTATTACCATTTCTTCGGATGGTCATCCAAACTACCAAGGCTAGTATTCTGGCTCTTCAAATTACCAAAACCTTTGAAAAATGTCAATTTTGGCGAAATATCTTCATAATACCCCTACTACATGTCATTTTTTCAATTAAAAAATAAAAAAATTCAAAAAAACTTAAAAATAAAATAAAAAACTAAAATTTTATTTATTTTTTTAAAAAAGGGTGTTTGGGGTGGCATTATTTTCCAACCACGACTCGATCTTCCTGACACTCCTCCAGTCACCGTCTGTTTGCAACGTCATGACAACTAATTTTATAATCAGGCTCGGCGAGTTCCAATTCGCAATCATCAGCTCGCTGATCTTGGCCGAGCTCAAGCTCGCCCCTGCTCTGAAAAATATCTTCCACCTAAGAGAAAAACTCGTGATTCTTGAGGTCTAGGCAGCTATTGGCCAACGTTTTAAATGCCAAAAAATCACATCGAGGAAAATGAATATGAATATCAACAAACAAGCTCACGGCCGTTGATTTATCCATCAGAAACCGATCGAGATCTTCCACAATGATGATAAACTTGTTCATCGTTTGTAACAAAATAAAATTCAGATTAGAATCATTTATAACCTTCAAAGGATCAATATCATAGACATCGAATGATAGGAAATTAGCCATGTCCACATTCGGAGAGGCGGAAACGAGTTTGCCGAGCTACAGGCGTGCATCGTGCCCAACGACGATGCTGGAAAGAAGCAGTACGTCATCCAGTCAATCGCAATTTTTTTTAAAAACTAAAAAAAATGATAATAATAAAAATAAAACTTCAGTTTTTTTTAGAGTTTTTATTTTTATTTTTTAAAAAAAATAAAATAATTTTTTTTTTCAATTTGTTTGATTTTGTTTTTTAATTGAAAAATGACAGGTAGTAGGGGTATTATGGAAATATTTCGTCAAAATGAGCATTTTTCAAAGGTTTTGGTATTTTGAGGGGCTAAAGTGCAAGCCTTGATCGTTAGGGGGTTATCCAAATAAAGGATGGTAGTTTGGAGGGTCATTTGGAAAAAGGGTAGTAGTTTCAAGTTTGGGGGGTTAAATTACATTTTTCCCAAAAAAAATTCTTCTAATTGTCTTTTTATTGTTCAGTTTTATTTTTTTAACAGTTTATGCATTTGATTCATATTTTTGGCTTGATTGACAATGTAGTCGTACCAACTTCTAATGAAGGCAAAATACCCCGTAATTTAATTTGCTTTTCATGTGTATTAGAACATGCTAACTTTTTACACAAAAAAAAAAAAAAAAAAAAAAAAAAAGAGTGAAAGTTCTTGATTTCATGTTAATTATAATCGACACATGTCGCAATTCTATTAGCGCTGACATGACGCCTAACTGAATCTGTTAAATATTTTTAATGGAATTGCAAATTAAACCAATCACGAGAATCTCTAAATTAATTTTGATATCACTAGGAATGATTTATAATTTAGACCGGACCAATAGTGCAATTTTTTCTATAATTTAATGAAATTAAGAATCCCCTAAATAGTATTTAAGATTAATGATGAAATAAAAAAATTTAAGCTATTCAATTTAAAAGTAATAATAATATGCTCAAATTCAATGAAGGCAACTAGGCAAGTTGGCAACTACTTTGGCGGCTAAAATATTGCATCTGGAATCTTCATTACTTTTTCTTTTCTTTTTTTTTAATTGAGTTTTCAATGTCTTAATAGATTATTTAAGAAGCAACCGGCCGAATTCTAAAGCCAGTTAACACTTTTTGTATAAATAAAATACTAGGAATATATTTATTATCCAGTTAAAGCCTAATTATAGGCATCCAATCACCAAAGTTCAAATTATACCATAATTTTTTAAGATTTGAATTTATGCCTGACTTATATGAAATTTATCTGTTCAAATAAATTTTAAACTGCTAACCATTTATCCGAATAAATAAATTTTATAAAAACTCTCTTACATTAATTGTCCGGCAACAAAATTACTAAAAACCTCTATCCAATTTTTTGAAGCACCTATGAACAAGTACAAGTTAAGAGCCTGATAGGAATAGATTTATTATAATTGTACTAGGAGAAATTCACTCCAATAGGTGTATATTGTAGTTTTATTTTGCAGGTAGGGCTACATTATGTTAATACATCTATTAAGATTGGATAAACAATAATTTATTCTTAACATTGTTAAGGAAGGATTTAAGAAACTAGTTATCAAGTTGATAGTTTCCATACTCAAGTTTAGGCCCATTTTAAATTTGAGATCTCAAATGTCTAAGAAAAATGAATATGAAAATTTAATTATTTTCATTTAATAAAAATTTGGAAAAATAAAACAAAACAAAACAAATTTATTGCCTAATGGAGAGATGGCTAACAATTACCCTTCTTAGAGAGACTCAAAATGTGTTTTGGTAACCAACTTTCTCTCCTCTCCCCTTATTTTCATTTTTTTTTTTTTTTAAAAATCAACTTCAAAATATTCTTTTCTTTTTTCTTTTTTTACATTTTTTATATTACATCAATAATTTTTTAATATTATTTAAATAAAACTGATCCCTCACAACAAGATTGTGCACAATGGAATTTTTCCTATTATAAAACAAAACTTTTTTCACTTTTTCATACAAATTATTTCTACATTATATTACATCAATCACTTTTTACTACTATTTTTTTTTTTTAAAAAACATTCACCTTAATAATTTTTGCCAAACAAACCCTCGTAGAGTGCCTCTAAGCCACCATTCAATCAGAGGATGGCTACAAGCCTACAACCCACCCTTCCATTAAGTGCTTAATTTTATTTTTATTAGATAAATAATATTATATTTTCACATTCATTTTTTTCCTATCAAATTTAAAATTGGGGTATGGTCTTAAAAGTCAAAATGACAAAAAAGAAAAAAAGAAAAAAGAAAAAAAAGTCGTAGTCCTAGCAAGAAGCCTAGGATTTAGTCTTGATAATAATGACTGTTTTTGTTTTTCTGTTGTTTTCTCTTCATATCTAATGATTACTATGATTAAGGGTTTGTTTACCAAACAACTTTCCCTCGATCTCCCCTTATTTTCAATTCCCTAAAAAGAATAAACATCTTTTTAAAACTTTTTTTCCATTTTCTTCTTCTTCTTCTTCTTTTTCACATTTTTCTCTCACAAAAGTCACACATTTATATCGATCAACTTTCCCTCCTCCTCCCCTTTAGCAGCTTAGGCGCTATAAACAAAATAATAATAAAAAAAAACAACCAACAGTCCAAACTTAACACACACATATATATATATATATATATATATATATATATATATATATATATATATATATTTTTTTTTTTTTGTAATTACCTTTTTCCTCCATGAACTACCAAAAAATGCGCAATGCCCCCATGAACTACCAACTTGACCAAAATAGAGCATTCAACTACCAAAGACAACCATTTTTCCCCTTCCGTCAGTCAAAGGGGTTAAAACAAACGGTCAACGGGTCATGTGCCATTTTATATGGAGGCATGTTGGAAGATGATGGTAGTTCATGGGGGAAAAGAGGAAGATAGTGGTAGTTCATAAGGGAAAAAGAGGAAGAAAATGAGGGTAAAACGGCGTGTGACTGACGGAAGGGGAGAAAATGGTTATCTTTGGTAGTTGAATGCTCTATTTTGGTCGAGTTAGTAGTTTATTGGGGCATCGCGCATTTTTTGGTAGTTCATAGAGGGAAAATGTAATTACCCCTATTTTTTTTTAACCAAACATTACAGATGCTTCTACTACTACTGGGTTAGGCTTAGATACCGTAAAAAAAAACAAAAAAACTACAGCACTTATGTTATAGTTTTTTCAATGGTCTAGATTTAAATTCAAGTTTTCTTTAAGAAAGAGAGAAAAAATATAATTAAATCTAAACCCTTAAAAAAATACAAAATAAATACTATAATTTCTTTTTTTACTGCACCTAAGCGAAATCCTGTTGGTTACTACTATTTCAAGTGAAATAGTGACAATTCTTGCCGTCTATTTTTTATCAGTACTCCTCCAAGGCTCCAAAACTCCTCCAAATTGGGGGCTCAACTCCACCCATCTTTTCCATATTTACTAATATTTCCTATTGCAAATATATATATATATATAATTTTTAATCTATTAAAATAATTTAACCAACAGAGAAAACAGACCAGACTTAGAAAACCAACAGATTGTCGAAGTGCAGGCAACTGATAATAACTTAAATGTGTTTATTTTATTTACTAAAGTAAGCATTATCATAATTTAATTCTTACATTTTATACTTAATTATGAAATATTGTTTAATTATTAATCTTTAACTTAAATAATGTATTAATCCAAAAAATTGATAGAATTTGTAGCAATAAAGATTTATTGGAAAAGCAATGGAAAAAATTAGTTTTTTTTTTTTTTTTGGGGAACACAATAAAATATAGCCTTCATTATTGGAAAAGAGGGGATTACAAATGACCAAAGGCCATCACAAGCACTCGAGCACAGAAGGCTAATACAATGCCCAAAGGGGAAATCATTGCCCGTAGGCCATCACAGTGACTAGAGATGAAGAATCTCCACCCACTAAGTCAGGAAAATCCCGACTTAAAACAGCTACTAACGGTAGACTATGACAAAGATCAAGAATATACAAAAACTACAGCTACTCAAATAATAAACAAACAATACAAGGAGCAGACATTAAGCTTCTCTTGACAATGAAGCACAATCTATCACAAATAAAGAGAAGCAGATCTAGCATCCAAGCCATCAGACATATTCACTCTAAAAATTACAAAGATAAACCGTAAAAAACACAAGCAGAAAACACAACTTCAGAGCTAGTATAGAAAATAAAACATTCTGGCACTGGCGCGTGACTCACACGCGCCGCCCCCCGGGACTCCCCTTTTGCGGTCGAACACCAGCCATTTTGAAAACACCAACAACCAGGCCGAAAAAGGTTGAGCGTGGCCCTCACACGCAGGGCCCCTTCTCGATGCGTGCAAGCCACGCTCTGGGCGTAGAGGTCCGACACGGTCGAAAGTTGAAGCGGTGGATACGGAAACAGACGGCGAGCAACTTTGAAGGGGACGTGTTGCAAGATTTCCGGCGTATCAACGTAAATCTAGCTCGAAAGGTAGCCGGAAAAAACAAGATCAGTCACTTCCCATGGATGTTTCAAAAGAAATGCCTTTGCCAAAAAAAAAAGAAAAGAAAAAAAACACAAACAAAGAAACATATAAACAAGTTCCATAGCCCCAACAGCTAGGAGGACAACAACCTCCACCGGATTTGATTGGGAGGACCAAAAGCTTCACAACTCAAAGGTTGAGAGAATAACAACACCCATCATTGGGAACTAGTGGGGTGAACAAAAGTCACCCTAACCCATAAGGACTAGGTGGAAGAAATAATAATAATAATAATAAAAAAGCCAAAACAAAGAAAGAGTAGAAAAAAACAAAAAAAAATATTTCTTTTATTAAAAAGTTACCCCTCCGAAATACATTAACTAGATCCTCTCCTCAAATGGAGAGAATCTGCTTCCCTCGAAAAGAAGACTATCGCTCGGAGTTTATATGGATATGAGTATATCCAAAAAGAGATGTTATTTGCGAGTAATTCTATTAGTACATTAAATATCTATTAAGTGTCCATAAAAAAATGAGATGGTTTTTAAAATCACTATTGGGCATGTGTTGATTAAATGGTGATTTTAAAAACCAACTTATTTTTTTTATGGACACTTGATAGACATTTAATGTACTAATAGAATTACTTGTTATCTGCACAACAATTTTGTATAACAATTACACAACAATGCTGACGTGTTTAATATTTTTATTTTTTAAAAAAATGCACACAACAATTTTAGTGCAATTGTTGTGTGATAGTTGTGCAAATAACATATCTTTATCCAAAAATATGATGTAAAATATTTAATTAGAAAGTATGTTTTTACTCCTTTTTTTTAAGAGAAAATTTAACTGATTATTTATTATCTTTTTTACTTTCTTTTAAAAAAAACAACATAATAATAATAATAATTATTATTATTATTTCATAAGATTCTTTCCGATATAATCTCTAGAAGGGAAGAGAGAGAATATTATAGGAATTTGTAGCGCCAAATGTATTTTAGCTAGCTTCTAACCAATCTGTTGTAGGTGAAAAATGGTCAATATTAGTTAAATTTAACTAATATGGCATTTTACCTAATCTGCTCCAGATGCTCTCACTGTAGACTGTAGCACCAAATATATTTTATCTAGCTTTTAGCTAATCTGTTGAAGGTGAAAATGAGCAATATTAGCTAAATTGGATATTTACCTAATTTGTTGAATATGCTTTAAATGTGGACTAAGGACGTGTTTTTAAATTACGTTAAGAAGTTTAAAAAATACTTTTAGTACATAGAACACTGTGCAAAGCAAATATAGGGTCTGTTTGGTAAAAATGTCAAAGAATACTTCATTGGCTTTTTGCTTTAAAAAAGGCCAAAACACATGATGCATGAGAAAACCATGCATAAGATTTGAAGATTAAGAGCCCAAAAATATAAAGAATCATACACAATATTTGAAGACTATTTTTATAATAATATATTTTACTTTATGTACAAGAATCTTATTTTGTCTCCAACTATACGGTTATGTTTTGTATTTTTTTTTTCTCCAAATATTCTGCTTGGAAAATACTCAAGCTTTGCCTATATAAAGACATGTTTGTATTATTTTGGAATTAAGTTTTAAAGTATCAATTAAATTTTAAATCTTTCAGAGTTATTTATCTATTTGCTTATTTGGGGCAATTAGGATTTTTCCTTCCTTATTTGTTATTTTCTCTTTTCCTGAATTCCATTTTCAATATTCCATTCATAGTTTTTACTGCTATCACACGCCGTCAGAATAATCTTAGTTATGTCCTGTGTCAGTTGGTATCAGACCTTAGCGTCTTCTTGGGGTGAATTTTCATCAGTGTTCATGACTGGTGGTCGTTGTCGTAGTTGGCATGGACATGTTCCGAATGAGGAAGTATCCTACAATGAACACAGTGTACAAAACATGATAGTTGAAGACTTGCAGAAGCTGATTGCGGAGTTAACCCAGCGTTTAGCAGTGCAAAACATAGAGATGTATCGCGATATTTACGGTTGCGATTTAGAATCTAATTTCGAGAACCCGTATCACAATCTTGTTTACAGCATGGTCCGGATGAAGAGTTTCAACATGAAGAAGACGTTGAAGATCATTCCCACTGTTTTGTAGATTGGAATTCTCCACCTACCTATGATACATGTATCAATGATGGAGATTTTATAGAGGTAAGTTTTTTGTCATATGGTCAAGAGGTTGAACAAAAAATTGATAATCAGTTCAATGAAAGTCCAAAGAGTAAAATATCTCAATAGAAAAATTAATTATGTTGATTTTCTTGAGATTGAAATTTTTTTATCAAATTTTTCTAAAGAAAATCTTGACATTTGTTTTAGCATGTTGGAAGAAATTTGATTTTTTGTGGAGAAATAATTGAATTTTTTTGGAAAAAAAATTTACGGATAGTAAATTTATGACAATCAATCAAGAGCTTGTGAAGATTATTTCATTTTAAGTTGGTGTAAGTAACTTCAGATCTAACATTCAGAATCATGTTGTAATGGGTTGCAAGTTCTCTTTCTTTTGGTATCAAGTTGCTCTGGTATTGAGAAGTATAGAATGTAATGAATTGATTGGACATCCAAAATATCGAACCAAAGATGATTCAAATTCGAAGACGAATTCTTTCCAACCCGGTGAGATTGATGCAGGAGAAAATTAAGTATAAGATTTGAAGATTATTTTTTGAATAAGATAAGCACAAAAATAGAATGAGCCATACAAAATATTTGAAGATTATTTTTATAATAATATATTTTTATTTTCAATCTTCAATTCATTGTTTTTGCTGCTATCACACTCTGTCAGAATAATCTTAATACTGTCTCGTGTTTACACTCTTTTAGAAAAAGCTTTAAAATAAAGTTTTTTTCTTTCTCAAAAGCACTTTTTAATATGAAAGTTCTATTTCCAAACAAACAATCCCAAAAATGAAATTGAGTTGAAAAATGGAGTTTTTAAAGTCAAAAAGTGTTTTTTTAATTAATTTATTTTTTTAAAAAAAACTTCATTTTTAAGTTTTTCACAAAAGTGCTTCTTGACATTTTTAGAGTTAAAAAAAAGTCAAAAAAGCACTTTCAATTTTTTTTACCAAACATGCCCCTTTTTTGTTTGTTATAACTTTTTAAGTATTAAGTACTTTTTAAGTTCTCTAACGAAATCCCAAACAGATTCTAATTTAGAGTCATGGTCCCCAGTTGGTGGATCATCTATACTTGAACGGTCCTGATTTAACAGAATTTGAAAGTAAATGTACAACACAATAGTGCGATTCAAGTGAACATGGCTTGTAGGAGGTAAGCACGGCACCACACTTCTGCGTGAGTTTCCTTTCCATGGCACCACAACTCATTTGAGTTTGCCATACAAATCTTGCAATAGGTGAGTTTGTGCTTTTAACAAAACTAGTCGGATGGCACGTCCAATGTACGTGTTTGGTTCCTGGTGTTATGTATCAATATAATTGTTAATATTATAATTTAAATATCATACATATATTATAGAATAGAATAGGTATAATATCTAAATTATTGGACAACTATATATTGAGTTTTTTAAACAAATAAAGTAAAACTATAAAATTGAGTAAATATAATATACCAAAAGAAAACGAAAGAGAATTAATTTAGATAGCACACATATGTTGTTAGTTCACATCAAAGAGTATTTGAAAATATATAGCACATTCATGTTCATGGTGTTTATCTCAACCAAACCTATAGGTACATAAAATTGTAAATCCATCAAATATTTCATCATTGTAATGCATCATGGACCTTGAAAAGTTATGCAGTTTTGAGTAAACTATGTTGCCATGAATAGGAAAACTTTTAAAGTATGTTATCACCATAATATCATATCTATTTTTATATTAACCTGTGCATAAACACTACCAAGTGTATGCCACTATCCAAGCAACTTACACGAAACTTATTGTTTTCCCCTCCTTCTAGAGAGAGAACGTCCCGAGAGTTCTAGAGAGAGGAAAAGTTGGAGTTTTCATTCGCCGGGGGCCCTCCGGGCGCTGTTTCTTTGTTTTTTTGTCCCCTTGGCCTTGTGAGCTAAGGTCTTTGTTCCCCTTGGCTAGTTTCCAGTGGTGGTTGTCTCCTCCAAGCCTTTAGGGCTGTTGGAGTTTTGGTCCTCCCGGTGTTTTGTACCGGTGGTAGTTTTGTTGTTCTGTTTTTTTCTTGGGCAAGCAGAGGATTTCAGATTCTGGCTTGTGGAAAAAGGCGGGTGTTGGAGGTTTTCTGGTGGAGAAGTTGTTCAAAGCTAGATCTTGTAAACTCGGCTGATTTTCCCCTAACAAGAACCCTACTGTTGCGGTCGTTGGCCTTCTCCGATCACGATGGATGTCTGATGAGTCCGTGTGGTGTTTCCTGTTTGGCACGTGACCTGCACGCGCCGGGGGTTTCTCTTTCTACTCTCGCGCATGTGAGCCACAACTAGCTTTTTCGGCTTCGGAAGGTGTTGATCTGGGATCTGGAAGGTTGTTTGTCGTTGAGGGGGCTCCCAGAGAAGGCGTGTGCTCTACACGCGCCGATTTCCGGCGGTTTTTTCCTGGAGCTTGTTTTCTGAGTTTTTGTTTGTTTGTGTCGTTTGTATATTCTTTTCTTGTTTCACAGTCTACTGTAATGGTAGCTGTTTTAAGTTAGGTTTTCTAGCTTTGTGGGTAGATAATCTTTTTCTCAAATCACTACGATGGCCTTTGGGCTTTGTTGTTCTTTGCCAATGGGCGTTTGTAGCTTATGCATTTGGTGCTTTGTTCTCTGTATTTGGTTTACAGTTTGTATTCCCCTTTTGGGGTGGTTTTCTCAATAATGAAGATGGCACTATGTTTCAAAAAAAAAAAACATGATCCAACCAAACTATTAGCAACTATAATTAGCATAAGTTTTTTTATCAAGAGTTTCAATTTTCAAGTATTATTATGATCCTTAACATTAGAAATTCAATATCAAAACTATAAAAATTATGATACTAAAATATTTATAATATAAAGCCAATATATAAATCAATACGCAAAGCTACAAATAGAAATAAATGTAATGTGTATTCAATCCATAAAACCTAAACAAGGAAGAACTTATATGATAAAAATTAACACGAAGAAATGGGGAGCACTTAAGTTTATAAAGAATACTCAATCATAAAGAAGCCTTATTCTTTATGAGCCTCAAGGGGTAGCTCAATTAGTTGGGGACCATGCCTCATGAAGCGAAGGTCACTAGTTCGAAACCCCCATCTCCCCTCTTGTGTGGACATGTTAAAAAAAAAAATAAAAAAAATAAAGAAGCCTTGTTTGTTAAAAGGCATGTGTATCTTTTCATTTTTGATCATCCATAGTGTAGGGAAATTAACCCAAATCGGTAGTGCAGTTCCAACCGTGATCTATAGAAAGAGAATATTTGTCCGAAATCGGTAGTGCAGTTAGGGATCATCAGACAGATGAGGGAATTGCACTACCGATTTGGATCTATAGAAAGAGAATTTTTTTGTGATAACAAGTTAATCTTTCTTCTAAAACTTCGAGGATAATCTTCAAGACATTAAGATCAAGGAAGCTATATCACCGAAACCAAGAACCACATAATTGTTCTAAAAAGAGAACTAAAGGAAAAATAAGAAATGTATATAGTTACAAAAATACCATGAGGTTTATGTTTCGAAGCCAATAATAATAATAATAATAATAATAATAATAATAATAATGAATGCTGACCTGGCACTTAAGCAAAATATATTTCAACAAGCCAGAAGGAGTAGAAAGAGGAAACACTACAACCAGTTAGATACAAAACCATCCAAAATGCAAAAGTTGGCAATTAGATTTTTCAGATTATCAAACCAATGAATCAAGAAAAATATATCTGGTAATCTGAGCATATGTAGAATAAAGATAATAATCTATTGATGCATTCAACAATAACGTACTAAAATCCCATGAATTACTTGTGTGAGTCTTTGTCCTTCTAGACTAAATACTGGTTCTAACTGGGCGGCTTTGATTTCCCATAGGGAGTCAATCACTTTTACCCTCCTGGGATCCAATCTCCTCCAAGTAATGTTCTGCGTCCAAGGCTGCCATGCAACCTGCAATAATAAAAAGAAACCAAAGTCAGCTAGTGAGTCAAGAATGTAATACATGTTATACTGCCAATAAAACAAAACTTAGATGAGACAAATTTTATTTGTTTAGAAAATAACTTCTGCTCATCAAAGAAACCCAAAAACTGGTAACATCAACATGTTAACTCAACAATGGTAGATGATGTGGCCAATATTACAATGAAAGCCATAACAAACATGATCTCTATTCTCTATAGTATGTTCAATGAACCACAATGAAATAGAAAAGAGCAGCAGCCTTTTTGTCCGTCTTGGAAATTAATGAAAAACAAAAATGTGCATTCCCAGTAGTAGAGTCACAAAGCTTGGAGTCAGTAGGCACATCCTACTTGTGCTTTATGTTTCACTGCAAATTCTCTGTATTATCTCTATTCTTTAGGGCAATTATAGATATCATCAAATATTAACCATCCCAGCATAGCCAAAATAACTAACTCAAAAGCTTCCCTTCATCAATGTAGCTAAATAATAATAACAAAAAAAAATAATATTCAGCTTGTGAAATTAAGGTTGTGTTCAAGCTTAATTTAAACTTGTGCAGAAATCAGACATTCATGTCCAATCAATTTATAGGTCACCAAGCACTGAAATAAATCAAAACTCAACACAAGCTGGGCCTGACATGATATTTGATCATAATTCAAGGGGGCAAAAATGGGTGGGACAACAGTAACTTCCCGAAATTCAGATTTATGAATTGCTGGAGATAAATGTCTAAATAGCACACATTCTGAAACATAATCATTTTAACACAAATCCCCGAAGTAGAACAATTTTCTTAAGAATGCAGCATCTCATTAAGTTCTAGAGCATCTAATCTATTATGCAAATTCTACTCATAACAATTGCGAAACTCACAAATCTATCGTGGGAAGCATGTGAACGTTGAACAAAAAACTGGTGGCATAAAACCATGGCGGTGCCATAGTTATTTGTGGCCTGCAAGATACATGTCACAGAATGTCAGTCATATCAAAGAACCTTACCAAATCATATCAAAGAACCTTACCAAAACACAAACCCATGACCCCAAATGGCCTAAAAATTCAAAATTCTAATCAAATCCATCAATAAAAAAGATTTAAAGATTTTCCCCTATTCCCTTTTCAATTGCTTTCTTTTCTTTTATTTGCCCCCAACAAAACAAACCCCAAAAAGCACAAAACTTTAAAATTAGGCTAAAAACTCAAAATTCGAATCTCATCTTAGGACCAAAACCCCCAACATGATCCTTCTCCTTCTAGAATACACCAAGATAAATAAAAAGTAAGTAACAATTCTGGATTAAAATTTATTTCAGCATCAAAGAATGCATGCAAATTGACATTAATGTAATATCAAAAAGTAAATACAAAGGACTTGCTTGGATTAGTAGACAAAAATCAATAATTAACTTCATTAAGAATTAACATTTGGTTTAGCTGAGTTAATTTATTAGATTTAACTTTCAGCCTAACATACTTTCATCATGTTACACACCAAAACAAAAAAAAATAAACAGAACAAAAAATTAAATACCAATGTCGAATCAAAATGTTAAATTCTACAACAATCATCGGAAAGTGCACCTTTTGGCATTACACGAAAATTACTGGCCACGCCATTGGCTTCAAATTACCAAACACACCATAACATTTACAACCTCAAAAAAGCAACCTTTAAGCGACTTTCAGAATTGAAAAGAAGTTGATAAAAATTCAAGCTAATATAAAAAAACTAACACTTACAACTACCCTTTTTTCGGTTTCAACTTCAAAACTTGAAAGTTATATGTAACCTTAGCTAACAGATTGTTAGATATCTTTAGTTGACAAGCAGGATAAACATTATTGGCAAAGACCCGGATCAGCAAACGAACAAAATCAATCAATAGGAAGCAGAGCTTGAAGCGAGGAATAACAACCTAAATGTGATTTTTTGTCACAGCTATATAAATAAATTATTTGATAAGCATGGATCAACCAAAAAAAAAAATAGAAGAAGAAGAAGAAGAAAAGAAAAGAAAAAGGAAGCATGACATAATTGTTTGCCATGAACCAGTAATAACTTAATGAAAATGCTACTCATACTTCCACCAAAACAGATATGAACAAAGACTTTCTGATCAATTGGTTTTTGTTTGCAAGAGAAAATCCAACAGCAGAATTCTTAGCCTAAAAATACTGATCCGGTACTATGGTGGAATGAAATCAAGAAAAAGACAGGCGCTTTGGACATGTACTGTTCTCATTCACTATTAATCCTCACTTCACTAACCCATGATTTAAAGAATCTTACATGCAGGACAAGGATATTGTGGAACTGGCTAATCTTTCCTTGTTTCATTTACAATGATTTGTTTGTTTTCTTACATTTTATTGCTCTTCTACACCATCAAGTTAGGAACCAAATAGAACCCAACACAATCCATAATAAATACACAACCCTAGATGTCGAGACAATAGCAAATATTTTCAAGCAAACCAAACACAAGATGTAACTAAAAAAAAAAGTATGGTTTGATTGAGTATTTACTTAGGCTGAAATTAAACATTTAGGAATGGCAACAAGGAAAGATAGAGCCTAGATAGAGTCTTGTTATACTGTTATATTAATTTTGTTAGAAATATACCTATATTCAATATAGAATTGAGTAACAAAAATATTTTGAGCTACGATAAATTTTCTCTTTTCTCTCTCTCTCTGTCTCTCTTTTATTTTTTATTTTTTTATATATATATTTTTTTCATACAAAGCCCAAATATGGGTGTGCTAATTAGACAAGAAAAATAGCAAGCACACAATGCAGAATCATCAGACAGCTTATAATTTAGGTAGACAAATAAAAAATTACAAACCAAAGCTAACACGAACTCCACTTTGCATTTTGGAAATAACAGGGTCTTGCTCAAGCCAAGGAATTTTATGATCATCTCTCAAAATAGTCTCTTGGAACTATTATATCAACAAACACAATCTAATAATAATTTTTTCACATTCATTGAGAGAAAAGAGTAAACAGAAACTATGGCCCATTCTAGAAGCACTGAAATGGTGTATTATTCATAAGTATCCTTGTCAACAAATGACCAAATGCACAGGAAACTTAAAGACTCCAATTCTAGCAATGATATGCACAGGAGGAGGAAGAGACAAATCAAACCGATCATGCTTTAGAGATAGTCATTGTTTGTAAAGGACATAATTTCAACTACGGGAATCAAAAAACGTATACCTGCACCATTTAAACGAAAATTTGCCATCTCAAGTCCCATTTATCAGAATCCCAATGCCCAAAACACTCAAAACTTTAAACTTCTTAGGATTGCGTGCAACATTTTCAATAACCCAAACAAATGAACTTCAAAACAACTCAAACACTTCAAAATATACGAACCAAAACTGGAGGTACCATATAACCAGTAAACCTTAAAGTTACAAAGCATAAAAAAATACATGAATTAAACTCGAAATTATATAAAAGCAAAGACATCTATATATACCTGGTGGCTGGTGATGAGAATGTAAAATGTTAAATTTTTTCCCTTTATATTTAATCTCTTATACTTATTTAATGCCTAAATGTACTCATTATTCTTATATTTTGATTTAGGATGCAAATTGAGGCATTAAATGCAAAACAAGCTAATTGGGCGATTATGGGCAGTTTCGACATCAGTTTGTAATCTGGGCATAACTCTCTCATAAAAGCTCCGATTGAGATGATTCAAGATGCTGTGGAACACCAAGAAAATGATCTACAACTTTCTTGTTTGGCGTTTTGAGAGATACTGAATGTATCAAGGTCGAAATCGAGCTTGAAGTTAACGTTTTAATGTGGATCTGATGCAGTTTAATTGCAGAAGTTTTCAGATATGGAAATTTCTTTACTTTGAGACTTTTCATAATCATCCAATCAATTCCAGCCAAGCCAAGCAATAAATACAAAGTCAAGCAAAAGGAAGGAAAAGATGTGTAGAGGATCAAGAAAATAAAGAAGAGATTTGTGGGGACCACGTGAAGAAGACAACATGAAAGGAGCATCTCTTTCCATACAAAGGAAATTGATTTTCTCTCCATACTTGGCTGATTTGTGGGGACTTAAACAAAGAAAGAATCGATAGAGCATGTGGCAACAAAAGTCCCCATTGAAAACATCACCTTCATAGTTATCCTAGCCTTTATTTTATGTTTAATACTTTCCTTAATAAATTAGATTTGTGTATTGTTATTTTAGGATAGTATTTACAATATCTTTCTTTAGGAGATTTCCTAGGCTTCTAGCATATGGGATGAAACGTGTATAAACGGGGGGAACCATGACACACAAGACATCATCTATCTTCCATCTTCTCTCCTCTTCTCTAACTTCCTTGAGTTTTAGTCATGGCCTTGCGTGGCTAAACTTTCATAATTGGTCGAAGGAAACGGAAGCCTCGGAATCAATAAAACTGTGAGATCTAATTTGTTTTTATTGTTCGATTTATGCTTTGAGTATCGGATGTTTTTCTATGTTTATTTTTATGATTGTCTCGTTTAATTACTAGGAGGCCTACTAGTGTATTACTCCTTGCAATCTATTGCTAGGTTGGATATCAAATCCGTAATTATTTGATCCCTCCAATCTACGAAGCAACTAAGATTTAATGATTTGCTGCTTCTCAGCGGTTATTAAATCTTAGGAAGAACATCCGACGAAATTAAATACAACCGCTTGTGCTTGTGTTGTTTCGCTTCATCGATCTCTCTAATTCTTAAGGCTGCTACTAGATTAAACCTATAGCGCTTGTCTTAGGTTGTTTAGTAGTTAGGGTTAATTAGAGCGCTTATCTTCTAATTAACTACGACTAAGGAGAGATAGGAAAACAATTTCAACGGTGAATATTCAAAGCATGAATTGATATATTTTTGCATCGATGATCAGTTGCCAGATTCCGATGGTGGAAGTTGACTTAGACCAATGTTTCTTTACTTGATTAATATTTTAATTTGAATTGTTTCTTAGCTATTTTTCTTTAAATTATTTTTATACTCAAAACCCCCCATCCTTGTTCACGTAGCATAAAACTCGGCTAATTACTCTCCGTTAGATCGACCCTTACTTGCACTACTACATATAATTTTAGAAGTAAGGTTTTATTTTTGGGTGCAGGCGACAACACACCACTTGGTAAGCCTTCTCCGAATGGCCCTGGTCTTCTTGGGACGCAGATCGAGAGGCAGGTACTTCTTCTTCTTGTAAACTTCCTTCAGAACCTCCTTCTGCTTCTACGATATCACCATCAACACCTGCGCAATCGACAGCCTCACCACCTTTCTGTATTACCCAGGAAACGCCCCCCAAAAAAAACCAACAACAATATCAGAAACAAAGACTTTGCTTTTCGAAAATAAAACCAGAGAGAGAGAGAGAGAGTACATCTTGGAGAACTTGTTGGGTGCACCGCCGGTGACCTTGGCGACGCGGAGGAGGGAAAGCTCCGCCTTGAGATCCTTGAGCTGGTTCAGCAGCTCGGCCTTCTATTTCTGACGCAGCTCATGGACCTTGAGTCTCGCTGTGACATTTTCACAAACAAAAACGCGACAACACGGAAATCAGAAGCAAAACTAAAACGTTTGGAACTCACGTCCGACCTCAATGATTCGGCCAGACCCTTCACAAGTGGCACACCTTGATTTAAAAACTGAGGCTCCGAGTAATTCATCAAAAAACAAACAAAAATAAAATTACGGAGACTCCAATTGTCGAAAAATTGTAAATGCCAAAATCTTCTGGGTTTTGATTCATGAACCACACACCTGAACGTAGCTTTCTCGGAACAGAGGCATGATCAACGCCATTGCAGTCATCAAAAAACTGTACAAATAATTATTTACTTATTTATTTTTTTTTAAAAAAGGTTAAAAAGCGACAATCAAGGAGCATGAACAATATTTAAGAACTTCCACTCATCAAAACTTTCTACCTTTTTGGAAATCTTAAATCTCTTGCTAGAGCCATTACTCATAGACGGTGCTTGTACACGAAGCTCATCTTCTCTGTCAGACACATCGCAACCCATTTCGTAGCCTTCGTAGCTCGAGCTAGTCCAACCAACAGCGCTCAATCTCCGTAGCCTATCTTTCTTCGATCTTTCCGAAAGTATAAAGTCCCGACCAACACTATCTGACCGTTCAAAATCACACACAAATAGAAACACCCATTGTCGCCGCTGTCTGGCGGTGGTGGACGAATTGAAAAGAAGTAAGAGAGAGGCCGGATAGGATTGAAAAGAATTGCCGTGGATCGAATCCCGTTCAGGTAGATTTTCTTCTGAACTCTCTGCCTCGCCCATTCCTTCCGTCAAACAAAATCTGTTTAGGTAGATTTTTTCCCGTACTCTTTCTGCGCAGTGACGGAAGAAGAAAAGGCAGAGAGGGTGTATGGCAAATACCAAAAAAGCCCTTCCAAAAAAACTCGTTTCTTTACAAACTCAAAGGGCAAATCGGTAGTTTTAAGTGAAAGACAAAAATACCTAGGGTAGATTTCTCAACCAACCGAAGGGTAAACAAGGTTAACATAGTAATTTCACAATCTAAGAAAAATATCGAAAGACAAAAATAACCCTACCTGATTTACCTCTAAAGAACAAACAAGAAGGGTAGACTCGTAAATAAATATTAAAAAGACAAAAATAACCCTGCTTGATTTAGGTCTTACAAGAAAAGAGAAAGGCAAAATTGTAAAACCGCACGATCAAAGGAAAATCACTGTACACACGTTCAAAGAAAAAAAAAACTGTGCAGACTTCTTTCACACTTTTTATAAGACTCTAAAGTATAGAAATAATAACAATTTCCACCTCAAATGGCCTTGTGTGAGTGTGGTTGTCGTGCACAAAAAGTGTAAATATCATTTTCCTTCTATTTAATTGACTTTTTGATTAGAGATTAAAAAAAAAAAAAATCTAATTGTCTTTTTATTTTTTAACAATTTATACATTTGATTCATATTTTTAGCTTGATTGACAATGTAGTCGTACCAACTTCGAATGAAGGCAAAATACTAAGTAATTTAATTTGCTTTTCATGTGTATTAGAACATGCAAACTTTTTACAAATATATATATATATATATATATATATGTGTGTGTGTGTGTGTGTGTTGATTTCCAAGTTATTGACTTGTCTAAACGTTTAACGTGTGCTTGTCGGATATTTTAAACATGTATTTTCAAATAGGCGTATTTAAATAATAAAATATGCCGTTGTGATGTCCGAGTAAAAAGAATATTTTATAAAAAGCGCAGTTGTAATTAGGGCTGGCAAAACGGGCCTGCGGCATGACCCATTTACAACCCGTGGGGACCCGCGACCCATTTGAGCTAGACTCAAACACGACCCGTTTATGTTAACGGGTCGGAGTACCATACATGACACGACAATTTCACGGATCACCCGATACAACCCGTGAAACCCGTTTAGCTTAAAAGTGATTTTTTTTTTTTGTGTATTTAAATGAAATAATAATAGTTTTAGCAATTCATCTTTACAAATTAAACTCCTAGTAGCCTAGCACCAAATCACTTAATATGCTTAATTGTCTAATAAAAAAAAAAAAAAACTACATCATCATTATTACATCATAATTGTCCACTCTGGATTCCTTGAATGACCCACAAATATGCTTATTTACTAGATGAATTTGAAATGTCACAGGAACTGATACTATTTAATGTCAAAACATCATCTTCTTCATTATCTACCTTCATTAAAGTTTGTTCTATATCAAAAGATAAAAGAAATTAATGTCATTAAAGTAAGATAAAAAAAATACAAGTAAATGAAGAAATTAAATATGCAAATAATTAATATTACCTTGTTCTTCATATAGCCAATCTCTAGTGCAAACCAATGTCTCAACAATATCAAGCTTGAGTGAACTCCTATACTGATCAATCATACGTCCACCAATACTAAAAGTGGATTCTGAAGCAACAGTGAAAATAAGAATACTCAAAATATCACGAGCCATAGTAGCTACTTCAAAATAACGAAATTCATTTCCTTTCCAAAATGAAAGGATGTCAAATGCCGTATTCTTCTCCAAATACTTGGGTTCATCCAAAAAAAGTTCTAATTGAGTCTTTTGTGCATCAGCATCGACTCCATCAAATGCTAGAAAATCCTACATGAGAAGCGATAATATAAACATAAAATTAGTAAGTGGTTATGAGTATATATACTAAGTTACTAACAAGCTAAGAAACTTGTGATATTATTCACCTTTTCCCAATCTGAGTCTTCTTGGGACTGAACAACTGTGGAGCTTGAAGTCGTAGGAACACTATACTCCATAAAAAGTTTGGTTAACATTTTCGTTACATTCTCATACTCTTGAAATTTAGCTTCATAAATCTTCGTATAGTAGTACTTTACAAGGCGCACCTTGTAACGAGGATCTAAGACAACTGCAATGGCCAACACTAAACTGAATTATGACCAATATTTCTCAAATTTAGAGATCATTTGACTTGTCATTAATCTCCTATACCCATCTTCGCCCACAAGTTCTTGCTTCAAGTTCACATAAATCAATGCAACTACGGGAAAGTATAGATTGACTGTGGGATATTTGGTACCAGAACAAGCACATGTAGCACGATAAAAGCAACCCAAGAAACTACTGATATCATTCACCTTTTCCCACTCAAGTGCATTAGGACAAAATGTATAGTTTTTATCAGTCATCTCCTAATAAGCAAAAGCACGCCAATAATGAATTGCACTCTCAAGCATAAGATATGTCGAATTCTATCTAGTTGGCACATTTTGTCTTAACCCCTTGTTACTGTCCAATGAAATTTGACTGATAGCCTGAAGAAAACTTTGTTTTCTCATTTGTGATCCTTTAAAATACTTAACACTATATCGAATCTTTTGGATAACATCATTGATCTCTTTCAATTTATCTTGCACTATCAAATTAAGAATATGGACACAACAACGCATATGAAACAACTCACCTTCACAAGAAAGGGCTTTCTTCATGTTTAATTTTGGTTTAAGATTCACAACACACAAATTATTCGCAAAAGCATTATTTAATGTTATAGAAAAAATCTTTCTATCAATCCCCAACTCTTCTAGCAACCTATATATCTTTTCAGCCAAATATGCACCATTATGTGGTGGGGGCTGAATGAAAAGCTTAATAACCTTTTAGATAATGCCCAATTTTAGTCAATAAAATGTGCAGTGAGACAAATATACCCATTGGTTGTCAAAGAAGTCCACAAATCAGATGTTAAACTAATCATCCCAGAACAAACATTTAACAAAGACTTAACCTTTTGTTTCTCCAACATATGCATCTTAATCAAATCAGCCTTAGCAGTATTTCTACTAATTAATGGTACATCACTACGCAAGTATCTATGTATTTCTCTTACTCCATCATATTCAACATATGAAAAAGGCAAGTCATGCTTAATAATCGTACCAACCAACAATTCTCTATATCTTTTAGGACAAAATTTTGAGGCACTTACTGACAGAGTTCCTTGATCTCTAGATAGGAGTATTTGCTAAATATCATGATCATTTTTCCCCCCCATAAACCTTCATATGTTTATGTAGATTTCCAATTCCATGTGAACTGTTAGCTATATATTTATGATCACAAAACTTGTATTATGCTCATATCCTTGTGTCATTTGGATCTGTAGAAGGAAGTTCATCAAAATGGGTCCAAACTGTTGAGGTATTCCTACGCTTCTTCTGGAACCTTTTTTTGGTCATCGGATTCGTATGAATAGAAGGATCTTCCATTGTATCTATTTCAACCACATTGTCATCGAATATAATTGAATCTTCGTTAATCACCTACACACATAATCGTCAGTAAGTTAGAATGAAGAAGTATAACACATAATTAGTTAATGACACCAACATATAATAAGAACAAGAAACACATATAGGCAGAAGATACGACAGAAAAGTTCTATAAAAGTATTGACACAGTTTAATATCAATTAGGCCACGCTAAAAGTATTGACACAGTAATAAAAAATTTATTACTAAAATGAGATACTTAAGTACACAGGAAGTGTAAAAGAAGATGATAATGAAACTGAAAGTTAGGGGTGTATAAACGGAGCGGTTATAACCGCTTTAAAACCGCTAACCACTTTTAAAAGTGGTTATAAATAACCGCTGACCTCCTAGGCGGAGGCGGTTAGCGGTTATAGGGTATGGGAAAAGCGGTTAATAACCACTAACCGCTTATATATATATATATATGTAAAAAAATAAATAAAAAGCCTGGGACTGGGGAGAGGGGAGAGAGGGGCATCATTTTGGGCATTGCTGAATGCCCAAAACGACGCTGTTTTTGAGATTATATAAATTCATATTTTAATTTAGGTTTAGCCATTTAGGGTTGGATCACTTTCTTGAGTTCTTCATTTCATTTTCCTCTCTTCAGTCCTCACTCCTCACCTCACCTTGCGCCGCTCACCCTATCGCCCAGTCACTCGTGAGTCTCGCCTCCTCTCTCGTCTCCCTTCTGGCCTCCACTCTCCAGCGCCGTTCGGACCTCTCCGCTCATCTTGTCTCCGCCGCCGCTACTGCACTGTAAGGTTCTTTCATTTCTTTCGTTTTTTTTTCTCAATTTCTTTCTTTTTTTCTCAATTTCTTTCGTTTTTTTTCTCAATTTTTTTTCTTTGATTTTTTGTTTCATTCGTGTGCCTTATCTGACTTCGATTTTAGTGGTTTCGTTCTAGTTTTTGATTGGGGGATTGCTTTGAATATTAGGGTTTGATTGAGCTTTTGGAGAACAAGGGAATTTTCGGAGGGGTATCTAGTTTTGGGTGAAGATCTTTGTATTTGTGGTAAGTGTTCTAGTTTTGGGATTGCTTTGAATATTATGTTCAAGTGTCTTTTTTTTTGTGGGAAGAAATTTCTTTCTTTTTTCCTTCTATTTTGGTAACCTTGTAGATGAATTCATGCCTTATGTATGTGATTGATTATTTAGTGGGTTATTTTCAAATCGTACAGTTAGGGTTCATTTAGCTATCACAGATGAGAATTGAGATTATGTGTTCTTCTTTTGTTTACCAGTACAAGAATAGATAAGTTTTTGTGAGTCTTATGGCTTTGCAAGTTTGCTATATAATTTATTGTTTTTTCTTATCATATAATTTATTATTTATTTAATAACAGATGGAGGATGGTAATAGTGGTACACTTGGTACAAATACAATTGGTACTACTTTGAATCCTGTGGGCAGCCCTGCCCCTGTTCTTATGGATGAGGATAGTCTCAGAACACCTTCCTCCATAAATACTCAAAAACCCACACAATCCAAAAAACGACATGTTAATCAATCTCTTGTATGTGAGCACTTTAAAAAGGTGGAACCAATTGATAAGGAGAACCCTAAAGCTTGTTGCAATCATTGCAAGAGATTGATAGAGTGTCACCATAGAAGAAAAGGCACTTCACCCATGATGACCCACCTTACCTCTAACTGTCCAAACTCTCCACTTAGAAAACCAAAAATTGCCAAAGATCAAACTTTGTTGCAAATGTCATTTAAGAAGGCGGTAGAATGCACCCAACTAGGATATGTAAAGTATGATCCGGACCATGTAAGGCGTTTGCTTGTTCAGCATCTCATCTTATATGAGTTGCCTTTTAGTCATGTAGGGAGTGAGGGGTTTACATTATTTGTTAATGGATTGGAACCTAGGTTCAATATGCCTAGTCGTGTTACTATACAAAGAGATTGTTTGAAATTATACGAGGAAGAGAAGGTTTATTTGAAGGCTTTGATGAGCGGTCAAAGGATTTGCCTCACTACTGATACATGGACATCCATACAAAATTTGAATTATATGTGTGTTACCGCTCATTTTATAGATTGTGATTCGGTATTGCATAAGAAATCGTGAAGTTTTGCCCAGTTCCCAATCATAAGGGTGAGACTATTGGAAGAGTGTTGGATAATACAATGCAAGAATGGGGGATTCATAGTATCTTCACAATTACAGTTGATAATGCCTTGTCTAATGATGTAGGTATTGATTATGTGAGAATGAGAATAAAGGAAAAGAATTCAACTGTTTTGGGGGGTGAGTTTCTTTACATGCAGTGTGCTGCTCATATTTTGAATCTTGTAGTAATGATGGTTTAAAAGAGTTAGAGGACTCTATTTGTAATGTTAGAAATGTAGTGAGATTTGTAAGGGCTTCATCGGCGATGATGGCAAGGTTTAAGAGATGAATAGAACAATTAGATATTCAAAGTAAGAAAATGGTGTGTCTAGATGTTCCTACTAGATGGAATTCAACATACTTAATGCTAAGCATTGCTGAAAAGTATCAAAGAGCATTTGAAGTATTGGGGGAGGATGATAGTCAGTTAGTTGTTCCTACATATCTTGATTGGGAAAATGCTAGGGCATTTGTGAAGTATTTGAAAACTTTTTATGATGCTACGTTGATAATTTCTGGTTCAAATTATGTCACTGCCAGTTTATTTTTCATGCAGCTTTGTATTATTCAAGATGTCTTGAATGATGGGTGTCTCAATTTTGATCACATCATGAGTACCGTGGCTATCAGTATGAGAAGTAAGTATGAGAAGTACTGGGGGAGTATGGATAAGATAAACTTGATGTTATATATTGCTTTTGTCATTGACCCACGCTACAAGATGAAGATTTTGGTGTGGTGGTTCAAAAGGTGCAATAGGCCAATATGGGCGGATAAAATAGAGAAAAGGGTGAGAGAGCTTTTGGATCGTTTGATTGAGCAATATAGTAAGTTTTAGGGGATTACGGTGTCTCAATTTAATGCAACTTCAAGAAGTGCAAATAATACTAACTTGAATGTTGATGATTATGACACAGAAAGTGCAGTGGATGAAATTCAAAATCTCATCTCCCAATACCTTGAGGAAGAGAATGATTTGGAATGTAAGTCGGAGGTGGATAGGTATTTGTTGGATGGATGTGAAGCAACAACAAAGGACTTTGATGTTTTAGGTTGGTGGAAGATTAATGCATCTAAATATCCTATCATTGCAGCGATAGCCCGTGATGTATTGGCTATGCCAATTTCCGCTGTTGTCTTTGTGTAACGACCCACCCCCAATGACACAATATTGTCCGCTTTTGGCTCCCCGTACCAGACTTCCCAGGAGGTCACCCATCCTGGGATTGCTCTCGCAGAAGCACGCTTAACTGCGGAGTTCTGATAGGTTCATGACCATCACGGCTTTAAAACGCGTTGTGTCATAAATGATGCATTTATACATATAAGCACATCCTCATTCCCAGGCGATGTGGGACGTCACAATCACCCCCTCTTTGGACCTAGCGTCCCATCTGGCGTCCCTCATTGGGCTTGTGCACGCTCCCACCATCTCAGGCTAGGCAATGGCTCTGATACCATTTGTAACGACCCAAGGAAAAACGCTAGCCATATCTGCGCTATCACCCCAAAAGGACTAGTCAATTTGAAGCTTCCTTAGAATCCATTATAAAGCCAAGTTTCACCTAGTAACTAGGCAATGTGGGACTTAGCACCCATGAGTATCTTTATAAACTACTCACTCTGTGAACTATTCATCTCTTCCAATATGAGACCGGGGTGTTACACTTTGAGTCCGCCTTTAGCACTGGGAGACGTATATTGGATCCCTTTAGGAGTATATTGTCTCCACTTACCGTTGAGGCGTTGGTTTGCACACAAAATTGGATAAGGAATACTCCAATTGACATTCGGGAGTTGAAGGAATTTGTGGAAAGCTTTGATGAAGAAGGTAAATGTTTGTAAATTAGTTGTAACTTTTCATTTGTGCAATTATTATTTTTGAAACTTACTTTTCAATTAACTAAAGCTTCTTCTTTTGTAGATGGCACTTAATCAAGGACCGAAGCATCCTTGGACTTTATCTAAGATCTAGAAGGATGTTAGTATCAAAGGGTTATTGATTAATTTGATTGTAATGTTTTGGTTTTGGTTATTTGGAATTTTGGATGTAGGTTTGTATTGACCTCTAGAGCTATTTTTGTTTGTAACTTTGTATATCTTTGATTGCAGGGAGTTCACCCTTGCGATAGGAGGATGAATATATTATGGACGTAGGTGACTGTCAGTGACGGTGACTATCTGGATTTGTAATTTTTGGATTTTGGATTTGTAATGTCTTGGAGTATTTGGTTATTTGGAATTGTTTGGTTTTGGAATTTGGAGTATGTGCCTACGTGGTTATTTGGATTTTGTGGTTTTGAATTTGGTTATTTTGGATTTGTAATGTCTTGGAGTATTTGGTTCTTTGGATTTGTTTGGTTTTGGAATTTGGAGTATGTGGATTTGTTTGGTTTTGGAATTTGGAATATCTATGTGGTTATTTGGATTTGTAATTTTTTGGTTTTGAATTTGGTTATTTGGATTTGTAAAATTAGATTTGGATTTGGTTATATGGTTATTTGTTTTTACCTTTGTGTTTTGGATTTGTAATTTTGTATTTAGGTTTGTTAATTTTGTACCAAAGGGCAAAAGGCCCAAAAAGTATTAAATTTTTTTCTTGAAAAAATTAAAATCTGTACAAAAACCGGTGTAAACCTGGCCCAAAACTGGTCTAAACCCGACCCAAAATCGGAATTCAAATGCGGTTTTAAAATTGCTGGTTATTAAGGCAATAACCGCTAACCGGCGGTTATAAAAATAACTGCCTCCGCCTAGGCGATTAGCGGTTGCGGTTGGTAAAATGAAATAACCGCTAGGCGGTTAGTGGATTTAGCCAATAACCACCGGTTATAACCGTTTGTACATCCCTACTGAAAGTTGTAGATGCATTCATTAGGGTGATAGCCTCATTGCCAATTATGATCGCCCAAGGACCACTTTCAGTCTTTCAATGTCTTGTGGTACATCTTAGCTTGTGATGGCAAAAACCAAATCCCAACATAAACACACACAGAAATTAGGCCACATGAAAAAATGGTACAACAACCACTAGAGCACCATTCCAATAAATGAAGCAGAAGAATTTTGACAAGGCTCATGGCTTTTAAGAATGATATTTAAATAGTCAATAGACCCTCAAGAATAACATTTAGGCAGGATGATCCTGACAGAAAAAAAATGCAAATATAACGCCTGAGGTAGATTACTACCAGTGTAGCAACAATGAAAGAAACAAATTTTGACTGCAATCTTAGGAATCAAAATTGATAACAGGGCAAACCAACATGAGGTTATTATCAATTCTTTCTAGCACCCCAGATAAATTTAACAGCATATGGCTAAATTTCACACCAACCCATATAACAGTAGTCATCTTATGCAAAGGGTAACTCATGACAGTAAAGAGTAAAGAAATAATCTAATTGGAGGAAAAAGGTTGGAACACATTTGTAACATTTTTAATTTCTGACAGAAGAAGTAGATTAAACTCATTCCTTATTTTTCAAAGATTAACAAATGAAGTAATAAACAAAGATTAACATATCGGCGGTACCGGATGAGACATCGGCGAAAGAGAGAGAGATAGAATGACAGAGTGATGCTGGCGGCGCAGTAGAGAGAAAGGGAGAGTGGTTGAGATGTCAGTAGCGAGTAGAGAGCATAGAGAGAGCGTTGAGCTGGTCCAGCGGGAGGAAGAAGAAGGGGCAGCTTTTAAGAAGAAGACGAAGAGGGGGCGGCGGCGTGGTGCTAAAGGAAGAAGAAGGGCCTTTTTTTTTTTTTTTTTTTTGGTGTTTTCTAACTTTTCTCGTCTCTGAATGACCTATTAGGGTTTTTTTGTGTTTTTTTGTGTTTTTTTTAAATTTTTTTTTATTGGGCTATTAGGTTTCTCGATTTCAAATTTTTAAATTTAAACTAATAATCTCATTTGGGCCATTTCCTTAAAAAAAAAAAAAAAAAATCTTGTCTAGCGGGTCACTCATGACACGACTTGCCAGACCCAGCTAAACGGGTCGACCCATTTATGACACAAACTCGTTTAAAGTAAATCAAAACCCGCTAATTTTGTGTCATGTTCGTGTTGAGTTGTCGGGTCGTGTTAAAATTGCCAGCCCTAATTGTAATGCCTAAATGAAAATAAAATATTTTATAAAGCACTGTCATTCTGTCAAATTTATAAAAAGATAAGATAAGAATTATTTTATAACTATGCTATTATGCCGCCCATGTATTTTTAAAATATAAAACCTATTGTTTATATTAATGGAGTTATCATGTTTATTTGTTATGAAAATATATAAGCTTTTTAATTACAAATGCCATAATAATGTCCGCATAGAAATATGTGGACATACAATTAATCGGTCTATTTTATATGCCATCATAATGTCTAAGTAGTATTAGGAAATTAAGTGAAGTTGGTTTATAAGTCAACAGTCGTAAAAGAGTTTAAATAGGTTTTAGTAAATTATGCTAATTCATTGTTGCATGTATATAACCGTACAGTCATCATTTCTATCATTCTATGGATATATTTTTGAAGCAGAAAACTGTAAGTATTAACATACTTACTGAGAGTGATACGGGGTTCCATAATATGGTGATTTATGTTTTATTTAATTATATGCATATTTATTGTGAAGTATGCAAGTAAGTATTTTTAAAATACTTATTGAGTAGAATATTAGTTTCTATGATGTTCTGATCTCTGCTATATTTAATTGTATGCGATTTGTTCGGGACTTTGCATAATTTACTGTTATGAATCATGAGGTTGCTAATAAAATGACTTTGCATATTTTAATTTTTGTGAGTTATGAACCTACTAATAAGTAAGACATAGGGTTTAAGTTTCCCAATGCAAAGACTGAAGGTTTAAGTCTCAAGACACTAATCAATCATGTAGATCGAGAGTTAACGTCTCATGGCAAAAATCGAAGGTTTAAGTCCAAAGGCCCAGCAAGATCGAAAGTTTAAGTCCTAACGCCTCACTAATCAATCACCAATAACAATAAGACTGAAGGTTTAAGTTCCAAAGCGTTAATCACCAATAGTTTAATAAGACTCGAGGTTTAAGTCCAACGGCAATTGCTACGACATAAATTAGTAAATGAGACTTTGTATATATATATATAACTGTCATTATATCATTGCATTGTATATTATTAAATAAATCAGTGTTTCATTATATTATTGAAGGTAGTTGACTCACTTGATTATAGTATGGAATTGTGGTAATAACCATAATCACATATATGTGTATGTAGGTCAGGAGAACGGTCAGGACTAATAGTCTAATAGGATCTTTATGTCGACCTGTTATTTATTGAATAAGACTTTTAATATGTAATATTCTATATGTTGGTTTGTACTAGGTTGAAATAATGGTTATGTTTTATTAGTGTCGCATGTGACATATATGTTAATGCTTTGTGTGTAATTATTATGTGAGAACACGTTGGTCATATGTAATTATATATTGAGGTAATCTAGTCAGCTCTGATGTGTTACATTCTTAAGTTTTTGAGAAAAAAAAATATATTCCGCTGCCAAATCTCAACTCTGATGATTTCGTAATGTCACGTGAAAATCAAAAATTTTCACTAACGCTTTTTGTAAAAAGCAGGGCGTCACACTAGGTATGCCAAAAAAGCCAAATTTTTTTTTTCGATAATACCCTTATTCTCTTAAAAATTATTTTTAAACAAAAAAAAAAAGAAAAAAAAAACCAAGGGGGTGGATTAATACAACAAAAAAAAAGAGTATTTTTTTTTTCTTTGGATAAATGCAAAGAGATATGCTATTTGCACAACTCTTACACAACAATGCCGATGTGTCCAACAAAACCAATCTCTGTAATTGGCATAAATTACAATTAATTCTTTGCGATATAAAAATAATTTAGAGGTTATCATGGTAGGCTCAAATAACAATTTTGTTTCTGTAGTAAAAAAAAACTTTGCAGATTCTGTTAGTGTCTATCTTAGCACCAATAAAATGATAACATGTGTCACTCTTATTAAAAAAAAAAAAAAAAATGCAAATTAGTTCCTGTCGAGCCATCCCTTGGTTTTTTTTTTTTTTTTTTTTTAAAAATTTTTTTTTCTTTAATTTTTATTTTTTTGTTTAAAATTAGTTTTTTTTTTTTTTGTATTATTTTAGTTTTTAAGAGAATAAGGGTATTATTGAAAAAGTGGCATTTTTGGCACACCTTGGTAGTTTGATGGGTTACTTTAGCACACTTAGAAATTCATTAGACTATTTTAAAATCGATTGTTAGTTGATGGGATTTTTTTTTATATTTTTCCGTAATTTTTAAACATGAAAAGCCAATGTTTTTCTCTTCAAATAGGTCATTTTAAAAAGGATTTCGGTCCCTATAATTTCAAAGATTGTAGGGGTTGTAATTTCAAAGATTTAGGTCATTTATTCAAAATGATAAGTTTGAATTTAACTACGTAAATAATGAAATAAATAGATAAATCAGGAAAAGCTAACAGGTTGCCGAACCACACTTACCTTTGAAGGATTGTTCAACCACCATAAAGTTTTAGTGAAATTTTTAGGGGTGTAAATCTGGATCGGTTATAACCGGTCGAGAAATCGTAAAACCGGGAAACCGAGTTGATACCTGGTTATTTATAACCGGGTAACTGGAGCCGGAGCCGGAGCTGGGAATTGGTTTTCAAAAACCCCGGTTTTAACCGGGTAACCGGCTTCGGGTCTATTAATTTATTGAAAAAAAAATAAAAATTACCCCTACCTTTTTACTCTAATGCTACACGGCCTAACATGGGTCCTTTCCGTCTTTTTCACACTTTTGTTTTGCCCTAAATCCTGATTTCTACTTCTCATTTTCTCTTCACGCCGCCTACCTTCACTTAAGTTCACTCTTTTCTTTTCACGCCCCAGATTTGCTGCTGCCACCTACCAGGTAACCAGCCATCTTCTTCTTCTTCTTCTTAGTTCTTCTTCTCTACGATTTTTGATTTTTGATCACTGATCTTTGATCTTTCGATTCTTTTCTCACCCTTACTGAGTACTGACTTTGTCTTTCTCTGTTTCTTTACAGATATGGTGATTTTTTAAGCAGAACGAGCAAATCACGGTTATGTATGTTGTTCTTCTTTAATTTTTGTTACAAACTTATTTAACTTTTGGTACTGTTTTAGCTTTCCTTTCGAATGCTAGGGTTTTTTTTGGGGTTCTGAGAAGTGGGTTTTGGTGAAACTGAGGGAAGGATCAATGGGTTGTGTTTGATTCTTTGATTTCTGCAGCTTGTATGAAGCCTCATTGGCTTGATTCCGTTTTTTTCTGGTGCGTTTTTGGTGCCAATAACTGTCCTGTTCTATAGAATTATCAGATTTAGCAAATCAGATATCTGAAATGGAAATGAATTGGATAAGAACCTTATACATTATTCTAATTTGGGATAACTTTACAAAAGGGCACTGAACTACCATGCATTTTGATAGAAGGGTATCAAACTAGTAAACGTCTCAAATTGAGGTATCAAACTATCAAAACGTCTCATGGAAGGATATTCCATCAGGATTCGCTGTTAAATCCTGACGGAGCCTGCAACACGTGCCTGTCACGTGATTTTTTAAAGGCAAAGTACCCGTTTTGCCCCTCATCTAAACGTTTGGTTTTTTCACTTAAAACATTGAGATAACTTCACGAAAGGGTATCAAACTATTCATGTTTTTGACGAAAGGGTACTGAACTAGCAAAGCTATTCTACGGCTGTACACACATATGCCATACAAAAGATAAGATAGAAATAGAAGTTTCAAAAAACAAGAGAAACACGTTGATGGAACAGAGAACATAAAAGATAGCAAAAACAAAGTGTTTTCTGGATGAAGTCGTGATTAAGACCTTTGTGAATAGCCAATAAACCTTGCATCAATCGTGGTCACAGTGGTCTCGAATGCCAGGAAAGGACCTTGGAGCTCATTGTCGTCCAAATAAATATTCTTTAAGCTGGGAAGTGAGTCGAAAATATCTGGTAAGGACCCAACCACAGATATCCGTTAAGGACCCAACCACATTCGATCAGCTGGCCTTTTCTTGGTGCTCTTCAAATTGCCGCTTGCACCTTCTCTAGCATTGCTGTTGCTGATGTGGTTCCTGCCTCTGATCACAGTGTCTCTGACACTCCCCATATTGCCATCTAGGGTCCCGTGGATTCGCAACGTCGTCGTCGCGCTCTCTTTCTCTTTCACGCTCCCTCAACTGCTCCTCGTAGCCCTGCTGACACTGTTGCTGTTGCCTCTGCCCACGTTCTTCTTGTTGGCAATGCTCTTGGCACTGCTGGAACTCTTTCCGATGGCTATCAGGGTCACGAGAATCACGAGAGAGTGAGAAAAAGACACCTGGGCTAGCAAAAGAGCTTAAAGGAGCAGAAACAAAGGAAGCCTATCTTTGATCACCATGGTTGCTTGCTTTAGTGAAAGAGGAGTGGTGAAGATACAGCAAGGAGGGGGTCACGTACTTATAGCCTGCTAGAGCTTAGACATGCATGGACATTTGGCTTGGTATGTTGACATGCAAAGTGACGAGTGTCCTACGTGACAAATTGACTTGGCCTACATCAAACGCAGCGTCACGAGTCACACTGTGTTGCATCGCCCCCGAAGAGTCATTCATGGTGTTCGTATTGAGAGAAGATGAAGTTGAAGAACTGAGGGAACTATATATATAGTTGCTATCTTTTGTTTGCGTACCAAGAAAATGAAAATGATGTTGGAATGGAGGCCCGCGAAACTTGTGTGGGGCTTAAGGGGTCGATCGGCCTTGGTATTTATACGAAGTCCTGTGAGGCAGACCACCTTGACCCACTTTATTTTATGAAGCTAAAACAGAGGAAAATGCAGGTCAGCGAAATGACTAAAATTTCAGAAACGTAAACAAATGGAGATAATGATGAGAAATGAAATCTGAAATCTGAAAACACAATACACATTTCATTTTCATTTCTTCTCCCTTGTTTTCGAGCCCTAGCCTCATTTCTCTCCACTGTCAAGAGTTACCACCGGCGACGCAAAACCCAGGTTTGTGTGTTTGCTTCTGTTGGCATTATTTTTGTTCTAATTGGGCTTATTCTGGTTGTTGATCTAGAGGGCTGCTATTTCGTTGATCTGGGTCTTTTTCTTTCAAGTGTTTTTTTGGTGTTTGATTCATAGCATCGGTTCATGGTTCTTGTTGGGTTTTTTTTTTTTTTTTTTTTACTGCTCATCATTGTGTTGTATTTAGTTGTCTTGGGCTTCTCAGAGGTGTTGGAAGCTAGGAGAACTTCTTCATCCGAGTGAACAACGGCTCGGCAAGCAGAGGTGCTGGCGTCGTCCTTGTCGACGATGGGTTTGGGAAATGGTGGTGGTGGGGTATATGGGAATAGTATGTTGCTCAAAATGTAGGACACGTGTACGAATTAAGGTGAGGGGCATATATAATTGGTAGTTTAAGATTAAAAAATCACGTGCATCGCACGTTATTTACTTCCGTTAGGATTTAACAGCGAATCCTGATGGAATACCCTTCTATGAGATATTTTGATAGTTTGATACCCCAATTCTAGATGTTTACTAGTTTGACACCCTTCCGTCAAAACGCGTGGTAGTTCAGTACCCTTTTGTGAAGTTATCCCTTCTAATTTCTAGGTTGGATTTGTCTGTATCTGTGTGTGTCTTTCAAACGATAAGATAAACCTTTGGAATTTTTTGGGATAAGTGATGATTTACTCTTAAATAATTTTCAAAGTGTTAACATGACTAATTATTTAAGATGTTTGTAATGTATATGGTAAATATATCAGCTTCTGTCCTTCTTTATTTTCCTTAACCGAGTGTTATAATAATGACTAATGGATTGAGCTTTCAGCCTGTCCAAATCCAATTATCTATCTATCCATACTAGTAGGGATGGAGCCAGAAGCTCTTATGGGCAGGGGTTAATGGCCAAAATTTTTTATTGGTAGGGCTAGTAGGCTAAATTCCATCCTTGCATACCAGTGCATTTTTTTGTTGAATTTTTTCTTGCTTTATTTTGTTTGGATTTGAACAATTGGACCAATTGGTGTGTTATATTATAGGGGTGAGTCACAACTAGGCCTATTATGAAAAATGTTAATGAGTCACATGATAAGCCTGCAATCAGTGACGGAGCTGGGGGGTAGCCGGTAGGGGCCATGCCCCCCCCCCCCCCCAAACTCCTTTGATTTTTTTTATTTTTTATTTTAAAAAAAAATAAATGTTAAATTAACGAAGAAGAGAAACGGATCTGGCAAAGGGAATGTGTATGAGTGGGCAGAGTACTCTGTAGAGAGGAGTGTCGAAGGAATCCTTGGAGATTTGCTCTTGCAATCAGTTCCAAAGAGAAGATGCGGAGTTTTGACCCTGAAGAGAGACCACCCAGTATCTTGTCGCCATTGATTTGAATCTTCCATTTCGAGCTCTGAATTTTACACAGACAGATAAAAGAGGTCTAGCAATGGGGGAGATGAAGCTTCGCACAACTCTGAGGAAGTTTTTGTACTCTATTGCGGGTCCTATTTAGCACAGAATAGAAAAAGGCAATGAGCTCGCTCCATGTGTTTTGGGCCTATGAACTGTGTTTTGAAAAAATTATAATTTAAATTAAAAATAAAATTTGACATTTGAAGAAATATATATAATTTATTTTTAGATTTATAACCTTTTTTTTTCTCATAATATAAATAGTTTTGCAATTTATATTTTCTAGATTTATTAAGTATGTTCTTAAAATCATTCTATCTTTAGTTCCTTAATTAGAGCATTCGAAATAGACTCACCAAAATAGGTGAGCCAATTCCCTGAATTGGTCCAAAATGAATTCCTATCAGCCTCTTAGCAATTTGGTGAAAAAAATTTGATGAGCAGTGCTCACATACACAAAAACAATAGTGGGCACTGTTCATCCACCAAAACAATAAAAACACTTGTGGGCCTCTTCGTCTTCTCTTTCAATTATTGTTGTTTCCTGTTTTGCGCTTTCTTTCCATTTCATCATTATTTTGCTGAATAAAGAATAAATCTACGTTATATGACAAAATCTCCTAGAAATAGAGAGAAGTTTGCATCTAGCTAGGAGGTTTCTATCTACTTGAAAAGTATTTGAGTTTTGATTTATATATTCTTCATTGTAACTTAAGTTGTAGAAACCAAAGCCTCAACCAATATATATATATATATATATAATTTAATGTTTTATATATTAATTTAATATTTAAATATAATATATTTTGTATTTATACTTAATCTCCCTATTTTAATAGAGGGATAAAAACAATTGGCCCCTCCCCGTAACAATGGCTGGCTCCGTCCCTGCCTGCAATACCATCTACAAATGTTGAAACCCCATCGCCTTCCTTGTAAACAGAATTGGATTCCTCAAAATAAAAATAAAAAATAAAAAGCTGTGAATTAGTTAGTTGTATGGTCGCACTATACAAAAGTGAAACCAATTGACAAGGAAAACCCTAAGGCAGTATGCAATTATTGTTAATTCATTATTGATGAGCATGATAAACGGTTATAAATTCATTTTAGTTTTTATTATTATTAATTCATTTTAGTTATTTATTCATTTAACTAATTATCATTTTTTTTTTGTTTATTCTATTGTAGTTATAGATGATTGAGAGCAGAGCTGTAGAAAGTCAGAAACCGGACCATGCTTGGATATGTTTAATATGTTTATGAACTTTTTTAATATGTTTATGGACTTTTGAGTTTGAACTTTTTTTAATATGTTTATGGACTTTTGATTATGAGTTTTGTTAATATGTTTATGGACTTTTGGATTTGAACTTTTTAAATATGTAATATGTTTATGAAATTTTGGGTTTTTAATATGTAATTATGTATGGCTGTGGAGTTTTCGAGTTCAAATCTGCAGTTGATGGGCATAATGTATGTGTCTCAGGATGGCACAAATGAGAATTTTTTTTTTCTCTTTGTTATAGGAATTGAAATTTCTTGATTGAATTAGGTCAAATACCTTAAAAAATGGGCTAAAATATTTAAATAAATCCCAAAAACTTTAAATGAAGTCCAAAAAAGTAGGCCCAATACTAAAAATAAGCCCAAAATGTAATTTTTTTTTTTTAAAAAAAAAAATACCCCCGTACCTGGTTCCGGAGCTGGTTGTTGAAAATCAATAACTGGGGACCCCGGAGCCGGTTCCCGGTTATTACCCAATAACTAGGAATCGGCTCGGGGTTTACACCCCTAGAAATTGTGATTATTATCAAAATAGAAAATAGTGCTCATTGAAAAAAGATAAAAAAAAAAATTACTAGTAAATGAAAATCTAAAACTAATTAAGTAAGATACAATGAATGTATATATAATATCTGTATGTGTCTATATATATATATATGGTTTCATTTAATGGAGAGTATCTATTTAAAGGATGATCATTGATGAAATAAACAAAGTTAAGCATTATTTTTTACAGTACAATTCATTGTGTTTTGGAGGTTACGACTCCCTCGAAGTAGCCATTGAAAATCACGGCTCTCTCGATCCTTGGGCTTGGTCTATTAGGCCTTATAATAATCTAGTCATTTCAAATTATCTACTATACCCCCTTTAAAAAGTATTATACCCCTATCAAACATATTTATATATATATAAAAAAAACATACAATTATGCTATTAGATTACAAGGACTAGGACCAGACAATCGGTAACGAACCATCTTAGATTTGTCTTCAAAAAATGGCACAAAAGGCTCTTGTTTGGTACCTCTGCACACTCTGGTCAATGCTTTGGTCTATTTAATAAAAGACATATAAATTTTAAAAAGGTTGCTAAAAATCAACAATATATTTTTGGACGGTTGGATTGGTGATAGGGCTCCTCTAAAACAAGGTAAAAGTCATCAGAAATCGTCAAACCCTAGGAATTGGGGGGAGCCATCTGATGCTTAACCTGAGTAGTGTGTATGAGAGAGAGAGAGAGAGAAAAAAAGGAACCTAAATGGAGAGAGTGGGAGAGAGAGGAGAGTGTGCCTACTTGGAAATATTTGCCCCTTTTAATATGAGAGACTCTTTAGAAATGGTCAAATAATAACAATGGAATCAAAAGTGTGTTGTTTTTCTTGTTAGGTGTGTTGTTTCCTTGTTTGTTCCATTAATAGTCGTTGATGATTGATGAGGATGTTTGATTTCCATGTTGAGAAAGAGTTGATATCAACTTTATACCAATTTTAGACCCCAATACGTAGCGGAATAAAAAAAAAATCACAGCATATTAATCCCTACAAGTTCTATGTTTCACTAACATCATAGCAAAAAATGAAGTTTTTGAAGCTTAAAAACCCCTATAAGGAGACTTGCAATTTTGAAAGGTCTGTTTGGAATTGTTCTAGAAGCTCCAACCACTTGATTTTGATTATCCTTAGTCATTTGGCATCTCTATCAACATGCTAATATCTTGATTGCATCATTCCAAGCGGTTGGTTGCACATTTAATGCATGATTAAATTGTTGCATCAAAATCATGTTGGTACAAAATTCTGCAAGAACATGTGTTCATATTGTTTATGTTTTGCAATATGCTTTAAAACGATTAAAAAATTATTTTGTCAAATGTTTTGGCATGTCAAAAACACGGTTAACATTTTGGAATCTTTGGATCAATGTTATAGAAGAGTTCTAAACACTTTTTCCAATTGTTTTTAATGTGGTAACTTGGCTGGAATTATGAATTCCAGCAACATGCACAATCTTTTATGATTTGTTATGATGGATAACTAATGAAAGTTCGCTTCCTTGGTTATGATACGCGTTAAATATTGTATTTGACATGTTGTGATCATAATAGAATCAAGTTATGAGTTTATTTCAAGTGTTTTTGAAGTGCATGAAAATTGTTTTCAAGGTCATGGCCTAAAACACACACACACATATTAATCTTGTTTGATTTTTTTTTTTTTTTTTGCATGCTTTTTTAATTGTCAATGATTCAACAAGAGTTTTTTTTTTTTTTTTTTCATCATTGAAACATGTTTAAAAAAAGCAAAAGGACTTTTTTAATTGGCTGAATGCATGGGGTTGGACCACCATGCAAGGATGCCATGGGTTGGACTCGTCTTGGAGTAGCCATGGTTGGACCTGTAGTTGCACAACCTACACCTCCATGGGGCAGCCAACCACGGGTCCAACCATGGCTGGAAGACAACCCTAGGGTGGTGGTACGGCAGCCCTAGGGCCTACCTAATTCCCACCCTAGGGTAGCTACACCTCTCTTAGGAGAGAGGTGGTAGCTACACTAAGTTTAGGTGTTAGGGTTTTCTATAAAACCCTATTCTAAATCCTAAAACCTAACCCTTTTTTTTTTTTTTTGTAATTTTAAATTGTTTATTATCTCAAAATAATTCTGGTTTGATGAATTTCCTAATGGGATTGGTTGAGTTAAACTCCCAAGCCTCAGACAAGAAAAGATTCCAACATGATTGAAATTTGGTTTTTTAATTTGATTAGGACAACCTTATTGGATAAGGTTCCCTGATTTAAGAAAGTCATGATTTAGGGTTGATTTCCTAATGGAATGGAGTTTTTTGACTCCTTAAACCTAAGACAAGATAAGATTTCAATGTGATTGCAATGTGGTTTCCTAATCTGATTAGGTTAACCATATCATTAAAAGGAAATTTTTTTTTTTTCAATTTTTATGTTGGATCGGATTCCATTTTAGGAAAGTCATTCCTAAAGTGGAATGATTTAGGATTAATGACTTTCTTAGTGGAATTGAGAGTTTGACTCTTAAACCTAAGGCAATATAAGATTCCAATGTGATCGGAATGTGGTTTCTGAATATGATTAGATTAACCATATCTTATTGGATAGGGTTCCCATTTTAGGACAGTCATTCCCAAAACGGATTAAAACCATTCTAGGCGTTTTAATAATATTAGAATACTTGGAATCTATTTAGATAAGGAACCCTAATGTGATTAGGATTCCAAAGACCAAGTCCAACATGGATTCCTAGTGTTACTAGCATTCCAAGTAGGATTAGGTTTCCTACTATCACTAGGATTTCTATTGGGACTTGGACTCCTATTTTAAGGTGGATCCCTAATGAGATTAGGATGCTTAAATTAAATAGGACTTTCTCAGGTTGAGTTATCCCAGTTTGACTAGGATCACTACCTGAACTAGGATTCCTAACGAGATTAGAAAGTTATCCATTTTTGGAAAGTCTTGAAAGGGCAAGGTCACAATTGTGATGAAATCACAATTAGTTTGAATAAAACCCACTAATTCAAAACATCAAGTAGCATAAAGATTCAAGAGTTGAGGTTTACGGCCTCCATTTTTGGTCTATAGTAATGTAAAGTAAAGCAAAGCATCTTGTCTTAACCATGGGTCATGCTCCCTTCAGAGGGTGTTCTTACTTTGCATATTACAAGAATTGACTTCATTTGGATAGAATAGATGTGATTAAGATCATGGAAAACTACGCTGCGGTAGAGTTGCTTGACAATCACATTAAATTTATATGATGGTATACACTTGACTAATTTAAGATGTTAGCCTCCCTTCAGAGCTATGTCATCTTAAACTTAGAGGCTAAGAGAAGAGCAACAAATTGTTAATATTTGGTATGAGATACCTAGATTGCATTGACAAATGAGAATAGTTCTTGCCTAATCACAAATGGTACCTATTGTACACTTAAATGTCGACCACCCCCATTTTGGCATTGGAGGTGGCCGAACTACCCCGAAGGCTCTTGAGAGTAGCCGAAACCACCCCTATTTGGCCAACCTTTAAAATAAAAAAATAAAATAAAAATTAGGATTGGCTTTTTAGGGGTGGTTTGGCCACCCCCAATATCGCCTATTGGGGGTGGCCGAACCACTCCTATATGGCATGAACCACCCCCAAAGGTCATGTGGGTGGTTCGACCACCCCCATTTGGCCAACACTAATTTTATTTTTTATTTTTATTTTTATTTTTTATTTTTAACCTTTTGAGGGTGGTTAAGAGCAATGTGGGTGGTTCGCCCACCCCAAACCGGCCATAAGGGGTAGCTTGAGCCACCCCCTTGCAAAAATAGGGGTGGCCACTCCCATTTTTCCAACAATTTTTTTTAAAAATAATAATTAATGTTTGATTTTTTAAATAATATTAAAAACTTAGATAGGACAATTGTCGCATTTTTAAGCGCATTGACTTGAATCTCCATTAGCAAAATGGACGGAAGGTGCAAGTCGATATTTAGGTTTATGACAGGTACTACTTATGATACTTTTTGAAATTGATGTAGCCATTTGATTTTGGCACAAACCACATGTACTAAAAAAAAAAAATTTAACCTTTTAAAAATATGGGGCTTTGGAAGTTTCTCACTCTTGTACGATTATTAGAGATTGACATATATTATGGACTATGTTTCAATATGTATGCATTTGCTCATAATAGATTGTTTAAGTCGTGTCTCATCTTGTTGCACATTGTTTCACAAGCTCGAGGTAGGCTACATGTGTTAGATCTAGTAGGCGTTCTTGTGTGTGGATGTTGTCTTTCCTAAAATCAAAATGGGTAGTGATAGAAAAAGAACAATTACACAATTTGTATACAACAATCACTCACATGGGGTGAGGCCTACCACCACATGAGCTCACCCCATGCAAATGATGGTTGTGTAATTGTGTAATTGTTATTTTTTTTTTATCATTTCCCAAAATGAAATTGACCATACATTAGTTGAACCTGAGGCAAAAATACTTTTTACATCACATTTTTGCTAACAAAGCAAAATGTGAACAAAGATCAAGTGTTTATCAAAATTTGTTAAATTCTAAGAGAAATAAACACAATGTTTAAAAAGAAAAGTTTGCTTGTTAAGTCTTTATAGAAAAAGTTGGTGTCATATCATTGAGGAAAATGTGAAATGCCTACGAGACTTAAGTTCAAAATTAAATTGCTTGGATGACTTAGGTATTGGTGTGTAAGGGCTTTTTGGCCTTGGTAGCATGTAAGGAAACCTTATGTGCATAAGGTTTGACTTTGTGTCCCATGGTTTGCTTAGCCTTCTTGTGAGGTTGTTCCTCCTCCTCCTCCTCCTCAGATGCGAACGCTTTGTAATCGCTTGTGGAATTGATCACACACAACATTTGAGACATGCGTTATGATGAAGTCGAATAAACAGAGCAAAACAGAGGGGTTCTCAGTTGCCTTTGTGATGAAAAGCTTAGATAATATATTTTGTTCTTTTTTCTTGCGGTAATCGTAGCCACCGTCAACCACAACTGCATAATTCCAGCTAAAAACCGATATGAACCAAACATTTTATGCAGTTGTGGTTGATATCAACTTGGTTTGTGGTTGATGGCCAATGATTTTTTTCCCCATTTTTCTATAAACACCTATTTGGCTTTGTGATTTTTTTTTCTTTTTTTTTTTTCCTCCCACTGTGATACACCAAATTGAAAAGTTTTTTAGTCTTTAGATTGATCATTGTAACACACCCGATTGTAGGCTTGGCAATTTTTGACACGACTTACAAACCCAGCATGAACACGACACGAAAATACAGGGTTTGAGTTTAGCATTATCGGGTTCGGGTCATAATCGGGTTGACCCGATTATAATCGTGTTTGGCGGGTCAACCCATGCACAATTATAACACGGTTATATATATATATATATATAAATAGAAACGGAACCCTAGTCGCACCGTAGTCCGCACACACTGCCTAGTTTCAAACTTTTAGTTTTCACTTGTTCACCCGCCGTTCACGCAGCCATGAGCCCACGACGCCTCACACACACAGCCACGATGCCTCATGGTCTCACCTAGCTTCAGCTCTCAGGCCCTTCACAGGTCGGTGACTTTGGACTAATTTTTACCTTCAGGATTTTCTGTTTTAACCCAGAAAAATCACCGCAAATAAGCTACAATTGGTCACGGGTACATACCGGATATCGTACCCTAAACCGCCAGAGATCGGTTCTGCCTCCACCAACGTTCTCTAGCTCACCAGGGACGACCCATCAAAGGATTGGGTCTCTGGGTCTCTCTGGTTGGGGCTCACGGGTCTCCTTCCCTCTCAATCTCTCTCTCTCTCTCTCTCTCTCTCTCTCTCTCAATCTCGGTCTTTCTTCTCATCTCTCTGCTCTCTCCCTCTTTACTATGTGTGTGTTTCAGTGAGACTAAAAAGGAGAACAAGAAAGAAGAAAAGAAGGGGAGAAGGTTCGGGAAGATAGTGCATAGAAAGAACAAGAAGAGAGAATCGGGTCGTGTTGTGTTGACACGACCCGTTAAGTAATTGTGTTCATTGGGTCGTGTTTGGGTTACCCGGTTTCAAATCGGGTTGTGTTTGGGTCACATGTTCCAACCCGATTAATAATCGGGTCAGGTTTGGGTTTGGTAGAAATGTGTTGGCGGGTCAGTCGGGTTGACATGAACCCGACCCGCCAACCTGAATTGACAAGCCTACCCGATTGTTACTTAAGGATAATTCGGTAATTTTGTAAGAACAATGGATTTCAATGGATGAAGGTTGTATTAAAAATCAATGGAACATAGGGCCTCCCATTATCACTAAACTAATCACTAAAGTTAATACAAGATCATATCAATTCACATCCTATCTGAATACAAGGAAACATCTTTTATACTAACATATAAGCCCAACTATCTGACAAACTCAAGCTCATCTGTACTAATTGATCTAGTAGCCCAAACTAACAAATGCTTCCTGAGCCCACCACTAGACAATTGCCACGTAATCTACGTACATGTAGGCATGTGACAATCATATTGGTTGTCTCAAATTCTCATTATTGTTCTTTAAATTTTGGAGCTTTGGATTCAACGATAGCAACTTCTTGGACCGAATGCTCCAAATATGAGACCTTGGTAGCTTTGTCGGTCTGTGTCTTCATCGTAGTCCCTACCACAAAGCTTATCCCCATCCCTTCTTTTCCCTTTGTTGGTCTGTGTCTTCACGAGAGAGAGAGAGAGATGATAACCCAAATGGCTTCTCCCATCCAAAATCAATCAAGTTGGAGTTTGAAGAAGGTTTGAAGAAGAAGATGAAGAGTGGGGTTTGGGAAGAAGATGAATGAACAGTAGGGTTTTTTTTAAGGTTTGTTTTTTTCAATGTAATTTTTAGATTTTAATTTTTAATAAAATAGCAAAAATATTATTTTAAGCAAAAATGCTGACGTGGTACTAACAGTATACAGTAAATTTGGACGGCAAACTGACGGAGGGATCAATTGCGAATAATCGAAAACTCAGGCGTTTAAAATCCAAAATTAAAAAGTGAAGAATCAATTTCAAATTGCGCTTTTACCCAGAGATTTTTTATTTTTACCATAAGCGGCATCGAATTTAATGCCATTTTAAGTAATAAGCAACATTAAATTTAATGCTGTTTTGATTAGTAAGCGGCATTAAATTTTATGCCGTTTGAGTAGTAAACGACATTAATAAATTAATTTTTTTTTCTAGGCCAATTAAAATACCTGATTGGCTGATTCACAAATAATGTATTCACAATCAACATGATAAAAAAACCAACCGATACAACTTGATAAACATTGCTTAAAGTTAAGATACACAAATAGTATACTTTAAACAACCAACATAATCACAATCATTACAATTCAAAAAATGATTACACTTACATATAACTTTTTTTTTTGATAAGTAAGAAATATCATTAAAAAATGTAAAGCGCAATCATGTACACAGGAAGTATACAAGAAAGGCATTAAAAGGAAGAAGAAAACAAAATAAGGAAATCATTAAAACTAAACGCTAAAGGTGCGAGGAACGCAGCCGACCAAGAGTACAAAGAATGAAAGAAAAAGGAAATGAGTTCCTCAATAGTTCTTTCTTTGTCCTCGAACTGTCTATCATTGCGTTCCCTTCACAAGTGATGAGTGCCAAAAAGTGTATATTTGGACCCCTTAATTCACATTATTTAAACCTTTAGCTTTGTTATTTTCTGATGTTTTGGTTAGTTTTGGTGTTTTTGCGTTTTTGCAGGACATTAAGAGAAAAATGGTAATTTTCAAGTGAAAATACATAAAAAGCTGGAAATTCAGAATTGCTGGGAAGTCGATCGATCGAATCTCAAGTCGATCGATCTATTATAAAATTGATCGATCGAATTTATGCGGAGCTGGAATTTCAGAAACCCTAGCTAACTCTATAAATACCATTCTTTTCTCATTTTTGAGGGGGAGGCCGCTTGGGAGCGCCCTAGGCGCCATTCTCACTGTAGTTTAGGGTTTTTGGTTTGATTTTGACCTAGAACTTCAATTCTTTGTAAGTTTCTTTGATTTTTAATGCATTCTTGTTGTTTATTTATGCTTTCTTTAGTTATGTGTAGCTGAAATTTCGTCTAGGGGTGAGGATGAAACCTCACCATTGAAGAGAAACTGAGTTTCCATGCTTGTTTATGCTATTTGAGTTTATGGGTTTTGATTTCTCATTGTTCTACTTTGATTATTGAGATTATTGTTGGATATCTCTTGTGATTTCCGGATACAAGTGATGATTTGATATAGTTTCATTAAATTGTTGGCTTGGGTTTTCATTTATCAAAATGTTGGATATTCGTTGTGCTTCATTCCATGGATACATTTGATGATTTAGTCAAAACTAGATATCTTTTGTGATTTGTGCAAGTATGGATTCATCGAATGATTTAAACAACTTTTGAAGCAAAGTAGAGCATACCTAAGTTTTGCATGTGAAAACTTCAAATATGTGTGATGAGCATGAGAATAGGTTGCTATGATTTGGTGAGTGTGGATTCCAAAACCCTAGACCCCTTTATTTTCATTTATTTTGTCTATGTTTTCTTTTGTTAAAAATCCCTAAATTTGGAACTAGGTTAAAATACGATTAGTTTGAATAGAGATTAATTTTTACAACACAATTACCTGTGGGATCGACCTCGCACTTGCAAAACGCTATATTGCAAACGATTCGTGCACTTGTGAGTATTATAATTTGCACAACAACAAGCACCACAAAAGGCAACAAGGGACCATCTTCCACATGACCGCACTCCGAGAGTAACCACCCGTCCACCAGCAAGCGAATAAATCTACCAGCCGAAGAGGCATAAACCAAGACAAACTGAAGCGACTAAAGATGGCATTCCATAGAGCGCATGCAACCTCGCAATGGAGAAGAAGGTGATCCACCGACTCCCCATTCAATTTGCACATGCAACATCTATCAATCACAATGACACGCTTCTTTCTGAGATTGTCCAAGGTGATGATCTTCCCTTGTGCTTCCGTCCAAGCAAAGAAGGCCATTTTCAAGGGAACCTTGGTCCACCAAATACTTTTCCAGGGAAAATGAATAGCCTCTTTGCAAGCAAGAGCCTTATAGAAAGATCTAACATCAAATTTCCCTTTGTGGGAAGGAGACCACCAAAGCTGATCTTCCCCATCACAATCCACTCTGGTAGAGTACAACAAAGAGAAAAATGAGGCCAATACATCCACCTCCCAATGGTGGGCCACTCGAAAAAAGCTAACATCCCACTGATAGGACCTACTCACCACAACCAAATGGTCTGTAACATGTGCATCATTGTCATGTGCTATGTCATACAAAATTGGGAAAGCTTCCTTAAGGGGCACCTCACCACACCACACATCGTCCCAAAAGCGAATCCTAGATCCATTTCCCAGAATAAGTCTGGTATGGCTGCAAAGCAAACTCCACCCCTTCCTAATATTCTTCCAAAGCCCCACTCCGTGTGACCCAGGGGGATTTAAAGAACACCAACCAGCCTAAGTAGAACTGTACTTTGCATCCACAATAGATTTCCACCAAGCTCCTCTCTCATGGGCATAACGCCACAGCCACTTCCCTAAAAGAGCCTTATTGAAAATCCTTAGATTTTGGATACCCAAACCGCCATTTGAAATAGGAGAACAAACCTTGGACCAATTAACTAGATGAAATTTAAATTCTTCACGTATGCCACCCCCACAAGAAATCTCGATGCATCTTCTCTATACGACTGGAAACACTGGAGGGAATAGGGAATAGAGAAAGAAAGTACGTGGGAAGATTAGAGAGAGTGTTTTTTATAAGGGTAACTCTACCACCCTTCAACAAATACAACCGCTTCCAGCTAGCCAGCCGCCTCTCAATCTTACCAACTACCTCATCCCAGCTGGACTTAGCCTTAAAAGGGGCCCCCAACGGAAGTCCAAGGTACTTTAAAGGAAGAGAAGAAACTCCACAGCCCAAGATGCCAGCCAAATCATCCATATGATCCATATGACCCACAGGAACCAACACTGACTTATCCAAGTTAATCTTCAAACCTGAAACAGCTTCAAAGGACAGCAATAACATATGAAGATAAATGAGATGATCAGGATTAGCCCCGCAAAACACTAAAGTATCGTCTGTGAATAACATATGAGAAATGTTAATCACTCCATTACTGCCAGAGCCCACAGAGAAGCCAGAGAGGAAGCCCCTTTGAATAGTTATAGAGAACAACTTACTAAGGGCCTCCATCACAATGACAAACAAGAGAGGCGACAAAGGGTCACCCTGTCTAAGATCACGAGAGCTGCTGAAGAAACCAGAAGGGGTGCCATTCACCAAAACTAAGAAACGAACCAAAGAGATACAATGCGCTATCCAAGAACACCATCTCTCCCCGAAGCCACATCTTCCCAACATATACAATAAGAAATCCCAGTTAACATGATCATAAGCCTTCTCAATATCCTGTTTACAAAGTAACCTTGGTTTACCTGACTTGATGCGACTATCTAGACACTCATTAGCTATAAGAACAGAATCAAGAATTTGCCTTTCACAAAAGCATTTTGGGGATTCGAGATAATCTTCTCCACAACCCTTCTCAGTCTATTAGCAAGAACTTTAGCAATGATCTTATAAACGCTACTTACAAGACTGATTGGCCGAAAATCTTTAAGATCCACAGCCCCAGGCTTCTTTGGAATTAAGGCTATAAAAATGGCATTAATGGTTTTGACAAACTTTTTATGAGTGTGGAAGTCCTGGAATACCCCCATGAGATCAGACTTGATCACATCCCAACAGTCTTGGAAGAACGCAAGAGTGAACCCATCAGGGCCTGGAGCCTTATCACGATTCAACCCTTTTACCACCTCTAAGAGCTCACTTTCCTCAAAAGGAAGTACTAAGGAAGAGGCTTCACGTATATCCAAAGTGTCAAGAGCAAGGTTATCCATCCTAGGCCTCAAAGAGAAAGGTTCTGCAAAAATAGACTTGTAAAAAAGAGCAACATGATCCCTAATAACCTGCTGATCTGAAGAAGTAGAGCCATTGACTGAGAGTGACTCTATGGAATTGGACCTCCTATTCGAGTTGCCTACCCGATGAAAGAATTTAGTGCATTTATCACCCTCTTTAAGCCAAAGAACCCTAGACTTCTGTCTCCAACTAATCTCCTCCTGTAAAATAGAATTCTCCAGATCTCTGATGACCCCACATTTCCTCACCTTTTCTTCGGGAGTTAACCCATGTTGTTCCTCCAAACTATCAAGGGAACACAATTCTTCCATAGCATTTTTTTTTTGGTACTCCACATTACCAAACTCTTGTTCGTTCCATCTTTTGAGATCATTCTTTAAAGCCTTAAGCTTTGGAGAGAAGATGAAGCTGGGCGAGCCTTGAAAGCGATAAGACTCCCACCAAAGACGCACCCTATCCACAAACCCTTCAGCCTTTAACCACATATTCTCGAACTTGAACGGTCTAGAACCCTAATGAACGCCACCACAATCAAGAAGAATAGGAAAATGATCAGAACACAGTCTAGGAAGCCTTTTCTGCAGAGAACTTGGAAACTTGACTTCCCAATCTGGAGAAACAAGAAATCTATCAAGACGAGACCAAGATGGAATCTCTTGATTATTAGACCACGTAAAAGGCCTTCCTGCAAGAGGAATTTACATAAGATCCTGCTCGAAAATAAAGTCCCAAAACTCCATTATAGCAGCATTAAGACGAATGTCTCTAGATCTTTCAGCAGGAAAGCGTGTGACATTGAAATCACCCCCGATGCACCAAGGTAACTCCCACCAAGAAGAAAGGCCAGCTAACTCATCCCAGAGAGAACTTCTGAGAGAGTCAAAGTTAGGACCGTAGACCCCAGCGGAAGCCCAAGAGAAGTCATCAGCAACGCTTATGAAAGAATAGGCAACAACAAACTCACCCACATACACATCCATCTTCTCTACAATCCTTCTATCCCACATAATCAAGATACCACCAGAGGCCCCACGAGAGGCTAAGTAGCACCAATCAACAAAGTGACAACCCCACAGACTCCTCACTAATCTGATAGAAATAAAATCCAGTTTGGTTTCTTGCAAGCAAATAATATCTGCCTTCCATTGCCTAATTAAATTTATGACTTTCAACCACTTGTCACCCTCATTTAACCCTCTAACATTCCAAGAAAGGATTTTGGACTTCATAAAAAACCACCAAAAGCCCTACCTTTGCACCTACCACGAGAGGTGCTACCACTATGCGCGTCATAATTAACAGAACAAGCTAATCTATTTAATTCCCTCGTACCTTTGCTGCTCGTACTTGAGCTAGAACCCGCTACCTTCTTATAATTGCTGTCGATGATAGCCTCAAACACAGCCGAAAGCTTACCTTCATAGCCATCGCACGTAATCCCCACCGAATGGCTATACGCTAGAACCGCCTTCAAAAAACCCCTTGGAGTTTTCTTACCAGAAAATCCCCTAACCTTGTTGAAAAAAAGACAAAGGTTCAGGCTCTTCCACTGGAATTAAAGCAAGTTCCATCCCATTCCTGACTCCTGAACCAGAAGAGGGGATGTGGGTCAACGTAGAATCAGACGAAATAAGACCCGAAAGAACCAAAGAGTCCGAAAGACCCGTACTAGCCCAAACAGTCAGCGCATCCACTGAATCCCTCGAAACTATGGCAAAGACAACCGGGTCTTTGGGAGAAACCTCTGGAATAGGGATGGGAAAAACTGGCCCAGAACTCAGAACCGAAGGGGGAGAAACGTTTATAGGAACAAAGCCTTCAAGGACGAAAGATGGACCTCCGGCAACCTCTGGCAGCTTTGAAGACAGACCCATCTTCTCAAACGAACCCGTTCCTTCCTCCAAAAGTACTTCGTCAAAATCTAGCCGTGAACCTCGCTCAGAACTAGAAGAGCAGTCGGTTCGCTGGCTCCCTGAAACAAGGGTACCGGACGATGGGAAACCCAACCCACCAGAGATCTCTGGAGATACCGGAGACTATCTGAACCTCCAATGCCCTTCGTCGGCGACATGCCCTCCACAAGAAGCACTACCCGATCTTTCAGGACATGAGCGTTGGGCTTCGGATCTTTTTGAACCCAACGAAGCCTCATTTTTTTCTTAAGTTCTTTCTTTCTCTTTGGCCTAGTAACATTGGGCTTAAAGCCAGGCCCAATCTCAAGAAGCCCTTCACAAACCCTGCTAAGAGCTTGGTCCACATCAGCCTTCAACTTCTCAGGCTGGCTTTTCCAAATCAAAAGAGAGGAATACATGTTCATCTCTCCTGTCAGCTGATTACCTGCAGAACTATCACCATAGACGCAACCTGTCTTGTCTCGAGCAGCAGAAACCATCACGGCCTTCACAAATTCTAAACCACAATGGTAACAATGGTCCTTACCCATAGGAATCACTTGAGAATTCAAAATTTCTGAACCACACGATATCTCAATCGGCAGCTTCTGCACCTCCGGGGGTTCACCACGATCCTTAGCCAAAGGAACCGCTTGTTGAGACAGCGTCCTCTCCACCTCCAATCGACTGGGACATGAACGCAAAACTTCTACGAAGGAAGGTGCACCATCTTTGCTCAAAAAAACGCCATCACCATTCCTCCTTGTCTTCTCTCGAAGTGTTGCAGGACGAACCACTCCAAGCCTAAGCGGGACTTTAAGGAATGCACTGATCTTACCCAACTCAAGGACAAAACTCTTCCAGCCCCTCCCATCACGACCTTCTGGAATGAAAATAATTCCTCTCTGACCGCCCGCACCATAAACTGCAACTTCAAGAAACCTTCCTGCTGCGTTGCCACCTCGTCTAACGATGAGTACCTTAGACCCCTCCCTGAAGGACTTGATAAAGTCCTTCTCCCTCGAAAACCACTGCAAGTTCTCCATTGTCGATGCGAACCACCCTATGCATTGAGCACTAAGAATAACCAGCCCGTAAAAAAATTTCCTCCTTTCTTCCAATCTCACCACCGAGGCTCTTTCTACCACCGTGAACACAAAAGTCTTGGCCTCCACGCAACACCACCTCTCCATAGCTCAAAGGATAGAGAGAGAGAGATGAGAAAGAGAGAGAGAGAGAGAGAGATGATGTCTTTTGTTTGTAAAAAGGAACTTCTTACATATAACTTAAAACTATAATACTAATACAAACAAATTGTTCCATTGTCAATAACTTGATTCAAAAAACCTAGCTTGCATTCGAACCTTAAACGACATCTCCAAACCAAAACACGGGAGATTAGCAGAAAATTTCACAATTCTCTTGTCCAACGACGTCACTTAACGAATAATTGCATATAAGAAACAAGGAAAAAAATCATATTTAGATTACATAAGGATCAACTCGAATTTTCATGTACATTAAGATCATCTTGAACAATACTCTTAATTACTTGATTGGTGTCTTCAACAAAAAACTCTTTTTACTTCATTGGTGTCTTCAACACTTCCAATAAAAAACAACCAAGTACCCATAAACCAATTGCATATATTAATTAAAGAAAGGTTGTATTTTGACAGTTACTGAGTTTAAAACCATCAAACAAACAGAACTTAACATCTATTGCTCCATTGGATCTAATTAGCAGGACAAGGGAATAACTTAGTATCACAGCATTTCCATCCAAAAACTTTGAATTGTGAACAATTGGAATCTCGGATGACCAATCCATTTTCTAAGATTGTCCTTTGATCCAGTGAAGTAGTTATCAGCAACAATCACCTGAGTAGAAAAGATACATGGAACATACTCATCATAATTGTTTTATGCTATTCACATGAAGTCAGTAGACATACTTCATGTTGGCCTTGGTGTCTCAGTACATGTAGAATGCTTATCATCCACACGTAGGTGCTAATTTCTAAGCACAACCACCCCTTTTACACCAAATCTTTTTTTTTTTATTTATTTATTTTTTTTTTTTATCAATAATAAACACGAAAATTGAGCCTAGATAACATAAGAAAAGATACTGAGCTCATTTTGTTCATTTTCCATCAATTTATCGGCCTAGTGAGAGTCGATGAATCCAGCTCCTCCAGTGACCAAAATCCTCATGTCTCACTGTAGTCAACAATGAAATAGATCAATCGATTAAATGATAAGAAAGAAAAAGGGCAAGTACATGACGATGTTGGTATACTAGCTGATTATATATAGTTATAAACATTCTTCAGCAACGTAGAGAAAGAACTTAAGAGAACTCCAAACCAAACAATGTAATAAACACCTCTAGTGTTGAAACCCAAAAAGAAAAGGGCATATTACAATCCATCTAATACTTCAAAACAAATAGTTACAAGATAGACCCGATCTCTCGGTTTTGAAAAATAGAATTGACTTCTAAAATAAACAGCAAGTGTGTGCATAAAGCGTTAACAAAAATAACAATGCGGAAAATAAACAACACAAGAATTTTTGTCAACGAAGTGGAAACTCAAGATGAGAAAAACCACTCCGGGGCAACCAAACCCAGGATATCCACTATTCAGAAGACAAGACTAAATACAAGATAGTAGCACTCACATATCCCTGATGCAGTGGCCGTACCTTACTCTTTAACGTGTAACCCAACACGAACGCCTCCCAACTAGATCTCCTACCTGAAGGGGTCTTCAATGGAATCCTTTACCTTAGGGCCGAACCCTAAGATAGACTTCAGTAATAGCACAGCAACAGCACACTTGCGATGGCTTGGGAGAGAACAAATCAGCTTCAATAATCTCACAAAATATCTCTCTAAGCTCTAGTGGAATTCAATACCGAATTCTTGCAGTTCTCAATGCCCAGGGGCCTCTATTTATAAGCTGAGGGTTCAAATGGGAGACTGCCTTGATAAAGCTGGACGCCGCCCTGACGGTGGACATGGGCCGTCCGGACGGACAACTGTGCGACCAAAGATTTTGAGATTTTCGCTAAAAATCTTTCTTGTTTGAGAGCCACATCCGGACGGTGAGGCATTGTCATCCAGACGGTTGCGCATCCGGACCAGGGGGTTGGCTGTCCGGACAGTTAATCTTCAACACACAATTTCCATATCTGATGAGCGCGCGTCCGTACCATGATAGGCAGGCGTCCGGACGGTTGAAGTTGAATACGCAATTTCCATATCTGTTGAACGCGCGTCCGGACCATGCTGACAGACATCCGGACGGTTGTATTTGAATTGCGATTCTTGCCTTATGAGTGACGGTGTCCAGACGGGAATCCACGTCGTCCGGACGGTTGCAGCAATCTTCCCTTATTTGAACTTGGAAAGAAATCTGAAGCTAGTCAATCACTGAGAGTCGTTTGGACTGGCTGCTGAGACGTCCGGATGGATGCAAGCTGGAACAGAAGCTTCTCGATACAGTGAAGGGTCCGGATGCAAATCCACATCGTCCGGATGTATGATGCTTGGTCTATCGGGCGTCCGGACGGTATGGCACGTCGTTCGGACGGATGAAACTATGGACAGATGAGCATTTCGATGGGATGGCACGTCGTCTGGACGGCTGGTAGGGAATCGATTCTTTCGACTTGCAAACAGTGCAGAATCTCTGGAACACTTCTGAATAGCGGAATCCCTGTTAAAAAAACATCTTTACATTCAAGTGATTTTGTCCAATCAGAATGAGGCCAATTACAAACTAACAAACTCCCCCTTTGGCCATTTTGGGACAAAAATCACTTGACCGGTTTGGAATTACATTCCCGGTCCAAAAATAAAAATTACTCCCCCTTTTTGTCACAAATGGTAAAATAGAGTAATGAAAACCAACCATAACAAAAATTACTCCCCCTAACGGTCTCAGAAGGACCAGAGTAAACAGAGTAATATTAGTCCAAGAGTTTAACAAACGTAGCATAAAATAAACCAATTGTCTCAAACACAACAAAAAGGACAACTAAATTGTTGCCATTGCAAAAAAAACATAAATTTAAACAGTCAACAACATTAAATTGTTATTGTTTGTACTGTAAACGGTGTAAATTTACACCGGTTATTATGCAAATGGCAGCAATTTATGCCATTTGTATATTAAATGGCACAATTTTGTAATTTGTGCTGCTTGTAAATAAATGATATAAGATTTAAGCCTATTAAATAATAAGCAACATTAAATTTACACTGTTTACTGTGCAAACGACAGCAATTTATGCCGCTTGTAAATAAAAGGCATAAGTTTTATGCCGCTTGAACGGTAAGTGGCATTAAATTTACATCGTTTACTGTGCAAACGACATCAATTAATGTTGTTTTCATATTAAACGGCACAAATTTTGTAATTTGTGCCGCTTGTAAATAAACGACATAAATTTATACCTCTAACTTGCATAGTAAATGGCATAAAAACTATAATTTAGTGTCGTTCGAGCGAAACTGCATTAAATTCTAGTTTTTTTTTAGTGTTTATTAATGCTTTTTGGTGCACTATTGGTGTGTTTTTTCTTTTTCTTCCTAATATAATAGTTGGGATTTGGTTGATGAGTTCATCAGAATCAGAGTTAAAATTGAAAAAATAGAATGACTTCTAATTTAATTGTGTGTGTGTGCAACATGTAACAAAATATTGTAAATGCAGAATTTAAAGAACACAAATATTTTGTTAATGAAGTGTAAACTCAATTAAGAGAAAAATCACTCCAGGGCAGCCAAACCAGGAAATCCACTATCAAAAGACAAAGCTTATACATAAACAGTAATACTCACTTACCCGATGCAGCGATCGTATCTAGCACTCTGACACGTAACCCAACGTGAACGCCTCCCAACCAAGTCTCCTACTTGAGGGAGTCTTCTATGGATTTATTTACCTTAAGGCTCCTCCCTAAGATAGACTTCAATAACGAGCACAACAGCAGCACAACGGCAATCGTTAGAGAGCTAGCAGATCTTCACAATATCTACCTAAACATCTTCTCTAAGTACAGAAGAATTTAATACTGAATTCATAATTTTTACATGCCTAGAGACCTCTATTTATAGGCTACAGAAGATCTAAATCGACACTGATTCGGTTTTCTCTAGGCGGCGTCCAGACGGAAGCTAAGGCCGTTCGGACGGTGAACTGTGCAACCGGCTTTCCATAAAGTGCTAAAAATCTTTCCTAAATAAGGCCGCGTCCGGAAGGTGTTGCCCTAGAGTCCGAATGGTTGCACCTCTGCTGCACGCAATTACCATAATAAGAACTAATGTCCGGATGGTGTTGCCCTGACGTCCAGACGGTTGTAATTATTCTCCACATCTTGCCTTATCAAGGATGGCGTCCGGACGGATGCAGCTGTCTTCCCATATTCGTGTCTGCAAAGGAAAACCTAATTATCATCGAACTCTAACTGGCGTCCGGACGGATGCACTGGAACGCTGGACTTCTCAAACTCTGAAGAGCGTTCGGATGTGTTGCTATGACGTCCGGACGAATGTAACCTTGAACTGTTCGAAGCTTCTTGACACTGATGGGAGTCTGAACGGTATTGCCACGTCGTCCGGACGAATGTTGCTGACTAACGAGCGTCCAGATGCTTTACTGGGCCGTCCGGACGAAAACAAAGGATCCGACTTTTCTTAGTTGGAAACTGCACAAAATCTTCCTTGAACACTGAAATAGCCTTCTTGCAGCTTGTGACACCAGAAATTGTCATAATAAGGCTCTTTCCATCTTAGAGAAATAAACTCTAAATACTTTGAAGATTCTGGAATAAACGAGATCCCTGTAAAAACATCAACATTACATGAACGTGATTTTATCAACAGAATGCAGCTAATTAAAAACTAACAAAAATATCAAACAAGTTCATTTGTGAAAAATCACTGTAAAAAAGAGAAAAAGCCAAATTGTTTTAGCCGCTTTGAAGGGGAGATTAAGTGTGTTACTTGTGGAACTACAAGCCTAGCTTTGAGTCTACAAAAGTTTTGAAAATACTCAAACAGGTTGTAAGACTTTTCTTGTATATTAAAACTTGTTGGTGCTCAATTACTCTGGTAATATTTTTTATTTTTATTTTCAACAATTATTCAAAAGCTTTTCACATCGTCAACAAAAATCCTGACTTATTGTCTTTTTATTTATTGTACTTAGATTTTTGTTAATAAATATTTCTTGGATTGGGCTTCTGTTAATATTAATTGATAATTTCTGTCTCAGAACACCTATTAATTTCCTCTAGGTGTGTATTTTAGGGTTTTAACTTTTTTTTTTCTCACAAAATTCACTCATGTAAAAATAAATACAATGATTGAAGAACTAGATTTACATATTCCAATCTCGTTATTTTGTATTGTTATTTTATTTGATTTTACGACACCTTATCAGTACGAAGCTCTAGCCGATTATTGTGTTCTTTTGATCTTCAACATCAAAAGCTATCCGTGGAATATTCTCAATTCATTGTAAGTATTCTTAAGATTTAGTAATCTTATTATTTATTTTGTTAATTAACATTATAAGATATGCTTAGAAATTTTTATATTTTTTTTTAAAGAATCATATTATAACATATGTTTATTGTGATCCATGTGAGATTAATATGAACTAGAATGTTATCATACTAATACTATGAATATGATGCCTTATAGTTTAAATTTGAAATTTTTTGGTTTGCGTATTATATCGCTTAATTTTAAATAATGTTTATTTATTTAATTCTTGATATATTTTTGTCATTCATAATGTCAAATCTTACAAAACTTGAGTTTGTCGCTCTTGACGTTTTTGGCAACAATTACTTATCTTGGATCCTTGATGTTGAGATCCATCTTGAACTTATGAATCTTGGAAATACTATTAAGGAAGATAATCAAGCATCCTAGCCGAATTGCGCTAAGCAATGATTTTTCATTTTTTCTTTGCCATTATCTGCATGAAGAATTAAAAAAATTGAGTACCTTACGGTAAATGATCATTTGACCTTGTGGAATAATTAAAGAGAGAGATACGAGCACCAGAAGACAGTTATCCTCCCAAAAGCTCGTTATGATTGGATGCACATGAGTTTGCAAGATTTTAAGAGTGTTAGTGACTATAACTCTGCACTCTTTAAAATTAGGTCACAATTAAAATTGTGTGGAGAAAAAGTCATTGATGTGGATATGTTAGAAAAAACATATACTACATTTCATGCCTCGAATGTACTTTTACAGTAGCAATATCGAGAGCGTAATTCAAAAGATATTCTTAATTAATAACTTGTCTTCTAGTGGTTGAGCAAAACAACGAGCCATTAATGAAAAATCACTAATCCTGAAGCAAATAGAACCTTATTTCATGGTAATAAAGGAAACTGTGGTTGTGGACGTGGACATGGTAGAAAAAATTATAGAGGTCAAAGGGAACGTACTCATAATTCTTACAAAAGAAATGCTCCTTACCACCAGAAGTGGAACCACACTGAGGCGAAACAAAATGAAAACAAAAGTTTACATAATAAACCTACAAAGAACTATGAAGATAAATGTTATAGGTGTAGTATGAAAGGACATTGGTCGCCTACCTGTCGTACGCCTAAATACCTGGTAGACCTATATCAAGCCTCTATAAAAGAGAAAGAAAAATGGATTGAAATGAATTTTGCTAATCACAGTAATCCTGTAGATTCTCCATTTTTTCTTAATACTCTAAATGGAGAGGGTAACACTCATCTTGATGTTTCTGATTTCTTTGAAGACTCTAACAGAAAAATTGATCTTTTGATTGGTGATGAATATATCTATAACAATTAATATGTTTTCATTTTTTTTATCATATTATGTTTACGTCGTCAATTTTAATTGTATTTTGTTATTTTCTTTTGATTAATGAAATTTAATATATATTTTATTTATATATGGAGTCATGGGTCATACTAATGGAATGATTAATTCCAAGATGATTGGTGAAGATTTGTGTCAAGCAGACAGTTGTACAACGCACACAATTCTTAGAGATAAGAAATATTTTTACTACTTAATATTAAACAAAGCTAGTGTCAATAAAATATCAGGTTCATCAAACCTAATTGAAGGCTCTGGAAGAGCGAATATCATATTGCCAAAAGGAACAAAATTTTGTATTGACAATGCTTTGTATTATTCTAAATCTAGAAGAAATTTAATCAGTTTTAAGGATATTAGTCTAAACGGTTATCATGTTGAAACCACTAATGAAGGCAGTGACGAATATCTTTATATTACTTCAAAAATTTCAGGCCAGAAGCTCATATTGGAAAAACTGCTTGCTTTCTCTTCCAGGTTGTATTATACAACAATAAGAACAATTGAATCACATGTTGTGATGCACCAGAAGTGCTCTAATCCAAAGATGTTTATGCTTTGGCATGATCGTCTTGGACATCTGGGAACAATTATGATGCATCGAATAATTGAAAACTCTCAAGGGCATCCCTTAAAAAAACCAGAAGATTCTTTTACCTAATGATTATCCTTGTACTACATGTTGTCAAGGTAAACTTGTTATCAAACCATCCATTTCTAAGGTAATTGTTGAATCTCCATCATTTTTACAAAGAATTCAAGGAAATATATTGGCCGATTTATCCTCCATGTGAACCATTTAGATATTTTATGGTTTTAATAGATGCATCAACTAGATGGTCACATGTTTACCTGCTTTCTACTCATAATGTTGCATTTGCTAGACTTCTTGCCCAAATAATTAAATTATGGGCACGGTTTCTTGATTATCCAATTCAATCTTTTTGGATGGATAATGCGGGTGAATTTACATCTAAGCTATGACGTCCCACATTGTCTGGGAATGAGGATGTGCTTATATGTATAAATGCACAATTTATGACACAACGCGTTTTAAAGCCGTGATGGTTATGAACCTATCAGAACTCTGCAGCTAAGCGTGCTTCTGCGAGAGCAATCCCAGGATGGGTGACCTCATGGGAAGTCTGGTTTGGGGAGTCAAAAGCGGACAATATTGTGTCATTGGGAGTGGGTCGTTACATAAGCATTTTATGACTACTGCATGTAAATCGGTATTAATGTTGAACATCCTATTGCTCATACCCATACTCAAAATGGTTTAGTTGAACCGTGTATTAAACGACTTCAGTTAATTGCACGATCTTTGCTTATGAAATCAAAACTACCTGTTTATGCTTGGAGACATACAATATTACATGTTGCATCATTAGTTCGGATCAAACATCATCTTACCAAAAATATTCTCCTTTGCAACTTGCATTGGTCAACCACCAAATATTTTTTATTTTTTCGTATTTTTGGTTGTTTTGTATATGTTCCAATTACTCAACCTCAGCGCACTAAGATGAGACCTCAACGTAGACTTGGAATTTATACTGGTTTTGATTCTCCCTCTATTATTAGATACCTTGAGTCTTTAACTGGTGATATTTTTAAAGTATGATTTGAAGATTGTCATTTTGATGAAAACATATTCCTATCACTATGGAGAGAAAAGTTGTTGCTAAAAGCACGACCATAAATAACTTGGAATAATTCGACGTTATCTTATTTTGATCCGCGTACAAATCCATGTAAACTAGAAGTTCAGAGGATCATTCATTTGCAGAGTATTGCAAATCAATTGCTAGATGCATTTACTAACAACAAGAAAATAGTTAAGTTTCACATTCCGGTTGCTAATACTCCAGCGAAGATAGAAGTCCTCATAGGACAATCAATTAATACAACAACAAATGAGTTTAAGGCACGCCTGAAATGTGGAAGAACTATTGATGCAAATGATAAGATTCACAGGAAGAGAAAAGCACAAGGAAATGAAATCAGTGCTCCTGAAGAGGCCTTACCTACAAAACATGCAACGAAAATTGATCCATCCAAACTTTCTGTACAAAATTCGATCTCCTGGAAATGAATCCCCTGAAGAAGAATTTCTTGAAAAGTTACCCCCTGAAGAGGAACAGGTACTTGAAAATAATGAGATATCAATAAATTATGTAAGTACAGGATAAATATTGGATAAAAACAAAATTTTTGTCAACAACATATTTTCATTTTAAGTTGCATTTGACATTACCAAAAGTAATGATGATATTGAACCACAAACTGTCGAAGAATGTGGAATGAAGTAATTCAAGCAGAATTGAACTCGCTAGCAAAACGTAAAGTATTTGGACTTGTAGTCTAAACACCTGAAGGTGTATTGCCTGTTGGATATAAGTGGGTATTTGTACGAAAACGTAATGAAAAAAATGAAATTGTGAGATACAAAGCAAGACTTGTTGCACAAAGTTTCCTGCAGAAACCTGGTATTGATTATGAAAAACATATTCCATTGTAGTGGATGCAATTACATTTAGATTTTTTATTAGCTTGGTAGTTACAAAAAGTTTGGGTATGCCTTTAATGGATGTGGTTACACCATATTTATATGGATCACTTGATAATGATATATTCATGAAAATCGCTGAAGGATACAAAATGCCTGAAGAATATAATTTCAAATCCTGAAGTGTTTATTCTATCAAGCCAAAAAGATCTTTATACAGGTTAAAGTAATCTAGACGCATGTGGTACAATCGTCTTAGTGAATATCTATTGAAAGAAGGATTTCAGAATAATCCAATTTGTCCATGCGTTTCCATTAAGAAATCAAAATCTGGATTTGGTATCATTGCATTTTATGTAGATGATTTAAATCTTGTTGGGACTTCAGAATAGCTCATTTATTTAAAAAATAATTTTGAGATTAAAGATCTTGGCAAGGAATTTTTTTTGTCTTGGCTTACAGATTGAACATTTTACAAATAGAATTCTTGTTCATCAGTCAACATACACAGAAAAAGTCTTGAAGCATTTTTACATAGAGAAAGCTTATCATTTGAGCACTCCAATGGTTGTTTGATCACTTGATGTGAAAAAGACACTTTTCACCCTTGAAAAGATGACGAAAAAATTCTTGGTCCTGAATTACCATATCTAAATGCAATTGGTGCTCTGATGTATCTTGCAAATTACACACGACCTGATATAGGATTTTCAGTTAATTTACTAGCAAGATACAGTTCTACATCAATTCGAAGGCATTGGAATGGGGTCAAATATGTTCTATGTTATCTTCATAGAACAACTGACACATGATTATTTTATCCAAGAGGTTCAAATTCATAGTTAGTTGGATATGCAGATACGGGTTTTCTTTCTGATCAGCATACAGGTAGATCTCAAACAGGATATCTATTTACATGTGGAAATACTACTATTTCATGGAGATCTGTCAAGCAAACACTTGTTGCTACTTATTCAAATCACTCAGAGATTATTACAATTCATGAAGCAAGCCGGGAATGCATATGACTATGATCAGTAATTCAACACATTCGAGAAAACTGTGGTTTATCCACAATCAAAGATAGCCCGACAATATTTTATGAAGATACTGCTGCTTATATCTCACAAATCAGAGGATGATATATTAAATGTGATAGAACAAAACACATTTCACCGAAATTATTTTATACACATGAGCTTCAGAAGAGTGGTTATATTGATGTGAAGCAGATACGATCGAGTGACAATTTGACAGATTTATTTATACCAATTGCAACATTTAAGAAGTTGGTGAATAACATTGGGATGTGACGACTCAAGGATCTTCATCATAAACAATTGAAGTTCTTCATGCTAATAAGGGGGAGTAAAGTGATTATGCTAATTGTACTCTTTTTCCTTTGCTAAGATTTTTCCCACTGGGTTTTCCTTTACAAAGTTTTAATGACGCACTCCTAAGCATACGAATGCATTCATGCATTTAGTGGATGATCATTAATTTTACACATTCATTTCATATTTTTAGAATTTTTATAACATTCATGTAATACATTGATGTAGCCTTTTGATTCATATTCTACCTTTCATATTCCTTAACCTTCCATTATGATTTTATGTTCATAAAACGGAGTATTGAGTAGTATGTAAAACACAATGATAGAAAAGAACCATACATAGTTCCTGAAGAACTAGTTTCACATATTGCAATCTATTTATCTTGTCTTGTTATTTTATTTGATTTTACAACACAAAATATGTTTTAAGACTTACTCATTTTCTCAAATTATATTAAAAAAATAAAATTGAGGGTGACATATATTGGGAAAAAGAGGAGTTAGGAACAAAAAAATGGTAGGTTTTTCAAATTGAGCCACCGATTTGGCGTCTAGAAAGGGGAGGTCATTAGTAAAGGAGATATGTTATTTCTACACTTGTTTTACATCTCCTCTACATCAACGGTGACGTGGTTTTTTTTTTTTTTTTTTTTTTTTTTCGTTTTCTTCTTTGAAAACAAAGATCAGCATTGGGATCATTTTCTCTCTCTCTCTCTCTCTCTCCGGTCGGCTGACTTGTTTTGTCGGCACCGTTTCCATTGGCCGACCTTCACCTCCGCCATCCCAAATCTGGTTCACCTCTTTATCTCTCTCTCCGGCCGGCGCCCAGATCTGGTTGTAGCCATTCTTCACCGGCGTCCTTTTGAGTAGATTATTTCTTCAAAAATCTCCATAGTTGGTTATTAATATAACATTCAAGGCTTGCCCATGTCCCTCTAACTCACATGACTATTTGGATTTGGTGATATATAGAAAGTGTTAGTCTAGTTTAATTGGACGTGATTGCAATGGTTTTTTTTGTATTTGCTCCTTTCATATTTAATGCAAGTGGAAATCTGTACCACCTTTAAGTGCAGTAAAAGTTAACTATAAAATTGAAAATAAGGCAAATACAAAATATTCATTAAATATTAATTCAAGTTGGGGGCAACATAAGGAAATTGCGATCATTACGATCGAGCACTAAGTCTATCTAAAAAGAAAAAGGAACAATTAACCATAACCAACAAAATTTGACAAAATTTCTCAATAGATTACTATCCTAGTGTAAGTTCAACAAAAAAACACAAAAGATTATGATTCCTGATTCTAGTTATGTGGAAGAGCTAGCTCTCCTGATACGTGCAATGTGGTCTCATACAAATGTTTAGTGATGAAAACGTTTTTCCATGCTCAATAATGTAAATAAATAAAGGAATCGGGGTGTACACTTGTCTATCATTTCTTTTTCATTTGTTTTCGTGTATGAACTCACAAATTTTTCATTTATTATTTTATTCTACATTTATTGAAAGAATTACAGAATTACTTTACATATATTGCAAAGTTACAGTTTTTGGAACAGAATGTTATCATTTTCTCCTAAATAAATTAAACTTCATTTTCATGAGCATGATTTAATTTAGATAGTTCATTGAAAAAGAGAACTCCAATAAAAAAAAACCATTGCAATCACGTCCAATTAAATTAGACTTACACTTTCTATATATCACCAAATCCAAATAGTCATGTGAGTGAGAGGGACATGGGCAAGCCTTGAATGTTATATTAATAACTAACTATGGAGATTTTATGCAGATATATATATATAGTAATTATTTGGTAATGATAATTATGAATTTTTCCCAAAAATTTACAATCAAAATTACGTTTTTTCCCAAAAAAAAATAAAAATCAGAAAAACCTAACCTTGGTTTGGATCGGATCTGATTGAAGAAATAATCTGCTAATCTGCTCAAAATGACACCGATGAAGAACAACTACAACCAGATCTGGGCGTGGGCCGAAGAGAGAGAGAGAGAGAGAGAGAGAGAGAGAGAGAAGAGAGAAGGAGAGAGGTGAACCAGATCTAGGACGGTGGAGGTGAAGGTCGGCTGGTGGAAAAGGTGTCGACGAAACAAGTTGGTCGGCTAGTCTCAGGAAAGAGAGAGGGGGAGAGCGTTGGGAAAAATGACCCTAACGCTATATATATATATAAGTACAACAGGAGAAAAACAAGAAAATTAAGGAACCCTAAAAGAGAAAGTGGAATCCATCCCAAAACAAGAAGGAATGGTTCTAGAAAGCAAAGAAAAAGAAAAGGTGGGAATGCAGCTAGAAGAAAATCTAGTTGCGGCCCAATTAGCCACATGGTGAGCACAGAAGTTTGCACTTCGGTTATAATTGCTAGTTGACCAACTAGTTGATAATGGGATGGTGGAAAAGAAATTCGAGAGAATTGACGTGATACGCCAATCTTAAGTGATTGTCGGATTATTGATTGCAAGGTTGACTGTGAGAGAATCACCCTCTAAAATAACATGAGACAGCTGCATTGAAGAGTAGAGTTGAACAGCAAGAAGGGCAGCAATAGCTTCCCCATACAAAGGCGTGCATGGTGAACTAAGTTTAGTAATACACTTGAGAATGGATCCATTTGAATCTCGACAAACTGCAGCTTGTGTTGAGAAATTACTTCGAATGGCAGTACCATAATTAAACTAGAAGCAGTCAAGATCTGGCTTCTTCCATACTTGCTTCACTGAAATAATTTTATTAGACTAGGCAAAGAAATGAGTCTTGGAGACTTGATTAACCGTAGAAGAAACAGATAAAGCATTTGGACCCAAGCCTTCATGAAAAGCCTTATTTCGCGAGAACCATATCTGATCACAAGCAACCATAGCAAAAACCTGAAATAGGTAGGTATCCACAAGAGGAATACCAATCGTCTCCGGATGAAGAATAATATTCAACTAGTCAAACATAGTAGATATACCACTACAAAAAATTTGACATTTAGCCACCTACAATTAGCCATATGGATGGCCAACATACACGTGGCTAACGGTTCACCACGTGCAAATAACCACGTGGGTTCTACGTAGTTAATCCGGTTGTTGCTAAATGTCAATTAGCCATGTGGCTTTTCACATACGTGGTTGTTTAGCCACGCAGCATTTAGCCACGTGGGACACCCACATGGCTAAATGCTTTTTTTATTTTTATTTTTATTTTTAAAAAAGAAAAGAAAAGAAAAAGGAAAATAGGTATTTTTAGCCACCTACCCCTAACCCACGTCACCAAAAGCAAATTTTACTTTTTATTTTTTTTTATTTTTCCAATATCGATCATATACGATATATGTATACATACGTATATCACTATATCTCACTGGATCTCTGGCGAGGGCCGGCGTATCCGGCGAGATCCGTGCCCGATCTTCGGGTCCAACTCGTTGTCAAGATTCGGAGCGGATTTTCCTTCCCCGTCGACGTCCGAAGCGGATTTCCATTCCTTGGCGACGAAAAACAATAACCAGCATAGAGATTAAACCCAAAAAATCAATAACTAGCATAGAGATTCAATCCAAAAAAACAAAAACAATTTCCGTTCCCCTTCCTCCCCCATGAAATTCAACCCAAAATTAACATCCGGCCAACACAGAGTTTCAAGAGAGTTCAAAAAGGAAGAAAAAAATGGAAGATTGGACCCGATCTTCCATGGGTTGCCGGTGAGATTGGGTCTGGAGTGGAGCTTGACGCCTAAATCTCTGTCACCGACGACGCAAACGAGCTTCTCTGGTAGAGTCGTGCGGCCAGTGGGTGAGTCGTCATCTTCTGAAAAAAAAATATAATAATAATAATTAAAAAAAAAAGAGTGAGACAGAGAGAGACGAGGAAGAAGAAGAAGAAGAGACTTGAAAAAGAGTTTTTTTTTTTTTTGATTCAATATTGAGAGAAAGAGAAAGAGAGATATGTAAGAAAAAAAAAATAAAGGCAACATGTGGTCATTCTCGTTCACGTTGAGAGAGAGAGAGTTGAGAGGCATGGCACGGCTTTTTAGGAAGTAAAAGAAAACTTATAATTTATAAAAAAACAAAAGGAAATAAACCTCAATTTTGAATTTTAAGAGAACTCCCGCTTACGTCCCTTCCCTCCAAATAACAAATAGCAACGTGGCCAATTGGTGACGTGGCCAATAAAACACATGGTTAAAATTTTAAATCTTCAAAAAAATAAAATTTGAAATAATATCAATTTCTGAAAAAAAAATTAAAAAAAAATATGAATATTTTAGCCATGTCGCTTATTTGCCACGTGGCTAATTGACGATGTGGCAATAAGCAACATGGCTAATTGGCGACGTGACCAATAAAACATGTGACTAAAATTTCAAATTTTTTTTAAAAAAAAATTAGAAAAAATATGAATATTTTTGCCACGTGGCTAATTGGCGATGTGGCAATTGGCCACGTGGCTAATTGGCGACGTGGATAAATACACATGGCTAATTACCTACATAAAAGATTTTCGCTGCGTGGTGGATTATCCTCGTGGCAAAATAGCAACGTGGGTAATCTACCACGTGGCTACAGTATCGGTTACTATAGCCACGTGGCGAAATGACAATTTTTTTGTAGTGTACGCAAGGCTGAAATATCCATAGGCCAAAAAGAACTTCTCCATATGACTCGTGCAATAGGACAAGAGAAAAATAAGTGAAGCAGTGAGTCAGTAGAATGGGAACAAAGAGAACAAGATGTATCCAACCCAGAATGAATGGATAGTGAAATGCGAGACTTTGTAGGAACAATGTTTCAAACCATTTTCCAAAGTAAAAGTTTCAGCCGATGATTAAGCTTAAGATTTAAAAGACCTTTCCAACTAGTAGACAACATTGGAGAAGGTTGGAGAGGCCTGTGAGAAGTACAAAGATGATGAGCAGATTTTGTAGTAAAACACCCCGAGGAAGAAGCAGTCCAAAGAAGAGCATCAGAAATTGCTCTTATTTTAATACGTAAAATCTCTGTCACAGAAGAGGAATCAAACAGAAACGTTATAAGGGACAAATTCCAGGTCAAAGAATCAGGATTGATAAGATCTCAAATTGCTAAAGGATGTTGAGCAACCAATCCTGGGACCCGTGGAATTGGTTGAAAATTAGGCACTGTGGGAATTCATGGAGAAAACCAGATGGCTAGAGAACTCGAGACATGTGGAACATAGCAGGAGCCTGATTTCAACAGGGGGACAATAGATTTAATACCATTCCAAACATAGGAGCCCGAACCCAAAGAACTAGAAATAAGAGAACCATACTTGCCATATTTTTCCTGGAAAAGAGAAACCCAAAGACAATCATGATTTGAAAGAATTTTCCAACCAAGTTTGGTAATAAGGGAAATATTGATGTTTTTCATCAAACGAAAACCCAAACCGCCTTGATCTTTAGGCAGACATAAAGAATTCCAGGATTTGAGGGTAAGATTATGATTTTTTCCTTTGGGAAAACCCCACCAAAAGTTCTTGAAAGTTGTGTCCAGAAGATGACAAAGAATATCTAAGAAAATAAATGAGCTCATAGCATACGAAGGAATAGAAGATGCCACCACTTTTATTAATACAGACTTTCCAGCTTGAGAAAGGGTTTTAGATCTCCAACCTTGTATCTTGTTGTGCACTTTATCCAGAATATCCATAAAAGAAGACTGTTTAGATCTTCTAAAAGACATAAGAAGATCTAAATGCTTTGCCAAAGGTGGTGTTTCAGCATAGGGAAGAATATCCAAAATACTTACCTTTGTGGAAAGGGAAGTATTTGGACTGAACATAATGTTTGACTTACACACATTCACCGACTGACCAAACCAAAGATTATATTTAGCTAGACAATCTTTGATGATACCTGCCTGGAGCTAGAGAATTAGCATGAGTAAAAATAATCAGGTCATCCGCAAACAGTAGATGGTTAAGTGGAAGGCATCCCCTAAAGATTTTATAATCCTGTAAGTTTTGAAGTAGAAGTCTTGAAATAACCTATGTACCCAAAATAAAGAAAAAATGCGATAAAGGATCACCTTGACGTAAACCCCGAGAAGGCCGGAAAAGACTAAAAGGGGAACCATTTAACAGAATTGAGAAAGAAGAAGTATAAATGCAAATTCGAATCCAGTTGATCCACTTAGGATGAAAGCCCAGTTTTTCCATGATAATCAGCAGAAAATCCCATTCTATTTTGTCAAAAGTTTTCTCCATATCAATATTGACTGCAATAAGACCACTGCGTCATCGTTTCGATTTAAGAGAGTGGAGCATCTCATGAGAGAGGATGGAATTATCTTGGATATGACGACCTAGAACAAAAGCAGTTTAAAAGGCAGAAATAAATTTAGACAAGAGCGGCTTAAGTCTATTAGCCAACAACTTTGAGATAATCTTGTAAATGATGTTACAAAGACTAATAGGTCGGAAATGATGAACCGCCGAAGGTCCCAACCTGTTTGGGATTAAGACAATAAAGGTGTGATTCTGTTCTCGGAGAAGTTGATTAGAATTAAAAAAAAATTCCCAATAGCCAAAAGAACATTGGATTTTATACGATCCCAATATTTAACATAAAATAAAGCGTAGAAATTTAGTAAAGTAGGAAATATGATGAGAGATTTCCAATATTTCCATATTATTTTATTGAGTCCCACGAGATCCATTGAACATCATACATTAAATAGAGAAAATATATGGGAACAGGTGGGGCTAAGGTTTAAGCAAAACAACCATTAATTAATTGTATTAAGAAGTCTTAAATAGGTAAAATCAAATCAAAACAACCATTAAGAAGTCTTAGATACGTAGAGACATAAAGCCATGAAAAAATAGATGTTCTCGATCATTTTAGATCCTCACCCAAATGTCTATTGATTCTCCCTGCGAACCTCCTCCTCTTCCTCTGGTGTGAAGTCAAATCTAACAAGTTTTTGAAGTAGTCATTGAAGATCTAGAGGAAAAGAAAATTGTAAAAAACTATCAATTCGAATGCAACAGAAAAATAGATAGCCATTCTTTTTATATATGTAAAACATATACACATATAAAGAACAATTATCAAAAGTTTTCATCTTAAGGATTATGAACATTCTAGCACTAGAAATAACATTGGACAAAACATAACATAACTTTATACATTAAACAAATGATTATTTAAACAATATGATTTTTTTTAGTTTATATTTGTGTTTTTATTTTTATTTTTATAGACTTTATTATATAATGGGTCAAACTGGTCGTGTCGACTCATGTCAACCCAACACGACCCGTTGGACACGACTCGTTTTATAAACGGGTCAAAATGGTCGTATCGTGTCAACCTGTTTTTTACATGGGTCGTGTTAGGGTTGAAGGGTCTGACCCTTTTAGTTAAACGAGTTATAGGGTTGAAGGGTCTGACCCATTTAGTTAAACGGGTTATGTCTGTGTTGACCCTTAACGGGTTGGCGAGTGAAACGGGTTGACCTGAACCCGACATGTGAACCCATTTTGCCGGCCCTAGATATATCCAACAATATGATGTAAAATATTTAATTAGAAAGTATTTTTTTACTTGTTTTTTAAGATAAAATTTAACAGATTATTTATTCTCTGTGTTACTTTTTTTTCTTTTTCTTTTTTTGTAAAAAAATAAAATAAAATAAAAAAATATTAGTTTTTTTTTTTTAAAAAATATTCTTGCCGGTATAACCTCTAGAAGCACCATGTGGAACATAATTGATGAGCAAATCAAACTCTACTAAAATTCTTAAGGAAGAAAACTAAGGATGCATGATTCCATAAAGCCACAAGGAAAACAGACAAATATAGAAAGCAGAGGGGTGGAGGTGCACAAAAAAGAGATCACCCCTCAAAGACATCAAAAGATCATCGAGGCTTAGAGAAAACTTAGATATGCATGCCATGCTAGAGAAAGATATCTTATGCCAAAATATGCCTTAAAAGAGCAAAAATCCAAGGAAATTTCTTAAGTAATACTTGTTCTTAATTTTTAATTTATTTTTTATATTTGTTTCTATGAGTAAGAGAGAATTTGACGACATTAATTAAAAAGAGGGGGAAAAGAGGAACATTTTTCAAAAACCTTCTGAATAAGAAGAACAAAGTTTCCCATGAAATTACCTCAAAGAGCTAGGAATGATAGAGTTCCTCCTGGTGTTTTGCAAAATGCTATAGTTCCTTCTTCCTTTTAACAATCTGGCGAAAGCGGAGGGCCCTGCAAAATGCTTCGTTGAAAAGGATCCTGGTCTGCATTGACTGAAACCCAGGAAACCATGACAGTAGAGCCACAGGAGCCATGACAATGACTCCAAACATTAAATCATACAGCCGAGCCACAGAAATAACAAGCTCCCAAAGTATAGTGGCCTGCAGCACCGGCCGGAATACTTGGGCAATCAATATCAGGCCCCATCCGGTGGGGATGAATGCCAACAGACTAGTGAAAATATCAACAAACGTAAAACCGGTGAATTCCAGCAGAGCACTTATCCCAAGTATTGCAACTATGATCACGACAAACTCGATTAGACGATAGTAGATGTGTTCTCTTGCCGCGTATTTATCCCAAGCATATGCTATTAGCAGATACAGCTCAGAGATCCAAGACAACAAGTAATGATCAATACTGGTACTCCCATACTGAAAAAAGAAGAATCTGAGGTCCAAGATTATTTCCAGTACCTTTCCCCAAATGCCAGCCGTCCTTAGATGATCCTGCTCCTTGTACCACCATCTTTCCCAGCTCTGTTTAGATTTTGCAAACACACTGCCACGGAACCAAATCCAGTTCAAGAAGTTATGAAAATCATAAACAGTCTTCAACCAATCAAACCCAGAAGGATTGAACACGAAGGGAGCCAAAATCCATGACATAACCAGGAACCAACTTGTGATGGTCATGGCTATGTAAACAAATGTGTTGGCAGCTATAGAACTGTGCGTTGCATAAACTATTAGTATCAGCCCAAGTTCAATCGCCTTCACAAAGTGGCTACGAGCATAGAGTCTATAATTCTTTGCGAAACTCTTGTGCTGCACGACAAAACCACGACCAGTGGCCCGGTATTTTGTCCCGCCATGAAGAATAGTCCGGCCAAAGTAGTGAGCACGAGTTCCCATAGAGAATGAGTAGAAAACAGATGACAGCTGGAGCTGCATTGTCAAGAAATCCCAGATAGCATGAAGGAACCCAAGCTCAAGAGTGTTCTCCACTAGGACCACTATCATGGGAAGAGCAGTGAACAGACCAAGCTGGATGATGAACTGCTGATTCAAGATTGTACCGAGTGCTGCATTGCTTTCTGTGTTGGCAGAAGCCTCAACGCCACTAAGAGCCAGATAGAGTCGACCCCACAGAAATGCATACACAGTGAGAATCACCACCATTGTGTTGAAAAAGAATCCCACAGTAGTGTAAAAGAATGACAGCATCCGAAAGAAGTCCAGCCTATGACCCAACCTGTAGACATCTCTGCTGAGAACTTGCTCACCATTTCCACTAGCAACCTTGGCCTCAAACATGGATACTTGATTCAACCCAACATCCCTTCCTTTGCCAACTTGGATGTATTCATGGTGGGTGACATTGCCTCCACGCAACGTGCAATTAAAGCCAGCAAAAATGTCCCCACTGATGTTAATCACTCTAGAAGCTTTACTGATGCCACCACGAGTCATGAACCAAAACCTGTCAAAAACATCTGGATGGCCATAATGCATTCGAACCTTCAAAGGGTTTGCTAAAACACGCTGTCCTAAGGTCGCAAAACTTGTTTCCTGAGCCGCCATAAACCGACCAAGCGATGAAACAGAACCAGTAAAAATGTGCTCCCTAACTCCCAAGATAGTAGGCTTCCGGATACCATAATAGCGCCTGAATTCTTCCAACAGATTACGCATTTTGAGAGCCTCTTCAAAATAGTTGTCTTGGTTCATATCAATAGTCTGAACAGCATCACCACGGGTGAAGATGATGGCATGATTTTGATTCTCCGGTTTACCCTCTCCAAGCTTTAAGGGACCAGGCAACTTTATCCTGTACATTTCCACTTCCTTCTCCAACTGATGATCGTACTTCACAAGGACAGAGAAGTATTCCTTCTCGTCCCTCCCTGCGGAAACCTCATCAACATAGGCAACTCGAAGGGCTTCATTGTTTTTCATCAGATACAAGATTTCCTCGGCATGGGGATCTTTTTTCGCCTTTTGATTCCCATATCTCTGGCAGGCAACCACGCATGTGTACTTCATCAAAGCAGTCCCATACTCGTGTCCTTTGTATAACAAGTCCACTGAACTGCTTGTTCCACTCAAGCTATCTCGTCTCATCGAACCGAGTTCCCGTGATCCTTCCCGGATGTCCATCTCTGATGCAGAATCCAAAAATGCCAGCATCTTAAGAGCCCGATAGTAATACATCATTCCCCTTACAGTCCGGGAAAGTGTCTGGCCTCTGTATGAGGCCCAAAGCCTGAGTTCTCTCAGCTTAGTTGTCCACAATTCAGCCTCTTTCACCATCCCTTCTCGGCGCATCCTCTCCACAAATTTTTTCCACTCATCAGCATAAATTGTCTGCAAATAGTACAGGGTCGAAACCCCATCTTCATTCTCAGTTCTAAGTTGCTCTTTGCTATACACTACTTCTTCCTTGTAGTAAGGTGTCAGAACACTGAAAGCCATCATTTTCTCAACTTGGGGGGCGTGTGGCATGTTCATGAAAAGGGAATTACCAAAGAAGGCAATCCGGCGTCTTGCCTCAAGATTTTCCGGGAAATTGTGCATCGAGTCCCGGGAGGTAAGAATCGTGTGCAGCCGCCTAACCTGCCGATAAAAGGCCTCTTTCTCGGGATCAGGTAAGTTAACAGCATTCTCAAAAAGCAGACCCTGAGCGGAAGGTGGATTACGAGGAGCCAGACCATCCTCCCTCAGCTGTTCAACGCTCCTCTTCTCCTTGAAAAAATCTCGTTTAGCAATCTCGTAAATGGCCTGCAGAGCGTTTACCACCTGGGTGGGATCTTTCATAGGTTTCTTCAATAGCTGAACAAGTTTGATCAACTGGGTGTGGAGCTGCGGTAGTACCGTCATGTTGAACGTTTTAGTGAATCTCTCAATCTCAATAGAGTGATCAATCTCTTGAAAAAAGACGGTCATAATGGAATGCTCTTCGGTGTTGCGTTTTATAATCTCAAACAGCAGCAAGTGCTTGAGAGAATCATAAGCTTCGATCACAGCGCAGCGCCTGTACTCATTCTTGCATATCTTATACCAGAGCCTCTTGTCAGGAGCATCCACCAACTCCTTCGCCTGACTGAGTGCAAGCAGCATCTCGTTACAGAGAAGGAAAGTAGGCCAGCGGATGACCCTGACATTCCAAGAGTACTGTGGCAGCTCCAACAGCTCAAGCTCACAGTCAGAGATGATATCTTCTTCCCTGAAAATTGAAATAATCTCATTCCATATCAAAGTAAACTTATTTGCCTTATCCTGGTTTGATTCAAGCTTCCTATAGGGCCGACCGAGCCCATATCGCAGCTTCACCCGGTGGATGGCAACCTTAAACCTGTTCGTCATTCCCCTTGCATTCAACAGCTGCTCCTCCGGCATGAGATTGAACTGAATAGCACTTGCAAAGAACTGGAACCTCAGCCTCAATTGTTCAATATTACGAATCTCACCCAAGTGCTGAAATAACCCCACGCCTGCCCCAACTAAAGAGGAATAGATCGAATACCAAATCTGAATATCCATGAGGTAAATCAGAGCAACAGGAAGCCATAGTAGCCCAACCGCAAATTTGTTGCTTTTTTTAAAAATCTGATACCATTCATAGTGCACGTCCGTCAGATGCCACAGCGCCTTTGTTGGGCGGATCATGGGTTTGATCTGCAAAAAATAACTGAAACAAAATTTGGTAGCGAGCACCACAATCCAGAACAAACTGTACTTTATGTTTTCAACAAGACCCTCCCTCAACCCACGACCCACAAAAGTCCTGCTCTGAAACCACCACGACAACATATAGAACACCCTCCAATTCGTCTCCTCGATGAAATTCCTAATCCACGGAATAATAAACAGCGAAATGGCCAAAATCTCCGGCAACACGAAAACCAACGCGACCTCTAGAAAAGTCACCACCCTCCGATTCGCCTCGGCGGACCACCTTCCATCGCCCTTTTTCTGAGACCATATCCGTCCATAGAACACCCCGAAAATCAAAAGCCACACGGCCGCAACCACGCTCTTCATCACCATCCTCACCCCGAGCCCCAGCGTCTCTCTGGATACCAAACTATACTGCATCGCAGCGTCCAACAAGGACTTCAAGAACCTCAACCCACTCCACGTGAAGAATACTGTCAAAACTTTCACTTGCACGTCCCTACTCTTCAATGCATGCCATGGATAATCCTTCTCCTCCCAGGCTATGATAATCGCCGCCTGCAAAAACAACGCCAGCATCACCCATAGCCTGTCGAAGCTCCTGAACAAGTTCCAAAACTACCTCTGTTCCACAAACCCAGTTTTCCCCACGCGCTTCCCACTACCACTCCTCACGAAGAAATTACTCGACAAATCGATCGGCCATTTGAGCTTCTGAAAGCACCGTTTACTCCAAAAATACTCGTTTATGTCATCGTAATTGCGCCACACACGATGCGGTGCAGTGCCGTCCTTGCTGCTCTGAACCTCGGCCCGGATCGTCTCGTAGATGGGTTTAACCACGCAGTTCAAGAACGCGTTGTCACCGGACAAGGAGGGCAAAACCGGCTGACCAGTGTTCTTGTCGATGTTGTCCTCGAGGATCTTGTTGAGCTCCATGGCCATGTTATCGAAAATAAAGCAGATGCACTCGGGAACGAAGCGGAGATTGGCGGCCTCGCCCCAAATGAGGAGGAAGAGCGAGACGTAGAGGAGCTCGCGGCGTTGGTCGCCGGCTGAGGAGGCCTCCCGGTGATCGGAGATCAAGATGTTAGACTTCTTGCCGAGGTAGGAGCACCGGGCGTTGTAGTTGCGAAGAAGCTTCTTGCGGAAGCGACCCAAAACGGCGGCGTCGAGGACGTTGATGTTGTCAGGGGGAGGCGAGAGGCGCATCTGGGCGTTGGCCAGGTGGAGCACCAGGTGCTCTCGCTGGTTCCGGACGTTGTCGTTTTGGAAGCCGAAGAAGAAGGCCAACCAGTCCAGGAGGTCCATGTGGGGCTCCCATTGCCCGTAGGGGGGCTTTCTCAAGTCCCCCACCGCTCGGAGCGCCCTCGTCATTGGGAGAAACGGCGGGGACGCGTGGTCCGCCAGCAGGTCGTGGATGGGAATGATGTTGTACGGCTCCAATTCCGCCGGTGACGGCCGCGGCTGGGCCGGAGAAGGCCGCTGCCAGGGGCTCATGGCAACAGGGCGTTTAGGATGACAGAGGAAAAAGAGGAGAAAGAGTGTGGAGAATAGTCGAGTGCGGAGACTTTTGAGTCAAATGTCTTCATGTGCGTCATATCCTGACGCACATGATTTGGAATTGTGCTTGTCTTCATGTGCGTCATCTCCTGACGCACATGATTTGGAATTGTTGAAGGTAGGTGGTAAACCGACCTTTTATTGACAAATTGGCATTAACCTATAATAATGGAGCATTAAATGCCTTTATCTTGTGCTATAAATTAAATGCAAATGATTTCTTACTTTTCTTATCAACAGCTTAAGAAGTTGAAACTCAAGCTTCACAACTAATTTATCTTATCCGGTGCTTCAAAGCAAATTAATAAAAGGAAAAAATATAATTTAATCTCCCAAATTATTATTTTGTTTTCGGATGGTCTTTTTAAATTATTAAGACTTACTCTGACCTTTCAAACTATTAAAATCTTTTTAAAATGTCAATTTTAACTAAATAGTCCTATAATACCTTTGCCACATGTAATTTTTTAATTAAAAAATAATAAAATGAATTCAAAAAAAATTCAAAAAATTTTTAAAAAATTAAACAAATTACTTTTATTGAATTTTTGAATTTTTTTTTTGAATTTTTCTTATTATTTTAATTATTTAATTATTTTTTAATTGAAAAGTATAGGAAACTGATGAGAAATTTCCAATATTAATTCCCCTTTTGCTTTCTAGGATTTTATTTTTATTTTTATTTTTATTTAGAACCTGGCAGGCTGGCAGCTGCTTACCTAATTACCTTTTATCTCTTTATATTCTTCTTGCTATTTCACGTGTTCATTTAAATTTGTAGTCCATTAAATATAGGAGTTCTAACTGGGATGTTACCTACCAACAAAAAAAATCATAGCCGTCAAGCATATATTGGGTCTCTTTTCTAGGATCAGGTGGCCGGATTGTACGCAATCCTGCACCTGCTTTTTGTGGGGGCTCGTGCAAAAGTTCTATATTGGATTGCTGATCAGTGGTTGCCATTCGTGTCACTGATGACTGAACAAAATATTAACGGAATGTAACTACTGATCAGAACGTGGGATTAGAACTAGCATGTGTACCTCGCTAATCTATTTTGTTTCTTCTTCTTTTAATCAAAAGAATAAGGGTATGTTTGGTAAAATAATGTACAGAATAAGATAATGAGCTCTTAATTTTAGAGTTAGTAAAAAGAATTTGTATAAAAAAATTAAAAAAAAAACTGTATTGTAGTCAATTTTTTTATTTGAGTAGTAATAAAAAATTATTGACGTGATATAAAAAGTGAAAAAAGTTGCAATGTTTTGATATTAATTATTATTAGAAAATGTAAATATAAAGTAAAAAAATTTTGTGTTATTTGCCAAACAATGCCTAAATGACGTCTACCTATAACAAAAATGGTGTGGTTCTGCTATAGCGTTAGGGAAGTATATTGTTCTTGCTTAAACGCACTTATAGAAAAAATTTGAAAACGAAGTTTTTTTCTTTTTAATTTTTTTCTCAAAAGCTTTTTTTTTTTTTTTTTTTCTACAATTCGGAGTGCCGATCATTTGGGGGTGGAAAAAAGGAATGAGATTAGGGGGCAATGCTCTCACGTTGTTAAAGACCACCCAGTATGGAAGATTGTGTGGTCTCTTAAAGTCACTAATTCAGTAAAAAAAAATTCTGTGGAGAGCATGTCATGATTTACTGCCTACTAAGCTCAATTTATTTAAAAGAAGGGTGGTTACGGAAGCCTTATGTCCTTGTTGTGGGTTGGAAGAGGAGGATACAATTCATGCCCTTTGGAGTTGCTCAGCGGCAAAGGATGTGTGGGGTGGGCTTAATTCCTGCTTCCAAAAGTGTTCATGGGAGGGTCAGAATTTTGTGTAGTTCCTGGAATTTATCTTCCAACGTTTCGACTTGGATCGGATTGAGGTAATGGCAATGGTAGCTTGTGGGATATGGTTCCGTAGAAACAAATGGTTACATGAGGGCATTTTCAAGCGTCCAAATGAGGTCTATCTCTCGGCATCCTCCTCCCTCGAAGACTTTCGGGTTTGCAACTCGACTCCACACTACAAAAAAAAACGGCTTTCTAAGCCGTTTTTGTTGGAGACAAAATGGCTCAAATTAGAGCTATTTTTAACTAAAACGGCTCTAATTAATTTTGAGCCGTTCTAGTAAAAACGACTCTAATTTCAGCAGTTTTAACAAAACGGCTTCAATTAACGCCATTTTAATTAAAACGTCTCAAATTAGTTTGAGTCATTTTAACAAAAGCAGCTTTAATTTGAGCTGCTTTTTGAAAACGGCTCAAATTAGAGCTGTTTTTAAAGTGGCTCTAATTTGAGCCGTTTTAACAAAAACAGTTTGAAATGAAGCCGTTTTGATCAAAACAGCTCTAATTGCAGCTGTTTAAACAAAAAAAAAAAATAAAGGGTCTCACATAGATCGTACCACGATCCATCACATTGATTGTACCATGATCCATCACACTTAGATCATACCACAATTGATCCCATAGATCATACAACGATCGATCACATAGATCGTACCATGTACCACGATCGATCACACATGATCGTACCATGATCGATCACATAGATTGTACCATGTACCACGATCGATCACACATGATCGTACCACGATCGATCACACATGATCTTACCATAATCGATTACACATGATCGTACTACGATCGATCACATGATCGTACCATAATCGATTACACATGATCGTACAACGATCGATCACATAGATCGTACCATGATAGATCACACATGATCGTACCACGATCACATATGATTGTACCATGATCGATCACATATATCATACCACGATCGATCACATGATCATATCACGATTGATCACATAGATCATACCACGATCAATCACATGATTGTACCACGATCGATCACATGATTGTACCACGATCGATCACATTTATCGTACTATGATCGATCACATAGATCATACCACGATCCATCGCACATGATCATGTGACAGATTGTGGTACGATCTATGTGATCGATTGTGGTACAATCATGTGTGATCGATCATAGTACAATCATGTGATTGATCGTGATACGATCTATATATCCTCCTCAAACTACTATTCAATTGTCAATGTCCCCCCAAACTACCAATTGTGTTAATGTCCCCCCTCAAACTACCAAAACATGTCAATATTTTCCTTATTAACAAAAATATTCTTCATAAAATTATTAAAATTAAAAAAATATAAACTAAGAAAAAACTATAGAAAAATAAATAAATAAATAAAAACTAGTTTTAATTTTATTTTTGTTTACTTATTTTTATTTTTATTTTATAATTTTCAATTTTTTTAAAACAAAAATTTGTTTTTTTTATTTATTTTCATTTTTTCTTTAATTTTTTTAATTTTTTTTAATTTGTTTTTTAAAAAATATTTTTTATAAGTACTTTTCCCAATTAGAGCCGTTTTGAAAGAAAACGACTCATGTTGGAGTCATTTTCTTCCAAAACGACTCTAGATTTTGGTCCCACGCGTGCACAGCAAAAGAAAATCAAGTTTTTGAATTTTAATTTTTTTTTTCCTTTCACACACCCATAAAATATCTCATTCACTCTCTTTCTGATCTGCCACTCTCATCTCTCCATCGTCTTCCTTTCTCCTTTACTTTCTTCTTTCTTGTTCTTTTTCTCCCTTCTTCCTCTCTCTCTCTCTCTCTCTGACCACCGTCCTGGGTCTTAAGAGACCCAGCCGGTGGAGCCAAAAGCCAATTTCCGGCGATTTCCAACGACTGGGCAAGGGGTCGACAACGACAGAACCATGGGAGGCTTCCGGTGGAATTTCCAACGGCTTGAGACATGATTTCCGGTTAGTTTCTGCACAATGACTTCCATAGTCATTAAATAACAGATCATAGAGCCTCAGAGAAAAATATGTTGCTTTATTTGTGATCTCCCAGTTCATATTTGATCTCTATTTCCTTTTCTTTTTCTTTTTTTCTTTTTCAATTGTTAGGCAGAAAGTCCTAAAACTTTTTTCTCTTTTATGATTATGCAAATGCCAAGGGGTGTTCCAGTTGCAACAATTGAAAAAAAATTGTGGTGTTCCAGCCAGTTGTGTATTTTGTGGGTTGTGGTAATGTTAGTAACCTAATGGTCTTGATGCTGTGATAAATTTAGATGAGTATTTGTGGGTTTGGTTTGTGACCTTTATTGATGGTAATTCTGATTTGGGGTTATTTTTGATCAGATGTATATATTTTAATTTCTTTTTATTTGGAGTACTTTTAGAGTCGTTTTATGGACCCTAAAACGACTCTAAAAAAATTGATTTTTTTTTTAAAAAATAAAAATAAAAAATTATAGCCATTTTAGGGTCTTAAAACGGCTCCAATTAGTTAGAGTCGTTTTGGTCCAAAACGGCTCAAACCGATTTGAACCGTTTTTACCAAAGCGGCTCAAACCGGTTTGAGCCGTTTTTGCCAAAATGACTTCAACTAATTTGAGCCGTTTTAAAAAGCGGTTTAAACGGATTTAGTAAAACGGATCAAATTAGAGCCGTTTTAGTCCAAAACAGCTTAAACGAAGACTTTAATATGCGATATATTTAGCCGTTTTGAAAACGGCTCAAAACATTCTAAGGCGTTTTAAGGCCTTAAAACGGCTCCAAAAAAATGGCTCAAAACACCTATTTTTTTATAGTGCCACCATTTCTAGTTTAGTCGTACTCCACTGTCCAGGTACAATAGTCTTCTTCTTGGCAACCCCCTCCCCTTGGTCTGGTGAAATTGAATTGGAATGCCTTTCTTAATTCTAAAGAAGGACGTGTGGGTGTGACGACCCTTTATATATATATATATATATATATATATATATATATATATATATATATATATATATATATATATATATATATATATACATACAAATAAGTCATCACAGTGACATGACTACGTGTCACTAAGCCAACTCGTAATACACATTCCTTAACATGTACCTGATATATTAGAGTTATGTAATATAAGCAACTGAATACGAAATCTAACTGCAGAAGTCAACATCATAATCATAAAATTGTCAATTACACAAAAGAGCCAATTAATCTCTATATGTTTAAGGCTTAACATAGTTATTAAATACATACCAAAGGACTGACTCATAAATACAAGTGTCACAGGTGACACGAGCCATAAACAAAGACTACTAAACAGTAGACAACCCATGGTCCAATCATTACAACTGTCGCATTAAGCTTCAATCATACTGTCTCAAGCACTATGCTATGGCGTCATCCACTAGATCCACTGAACCTGCAGCCAAAGCATCAGAGTCTGTATGGTTGTGGGGTTAACCGTACAGGTAAAAATATGAGTTCACCACCTCAATTATAAGTCACCGAAGTCTCGGTGGTATAAGAGACTCACTATAGAGTAAACAAAGCGCACAAACATAAACACATACAAGATTCATCAATATTAATCTCAATTTACCAAGTCCACCCCATTCATCACACTTATTGTTTATCTCTAACCCAAGACTGGACTTACCAACACCGCAGCTAGAAGCAACAACTTTATACTTACGCTTAGTATACAAGAATATCTACACGCACCGCCCGTAAAGCCACATACTTGCAGGGCAAACAACACAAATGCTAGAGCCACATACTTGTAGGGCAAACAACACAAATGCTAGAACCACATACCCCAGACTTACCTTTAACACTGCTCGTAAAGCCACATATCCGCAGGGCAACAATACACAAGTGTTAGAGCCATATATCCTAGACTTACCTTTAATACCGCTCATAAAGCCACATACCCGCAGGGCAACAATACACAAGTGCTAGAGCCACATACCCTAGACTTATTTTTAACACCGCCCGTAAAGCTACATACCCGCAAGACAACCATACACAAGTGTTAGAGCCACATACCCTAAACTTACCTTATATACTAAGTACTCATATACTACCATTATCACAACATATTCAATTCCCACGATCCACAACTCAATCACATTATTCTCATTCATCTTCCTTCCGCGCATATCACATTCATAATATAATTTCATGTTACTCAATCCACACACACACACAAGCTTAATGCATACCTTCACACACACACACACAGCTTAATGCATACCTTCACATTATCTCATTATCACATCTCCATTCACAATACAAATCTCATGCATTATTCAATATCAATTCAGCAACATATATCATATTAACGCAACACTCAACATCAATTCAACGTCATGTCATCATTCACTTGTAATTTAATACATATCTCTACACTATCTCATTATCACATTTCCATTCACAATACAAGTCTCACGCATTCTTCACACACACACACTCACTCAATATCAATTCTGCAACATATATCATATTAACGCAACACTCAACATCAATTCAACATCATGTCATCATTCACTTGTAATTTAATACATATCTCTACACTATCTCATTATCACATTTCCATTCACAATACAAGTCTCACGCATTCTTCACACACACACACACACACGATCCACAACTCAATCACATTATTCTCATTCATCTTCCTTCCGCACACACACAGCTTAATGCATACCTTTACATTATCTCATTATCACATCTCTATTCACAATGCAAATCTCATGCATTATTCAATATCAATTCAGCAACATATATCATATTAACGCAACACTCAACATCAATTCAACGTCATGTCATCATTCACTTGTAATTTAATACATATCTCTACACTATCTCATTATCACATTTCCATTCACAATACAAGTCTCATGCATTCTTCAATATCAATTCATCAACATATTTTATTTTCACAATTTAGTTCATAATTTCATATACCAAATCATCATCATAGAGTTAACATCCAATTAAACCAAACATAGCAATTCATATATCTAAATTCCTAAGGTCCCTCAGTGAGTAGAATACTCACCTAGCTGCACTGGACTCTTGACTTGAACATCCCCTCAGATTCAAGTCACTTGGACTCTATATTGGAGAATCAATTCAAGTCTTCAATCCGGACACGATCCTGCGAACATTTGCAATGTTAGTCTACGCTATTGAACCTATACTCTATGACACATGAATTACCCGCGTGCTCATACGTCGCATCACCCGTTTCTAAAGCTAGCTAGGTGTTCTAACTATTATTGGGTTAAGCCTTGATCTTAGATTCGTGTTTATTTCATTTCTTAACCTTTAGATAAATTTACTATTATATTTAATACTTTATCTTTTCGTTAACTAAACATTCGAGCATTTAGTTTATAGAACCTTAACAATTTGCACACTAAATATTGGTTTAGTAATTCCTTTACATTGAATTATGATTTCCATATTACAACCTTTACGTTTTCCATTTATCGATTATACTCCTAAATTTATTTTATTTACTTATTCTCTTACTTTATTTATAGTTAGGTAAATATTTCTATAATTAACTCATAGAACCTAACGTTTAACACTTACCCATTTATCATATTGTCCTAGTGCCCTTATACATTAATCATTGCCCATGCTTTTCTAAAATCCAAACCAAACACGCTCATAACATAACCAAATGCCGAAACATTATTCAACTATTGTTCAAAAACTCACCCAAGGGATATTATACCAAAACAGCCCACATTTCACCAAAGAAACACTCCAAGACTTAACCTAGAAACCACAAATAAAGTCCCCAAAATTTCATTATCAACCTCCAACAACGATACAAGGATTAACTATAATTTAATCCCCCCATAATTTTGTAAACGACGACTAACAATTCATCTAGATTAGGCCATTTACACAATGGTAACAATTACAAATTACAATCCTCCATAATAAACCAATAAGCATTCGGCCATAATAATATTTCCAATCTCTTAACACAAGTGTCACTTCTTACACAAAAATCAACAAACCGAAACTCAACCTCCACGAAACTAAATCTAAAGAACCCATAATTACATCGCCAACTTAAGGTACCAAAAACATAAGCATCCCTAATCAATTGTTCACTCAAAACCCAAGGGAACCTCAATCCTATAAAACCCATTCCAAATTACTGCAAGACACCTTTCAAACAAAAACCCCAATTCAGTAACTCGATTCAAAACTCAAGTAATATCATCAAATCTGCCAACAACAAAATCCAACATTTCTACCAATCAAAGCCAAGCAAAACACTCATCCAACATGACAATCCATCACCAATAAACCCCATTCGGCCAAAACCCATACAATTCAAGAAATTTCATACCCAAATCAACAAATCTACAACAACCAGAAAATAAAACCATTCAACAACATCCCCACAAAAATTAAAACCATGATCGTTGTAGGACTTCAAAAGCTCCATCGATTGCTCTGCTTCGAGCAACCTCTCCATGGTGGCCAACAACCAGTACGCATGTCACTCTGCCAATGGAGTGCATAAAGCCCATGCTCCTTTCGAAGAAACGTAAAACGAAAGAAAAAAAAAAACCCTAAAGCCTGCCATTGAACGAAATCTGCAGCAATAAGCGCAAAAGATAAAAGCATAATGTAATATGCCAAAAAAAGAGACATTTTTCTTGTCAGAAATTTTAAAAGAAAAGAGAACCTTAAGAACGGAAAGCATCATATTGTTAATATTTGGAAACTAAAAAAGATTGCAAACTCAGCAACAGCATAGATAAAGGTAAAAATAATAAGATGGTATACATACCAAGACACTTAAGTATGAGCCAAGCATTCCAGCTAGGATGAAGATACAACACTGATCCATTCACCTGAGGTTCACTTTAAACGCAGAGCATGAGCACAAAGTAAGTTCTTTGATTACCCTACCTCAGCACTCAAACTTTTGGAAGACATGTGAAGGGAAACCCTTTAACTAATTGCATACTCAGAAATCTTAATGATGTGCTTTTATTTTCAAATGACACTCCTGCTAGTTTACTGGGTTACTAACGAACTAAGAAGTATATTACTTGTTAGAATATTAATATTAAATAATTAAATTCACAATTTTCTATTAGCTTAAACTTTTGGGATAACTGGTCATTTAACATGGTATCGAAACAAAGGTCCTGAGTTCAAACCTTGTCTCCATTATTCACATCTCATTTCAATTAAACCACGTGTGAGGCCTCACTAATTGAAGGGGAGTTTGAACCCACACGGGTGGGGAACTGTTAGAATATTAATTAAATTATTAAATTTATAATTTCTTATTTATTTAAATTTTTTGAACAACCGGTGATTTAACATTATTAGAGATTGCTACGCCCTTCATGGTAAAGGAAATTTGAGTCTTAGCATATTAACATATCGGTTAGGAAAAGTTCTACAAGGTTCCTACATGTTCTAGGGTTTTCTAGAGCCTATTAATAGTTCAGGTTTAATAGAATCAGCCTTGGTGATAAATAAAAGATGAAGAGTTTTGAAAAATCTTCTCGTCCTTCTCTAACTCCCCTCATCTTTCTTCTCTTCTCTTATATAGACACGGAAGTTGTATTGTTCTATCCTCCTCTCATTTTCATTCTGCTCTCTCTTTCTTTTCTCACCATGGAAAAAAAAATAAAAAAATTTGTAGATCTATTGTTTTAACTGCAATTATTATGTTTCAAAGCATAAGTTCATAAGACAAACATCTGCCGAATCAGTGTGCATGCCTATGATTCCTTGAGTCTAAATTCTAGACACACACACATGGGTAGTGCAAATGAAAAAGAAAACTGTATTTTATCACCCATTACCTAAAGTTCAGCATGAAAAGCACAACTCTGATATATGGTGCAATTCTGAGAGGAAGATAATCAAAGGCCACTGGTGACAAATAGAGAGCATAAACCAGTATATCAGCTACCAAAATTAATAGGCAAGTCACCTGAAAAGCAGAAAAAAGAACTGTTACAATCAGACTGGCGGAAGAAAGTATCATGACATTACACTTCCAGAAGATAAATCAGATATTGTCCGCTGGCTTTTTCATTCATTTGCATACCAGAATTTTTTTTCTTTTCTCTGGCTTACATACAAAAGACTGAACATATGAATTGCACACTAAACTGAAAGATCATAGAATCTGTAAGATACACTGTTGCTTATTTTGCCCATTTTTATTAATGCTGTTGATGTTTTTATTCTTGATGCTGCTGTAGCTTCTAAAATTCAGAAATCAGTGGTAACACACTCTAGGAGGCTCCATTTACTTTCTATGAAGGATATTTCATTACTCACAACCGCGTTCCCTTTTCAACAAATTATTCATCTCTATCTCTGCACAGCTTAGAATCCTAGGCAATTTTCTAAGCCATAATAAATTCAACTGCATACGGATTTTTCATACACTGAAGGCACATTCCCGCTGTCTTACATGATCAATACTTTTACCTTGATTTAACCAAATCCTAAAAGGAACGCTTTCTATAAATCCACTAGCTAACCTTTTTTTTTCAGATTGCATTTAATATGAGTTCAACATCAACCATCAAGTAAAGAAATGAGTTTTTTTTTCTTCTGTAAGTAAAGATCTTATTAAAAGAGGCCATACCAAGTATACAAGAGAAACCCAAAAAAAGTTTGACAACAGTGCGGTAAGGTGCAAAATGGTCACTCAAGAAGCACCATGTACATTTAAAAAATGCAACCAAAATAAGAATGAATATGAAGATGAAGGACAGAAATTTCTTACAAACCGGGTTTGTAGGAAATTTCCTACAACCCACATATGAGATTGACATGTATCTCTTGACATGTGAGAAGCACATATTATTTCAATAGCATGTGCTTCTTACATGCTTTTTTAACACCATTAATAAAAAAACATGTGTTTCTCACATGTTTAAAGGACACATGTCTTTTTTATATGTGGGTTGTAGGAAATTTCTTATAAACCGGTTTATAGAAAATTTCTGTCCGAAGATGAATAAGTGAAAATACAAGTAAGGATGAGATTAAGTCAGTCAAGATAATATGGACATGGTCAGTGACCCAAAATTGCACGAAGAGCTAGGAGCATTGACAACCAAAGAGAAAATTGGCTAAAGCAACATGAAAAGACAAGTGGTTGATAATCTAAGAACACGACATGAATAAGTAAAAAGGTCAACCCCATGAAAAGAATTACGCTCTTTGGTGAACTTCTCAGCCATATGAGTCAATAATTTAAATCCCTAGCAGAAGCCATAGAACTATCTAACAAACAAAAAGCTTCTTGTTTGTACAAAAATAAAAATAAAAAAACAGATAACTTGAGTTGTCAGCTTTTTACTTTTTGGAACTTCAAAAGAATCTACAAGATAAAGAATATGGAGGGAAGTACCTTTAACCAATTAAGAGGATTTCTCCAATAGAGATGGTACCCTTCGTATGAAATTTGAAAGAAAGTATGTATCACAAGTAAGATGAGAGTTATGCCCTGCATAAGAAAGCAGAAACTTATGCAACTTGCAAAAGACTGGCTATTTAATACATCATACCAAAGAAACATGTGGAAAAGAACTAAGATATGAAAATCTCATCAACAGAGGTGAGAAGCTCACCCTATAAATCTACCCAACATGTCTAACGTAAACAACTCTGCAGTTTGAGTCATCCGCACAAGATTGACTCAACATAATTTTGATTAATATTTTGATTTTTCTTTTAATGTTTCAAACCATGAGTGAATACTATCACTAATACTATTTAGACTAGCACTTATGCTACTTCAATTTTTTTCAGACTTACGTTCTATATGCAACATATGTCTACAATCATCTTTTTCAATCAAGACCTACTAACGAGTTTGTTCACCTTCTCCCACCTAACATGGTGGGCCTTCTTTCTAGCCGGAGACTCATCTGTAGGTATAGGAGGACAACAATGATGATAATTTATGTCTGAACCACATATACCGGAGGACAACAAACTCCAATCATGTCAAATTTATAACTTAACCACTTGGCATATGAAGATAGCAAGTTGAGAGAACAGATGCTAAACAGAAGTGGCTTTGTCCTAGTCTCCTAGAAACAGTTTGTTCATTTTATTTGCACTTCCAGCCTTCCATAATACCTTAAATCTTGTGTGTGCGTGTGCACTAAAACTCGCAGTGAATGTATTCACAGCATTTCTGGACACAAGGACAGAAAGCATATATATATATATATATATATATATATACACCATTCACGTTTAACTAGCTCCAATAGAATGTAGAGGAATAAAATTTATTGATACAATAACAACAAATGTCATAAATATTCTACAAGCCATATATTAATTTTCTGACGTACTCTTACCTCGTAAATGAGAGACTCTGCACAAGTTAAGTAGGGGAACTCCCCAAGAAAAAAGTACTCCCTATCGTCACAAGAATATGTAGAATAGTTTGTACACCACAAAGGTTTCTGCACAAAGTTAAGCAAGTTAAGAATAAACACATACCCACCCCCCCCAAAAAAAAACAATAAACAACAAACAAATACCTTGACAGCACTACCCACTATTCTTTTTCTTTTTGCCAAAAGGCCTTATACCAATGCACAGAATGGAAATGAAAACAATAGCAACCAAAATTAAAGAAAAAAAAAAAGTACAAACCTCTAAGAAATTTAGGACTATCAATGCAAAGTAAGTGAGGGACAAAACGAAATCAAATCGAATAAATATGAAGTATAACTTTGCAGCATTCTGGAAGTTTGATTGATCAAGAATTTCCTCCGGTAGACCAGTACCATCTTCAGCCTGCAGAATGCATTTTCAAAGCATAACAAGTAATTATTTGTTTGGAAAAAAAAAATTAAAAAAAAATGAAAGGAGAATAAGAACATTAATGAAGAAATGAGAAATAAATCTCAGACATTTTATATAGAAGTTCATAAAGCGATACTAGACATGATTATAGTTTCTATTTATTTCTTTTTTAGTTACAATTCACAAGTCTTCCAGATAAAATAAAATAAAATACAACGGTTAAAACAATGGAAATGTCAGAAGGATGAAAGGAAAGACAAACAGATATACATTAACAATTTTTTTGGGTTAGTTACATATAAGCAAACTTATTAAAAAGAAACTTCGAAAATCAAGCAAATTTCCACTCACAAAATGAGAAGAAAATATTTTTACAATGAAAAAATAAAACATAGCAATCAAACTGAAAATGTCAAACAGAATACATACACCACCCCTTCTATCACAATATATTAGAAATATAATTTGAATTCTCATAGGAATCTCCTCTCCCTCTCTCTCTCTCTCTCTCTCTTTATATTTCTTTGCAACTGCTTATAACTTGTCTTCATGGAAACCTAGATTGAAATTCCAAAGACAAACCCAGTTGGAACGGATACTAAAATTCAATATTAACAAGAATTTTATTAAATATGGCATAAAAAAAACAAGAAAAATATGAGAAGATTGATACATTCTATTGAAAATTTAAGCCCAACACAAGTCAACTAAAAACAGAAATACATATACCACCTCCACTATCAGTTGCTTACAATATTAATCTTGAATATCCTAAGATCATTTATTACATTGCCAAGTCAATATTATAATAATAATCCATTATAAAACAATACTGTCATTAAACAGTAACCCAGTATAAAATTCATTCAGAAACTAACAAATCACAACTATATTTCATTGTAATACACATACAAAATAGCAAAAGCAGCGCAAAAAATTTAATCATTAGGTAACCCGACTGGCCATTCTAGTACTATCAAACAGAAACCCATTATAAAACTCACTTCAAATCAATAAATCAGAGCTAAACCCATAATATTCCACATCCAAAACAACGAAAAAGCAGACTAATCAACCATCACTAAGGTCATTCATTAAATTGAATATATTCCAAAACATACTTGTATCAAAATTCACTTCAGAATCATCTATATACATCTAAATTATCCATAATTCCACATCCAAGACAAACAAAATAAATCTAGATGAAGTGTAAGAAAGATCTTTCATTCCACTGCATACACTATGAGACACAAACCAATTAGAAAATTCAATTCAATATCATCAGCTCACATTTCAATTCTCCATAATTTCACATCCAAAACAAACTAAATAAGTATGACCAACCAGCACTAAGATCATCCATTACAGTGCATCCATAATTCCAATCCAAAACAACAAAATAAGCCAAACAACTATCACTAAAATCATTCATTACATTGCATATTTTCACCAAACACAAACCCATAACCAAACTCAATTCGAAATCATCAAATCACATCGAAATTGTTAACCCCCCCCCCCCCCCCCCCCCCCCAAAAAAAAGAAAAAAGAAAAAAAAAAAAACCCAAAAAAGTCCAAACAAATATCACTAAGAATCTAAGATCATTCATTACCCTGTATACAATATTAACCCATTACTGAATTCACCCCAAAATCATCAAGCCACAGCTAAATCCACCATAACTATCATCGAAAAGCACATAATTCAAATTTGACGTGAACAGACATTCCTAAGAATTATGTATTACATCACAACATTGCAGGTGAAATGAAGAAACGAACTAACCAGATCAACCAGAGCCGCAGCCTTTTGATAAGCAATAGCATCAGAGTGTTTATAGTGCTCTCTCCGGCGACCTTTACTTCCACTGCTTTCACCGCCCAGCAGAGGCTTCTCAATCTCAGAGAGAACAAAGAAACAGAAACCAAATCACACTTTCTTTCAGCAAAAATGGCGCAGAGAGGAAAATGGTGATCTGAGACGTAAAGCGCGACAGGGATGAAACGAAAGTCTCGTCATTAAGGGAGATGCGAACGTGTTGAACCTTTCGCTTGAGGTTCCCATGAGCTAGCCCTCACGGCTACTTCCATGCACTCTCCTCTAAAATTACACATTTTGAAAATGCAAGGTAACAAGAGACGCACGTGCATCAGTTTTTGACCGTTGATATAAGTTATGTAGATTCAAATTATTTAATGGTTGGTTTTTAAAAAAAAATGTACAAAAAAAACATATAAAAGATGAAAAAATATAATTTCTCATTAAAAAATACTAACCTCTTGGGTTCGATTAAACATTAGAGCATGAGAAATCATTTCTTAAAGCATTCACACACCTCGTCAAGCCTGATTGTAAATTTGGGTGAAAATGTAATTTGCTTTTAATTTATTATTTTAGTCTAAAAATTAAAATTAAATATATATATATATATATATATATATATATATATATATATATATATATATATATATATATATATATATATATATATGTGTGTGTTGACTGGATAAGACATGTAAATGTAAGTGCTTAAAAAAGAAATAATATTTAAATAAAATAATGAAAATCAACCGTTAAAATATAGAATGAGATATAAAGCTTTGAAAAAAGGGAGTAGTTATAATTAAAAATAAAAATAAAAAAATGTAATATTCTTAAAATATTAAAATTCATTTAGAATAAAGCTTTGAATGTGAATGCTCTTACATTATTATAAGTTGACAAATATTATGCTATGTTTGTTTTGACGTAAAATAGTTTTCGTCGTAAAATAGTTTCAGAGAAATCATTTTTCTGAAAAAAAAAAAAATTTCACCAAAAATATTTTTCGATGTTTGGTGCGTACAGAAAAACACAAATATTTTTTATATTTTTATTCAATCATATCAACCTATAAAAATCAATTTTTATTCAAAACATATAAATATTAATGTAAAATAATATAAAAATCAAAGGTGATGAGATTCCGTCACTGACCGACAGGATTCCGGCCACTTTTACCGGATTCTGGCTACTATAGCCAGAATCTGAGATAAAATGCCGAAATTCGGACAGTTTCGTTGGCATCTGGGTTGGCCGGATTCTGGCCAAAACTACTGGAATCCGGCATAGAACGAGCGGAATCTTGCCAAAACCGCTAGAATCTGGCTGTTCTGGCCGGGATATTGTAGCCAAATCTATCCAGCCAACCGGCCGTTTTGGTTGGGATGTTCTGACCAGATCCGGCCATTCTGGCCAAATGGCCGGAATACGACCAGTTTGGTCGTCAGAATCTGGGTTGACCGGATTCCGGTGACATTTACCGGATGTTGTCGGATTTCGATACAGACAAGAATTCGATGATGGTTGACTACTTGAACGTGAAGGTCGACTGTGTCGTTTAAAAGGGATTGAATGCGTCTGACGTCTTGGGAAAATGATTTACGCTTTCAAAAAGCGTAAATCATTTTCTAAAATTTACTAAGCGTTTTTGGTCAAACAAAAATCATTTTTTGAAATTATTTTACATCAAAACAATCATAGCATTCATTTATTAGCAATGAAAAAGCAAATAAGGGAAGGTATTCCGGGTGTGCGTGGTCTCATTTTATTATGATTTTTGTTTTTTAACGAATCCTAAGATGATTTCATACTATTCATTTTATTATGATTTTTTTTTTTTAACGAATCCTAATACAATCTTTTATTCGATGATTTCATACTATTCATTCATGAAATGATCACAGACTATTAATTCTCCAAAAAAGGATTTAGTCTTGATAATGACATCTTTTTTTTTTTTCTTTTTTTTTTTGGTGTTGTTTTCTCTTCATATCTAGTGAATACTATGATTATGAGTTTGATTATCAAACAACTTTCTCCCCCTTTCCCCTTATTTTCACTTTCCCTAAAGAATAAACATTTTTATTTATTTATTTATTTTACCATTTTTCTCTCACAAAAGTCACACATTTATATCAATCAACTTTCCCTCCTTCTCCCCTTTAATCTTTTATGTTTTTGATTGTACATCCAGCTTAGGTGGTACAAAAAAAAAAAAAAAAAAAAAAAAAAAAAAAAAAAACAGCAGGTCTATAAAAACAACCAACGGTCCAAACTTAACAATTTTTTTTAGGGTTAAATAGATATTTGTACTTGCGGTTTAAAAATTTTATTTTTTGGTACCTTAATTTCAATTCGTATTATAAATAATACCTGAATTTTAGGCAAAGACAAACTTAGTGCCTCTGTCTATTTTTCCGTCTAATATTTAACGGTCTGCCACGTGTTAACTCTTGAAGGTTGACACGTAGCACAATATAAAAAAAAAATTAAAAACTTAAAAATAATAAAAAAACTTAAAAAAAAAATTAAAAACTTTTAAAAAAAAACAGTCACCCCCATTTTGCCTAAGGGGAGGCTCAACCACCTCCTTGGCCGGCCTGGGGGTGACCGAACCACCCACAAGGGCCACTCCCAAAGGCCAAAACCTTCACAATCTTTTTATTTCTTCTCTAGTTCAAATGAACTAGAGAGTATCCAGTTCCTTTTAAATGAACTAGAGAGTATCCAGTTCCTTTTAGTGTAGGGGTATTTTATATCTTCTTCAGTTCAAATGAACAGGAGAGTATCAAGTTCTTTATACTAAAAATACCCCTACACTACTATAAAGAATTGAATACTCTCTCGTTTATTTAAATCGGAGAGGATCCGTTTCCATTTAAAAAAAAATTGAACAACACATGAAATTAATATAAAAAACAAATTAAAAGAAGAAATATACCACCAGTAAAGGCATTCAAGAAGATTTTGAATAAACCCTAAACCTAATTTGTTTTGGTTGATTGAAAGAAAATTGAAAACAATTAAACCAAAATTCCTAATTGATACCTAAATCGATTAATATCAAACAAAAACCCTAAACCAAACCTAAATTGACAAATATTAATGAAACGAATAGCCCTAAACCCTAAACAAATATATATATATATATAGTGAAAATTACTCCAATTAAATCGCAATTATTCGTAATAAAATATACAGAATTCTCGCCCAAGAATGCCCGTAGAGTAAAACTGAAGCTCGTCGTTTGAGATTTCTAAGCTAATGCCATCTTAACACATGTTGAGGGTTGCTTTTCAATTCAAATTTTCCATGTGCCACCGTCTCATTTGATGGAAGAGGTCAACTCAAATTGAGCTAAGATTTTGGGTCAAAATTTCACTAAAGAAGTGCCAACAAGATCCTCATCAATGATCCTTAAATTTTATACAACCGATGGTATATATCGGTTGAGATTTCTAAGCTATGCTATCTCTGTTTGTTTAATTGTGTTTTGTACAGATGAAAAAATTAAACCTGAATATTTTTAGTTTTTCTATTACAGCAAGAGACAGACAGGGACTTTGTAATTTTTAAATACATAAGGTATTAGAAAAGTACTGAAGATCAAAGAAATTTTGTTATCTTTTTATTAAAATAATAGGACAACAATTACTTTTGTATTTTTGTTGATAACAGGACAATATTTACTTTTGTATTATGTTGATATCTGCTAATCCAACCGTCCATAACTGCTTAAGTAACAGTCATAAACTGCTTATTTTAACAGACATTTAATTCTGACCATCAGATCAAATAACTGTCAATGATTATTTAATAATAATCATTAGATCGTTTTTAATTAATCTCAACCGTTAAATCAAATGTGATTTGACCTTACAGTTTATTTTAGTGATGGTCCAATAAATCCAACTACTGAATTTAACTAAAAAGCATCTTATAGTTTAGATCAAACCACCAGATCGATTGATCATGACCATCTGAAATTGAAAGGTCATGATTAGCGCCCAATAGCCTATTGCCATCAAAGTGCCACTAATGCCCAACAGCCACTGCCACACGCGTGCGTGAGTATGCACGTAAGTGCATACACCAAAACATTACTTTAAACGCTTAAAGTGTGTTGATCCTTATAAATGTCAACTACACTTTCTATTTTTTTTTTCATGTAGGACTATCTTCATTTAATACTATTTAACACCTTTTTAAAACATTCTCAATCCACAAAATAAATATAAATACATATAATTTTAAAGATGCTTTAACAAAGTAGAGGTAGGTTTGTAATCTTTAGCCAAGCCTGTCCTGGAAACTCGTCGAACCACAAACAACATCTTATGTTCACATGTGTTTCCTTTGTCTTGTGAAATCTTAGTCTTTAGTCTTTTGCATGCCCGTTCTGAGCACCCACCAATTACTTATAGTTAATGAGAGTTTCAATATTGACTCCTTCCATAACAAACCCGGGCCTAAAGGGTTGCCATCGAGCAACTGTTATCTGGACAACAACCATAAGTGTCCAACAATCGGGGCAGAACTAGACTTTTAGGTAAAGGGGGACGGGCAAAAAAAGAAAAAAAAAAAAAGAAAAAAAAATTAAGGCGATAAGAAATTAATTTTGAAGGGATTGTCGCATAAAAACATATAATTTTTTATGGAATTTTGAAATTTTTGAAGAGATTATTGCCCAAATACTTAATGTGGCTCCAGCCCTGTCGACAATACATAATATACTGCTATGTTGGACCAATAAGTGTGTTCTTGACTAACAAGCAATGGATTTATGGTCCCTATCATATTATGTGTAAGTTCATCATATAATAATACTAGTGAACATTTGCCATGTGAAACTCATGCTTTGCATTCATCAATTTTTTTTTCCGCATAAGGCTATAAGCTAATGATTGAGTGAGGACAATATGCATTGCCGAGTAGCATCCTGAGGGTATTATAATTTAAATTTAAATAGCTTGAACACATGATCAACACTCCGTTGTAGTCTAGTTGGTCAGGATACTCGGCTCTCACCCGAGAGACCCGGGTTCAAGTCCCGGCAACGGAATTTTCTTTTTGAGGTTTAGTGTTTCCACGCGACAGGAATTTTTTTTTTTCATTGGGGAGGGGAGTTATGATGATAGTGGTTGTAGTGGCAAAAGTGGATGAGGTGCTTCATTTAGGCAGTTAGAGAAAATAGATAAAGAGGAAGAGAAACAAATGTACTTCTATTGCTAATCAAACGGATAACAAAAGTATTGGATTGAGCTCATAGATATACATCATATTTTTTCTCTCTCAAACCACATATACAAGAACACCGTGCACATTGCATCATCCTTTATTCAATGCATAATAAAACACGCAATGATCAGTCACTGATATTGTAAGCTAAAAACATTGGACAAACTCTTGCCCTCACCATCCTCTCTGAGAACCCCCAGAAGAATGCGCATTCAACATGTCAATCACAGTATTAAAATCAACAGGCTGCCCGCTTTCCTCCATCCTCTGGATCACGCTGGCAGCATGGTCACCCCTGAAACCCATGCTCGACAATTTCTCAATCAGTTCAGCATAGGGATGGTTGCGAAAGAATTGTGAATGGCTTGGATTCCGGACCATAAGATTGGGGCCTGTTGTTTGTTGTTGTGGATTCTGAAGAGAGACGCTTGTTGGAGGATATCCACCTTGAGTGTAGTGAGAAGGTTGAGGTGGATGGTGTGCCCTCCCTTCACCGTCATACATCATATATGCATTTCCTGGAGGAAGTGTGGGCTGAGGGCCAGCAGCTGCATATCCGTCACCTGGTGGTGCTCCAAAAGTGCTCTTCATTTGCTGAGGAGGCTGCTGTGGAACTGTTCTACCTGTTCCACCATATCCGTACGGCATGGCATCAGCACGGCTGGATACTGGTTGAGGAATTCCTGGAAATGGAACCTGCATCGGCATGCTGTTTGGCAGTGTTTCTGGAGGAGATGGGTTTGTTTGTTGACTTGGTGGGTAGGAAGAGTAAACTGTTGCTGGTAGGGGCCTGATCTGGGGTTGCATCAAGGGCTGTTGTTGTGGCTGGGATGATTGCTGGGGCCATTGCTGCTGATATTGAGGGAATGATTGAACTTGTGGTGTTTGATTCACTTGAGACGGAGTTGGCTGTGGTCCCGCCCTAGAGATGTCCTGCAGTTGGGGTGTTCGGTACTGAGAATCAGAAGGCGGATATTGACTCTGAGTGTGTTGTGTTTGCGCAGGTGGATTTGGTAATTGAGTCGAAGGGAGATAATAGGACTGTTGTTGGGTTAGATTCTGAGGTGGAGCTTGTGAAGGGGGTGCCACAGGCTGTGGCTGTGGTGCGACTTGGTGTGGTAGCGCAAGAGCTAACTGCTGGTTATGTACATCAGATGTATTGTCAGTCTTTCTGGAATCAGCTGCCGCTGCTGAAGTTTTCTCCTCATTGCTTTGGGAGTGGCTTGAAGAAGATGACTCTTTTTGAGCTAGCTGAAGCTTGGCCAACTCTTTCTGGGTCTCAGCAAGTTCTTGCTTGTCTCTTAGAATCTGTACAGATCTGTGGACCTGCAGTGGGCAATATGAAATAATCAACTGTAGCAAATGGCATCAAAAAGTACTTGACGATCACAGCATATAGTCATTGAGAGAAAAAAGGGTAAAACATGTTGGTGGATATGACTTGAGCCTGCTAATTAACAGCAAAGCAGAGTGCTTCCCTCCCACACACCATAGCTCTAAACATGTATGGGTCCATATCAGGTTCAACTTGACAAAAGCAACAAAAAAAAAAAAAAAGGTGAATGGTTCTTAATTCAATAAGACTGTATACAATCTATCTTGCTTTAGAAAAGCAGGTATGTGGATTAAAAGATTGGTCTCAGAATGGCGGCAGACTTCAGTTGGAAAAGAGAACTTTGAAATGTTTGGATATCATCACAGTAGTCTTGGAACATAATCCTGAATCCAAAGTGATTGTTCTGAGAGACTCGCCAAGACTTACTCAAAGAACAAAACATAAACATTCTAAGATAAAAATAAAAATAAAAATAAAACATTCATGTTGAGGATGAAATTGAAAAAAAAAAAAAACAATACAAAACAAAAAAGGAAACAAAACATACAAAACAAAAGAATGATGATGATGCCCAGGCAAGGGGAAAGGAAAGAAGAATTAGCAGAGAAAAACAAAACATGCTGTAATCACCAAACTGCAATTCATGGAGGTCCTTTTATTGCACCCAAGAAAACTCAATAAACCACTGGCCTTTATACCTTCAATAGGAAAATAAGACAATGTAGAGAAGAACCGAGCTCGCCAATTATTTTCAACAGATGAAAATGGAAAACGTAAATTAACAATCATATTAATGATACAAAAAAATAAAAAAGAATAAGATAACTGACACCAAGTTGATACTGCAAAACATTCTAAGATGAACATGAAGAGATTAAACATTTTATGTGAACAGGCATAAGACTAGGACAATGAAACAGAACACCACTTGATGCTTCCATTTATATATGCATATAGAGATACAATAAATAACTTTTATGCATTTTGTGATATGTTCTATGTAGCACCGATACAAATACAAAATGAGGATGCAATACAATAAAGACAAGGCGGTATGTAAATTGTTCAAAACCCTAAGATGCGATAAGGCAAGTAGACGTTAACCATTGATACATAATTAGATATTTCTGCAGTATAATCTGCATGTGTGACTTAATTGAGCATTTGCTGAAATAGTTGAGCACCGCCACAATGTGCCGCTATCATCTAATTACCTCTATTAGGGTATACAATAGAGAAATATCAAAAAACAACTAGGTTTATGATTCAACAGAGTTCAAAAGGTTTATTTGTAGATAATATTTTTCTAATAATTGAGAAACATATTTACACTATGACTAATATTATTTTAAGGAGTACTCCACCAGAGTATCCAGAAAATGTGACTTAATTAACTCATTACACAATCTCCAGGATTATGTAGTTAAAACTCTCACTCCACCCAGCCTAAGTGAACAGGCTCATCAACGTATCAGGGGGGAGAAAACCATCTTCCTAAAAGCTTTATTTACCCGCACCCACAGGATGAATAATTTTAGGACCCAGCAATTCTTTGCCGCGGTCAGGAAACTTTCAGAAGCTGATGTGAGCCTATGTTATTATAAAGGTCCTCTAAAGTGAACATACAAGGGTGCTCCATTTCATATCTCATACCAAACAAATAAAAGAATATCCCCTACTTTAGATGTATAAACTTTTGAAATTGAGACTCACTTCTTGAAGATGTTTCTCAAGAGATTTAAGCTTTGAATCTTGCTCTCCGTGATCTCGAACTAAATCTGACCGCATTTCTCCAATTGATTTATCAAGATTGTAGCAGTATAATTCCAACTGCGACAACCGTGAACTGATTCCCTCGAGAAAGCGCATAAGGTTGTCGGCATACTTTTTCATACTTTTTTCAACTGTTGAAATCACATCTTGGCCAAAAGAATCTTCAGGCTGGTTATAGACTGCAGGAAACATTGCTGATCTTGCCATTCTGCTTTTCTGAAAATCCTGCTCACAAAAAAACACAGGAGCTTATAGAAAGTGAATAAAACAGTATACCATTTATAGTCACTCAAAGGCATTAGACAAAAACACTAGCTAGCATTCAAAACAAGTTGCTTTTCGGAATCAATAAAATAGATAAAATGCAATCCTTAAAACCATGTAAGAAAAATCTTAGATCCAATCAATAAACACCACCAAAGGATGAAAAAGTTGCAGCACAAGCATGCTATAACCAGCACGACACTTGAGCATTTTCCTGCTTTATTAGTATAATATTGACAGAAAAATTTCTCAAACGAAAAAAAACAAAGCTTGCAAACCTTTCAAAATCTGGACAGATACACATACGTATCAATTTACTACGAACAATTCAAAACTTATACAATTTAAAACAAAACATATTACTTGCTTCGTTAATTTGCTCAAAATGAAACCCCATCTGAAAAAATCCTATTGCTGAACTCAGCTAAGGAAAAAAAAAAACTAGGTTTTGGAACTTAAAGCTCATTCCATCTATAGAAACCAGGGCTTTAACCATCCACAACCATAAATAATAGCACATGAAAAATCTAATCTTCACAATTCAACAAACTAAAGCAACAACTAGGCCTTTTGAATTACATCCTAAACCTTAATCGCCATTTCAACATTCCCAAACCCAGATTCCAGGAATGCCCATCCTAAACGGAAGAAATTACATCAAACTCCAACTTCACCGAAACCCTAGCCAGTACGGAAAATTTACCTTGCCAGAATTGGAGCCGACGACCGGGTCGCCGTGGCTCCCATTCGTAGAGTCCTGGCTCGCGAAGTCCTGGTACGAGCAAAGGATGTCATCGGTCCCGAAATCGAACCCCTTGGAGCCCGGGTTACCCCGACCCGACGATCCGGACGCCATCAGTAGAGATAAGGATCAAGATATTCGGGAAGTTTGTAGGGCGAGAAAGTTAGGGCTTTTTTCAAGAGAGAGAGAGAGAGAGAGAGTTTCTTTTCTTTGGCTTTGTTTGGAGACGAAGTTTCGTGGGGTTTTTTTTTATACGGGGATTTGGGGAAGCGAGAGGAAAACGTTTTTGTTAGATAAAAGATTGTGTTGGGGCTTGCGGTCAGATAAGGATTCGGTTCACCGACCATGCTTTTTGCAGGTATAGCCTTTGATTTTCGTGTATTTAAATATTGCATGTGACTTTTAAGTCCTTAACATTAATGTATTATTATTGATTATGACGATTCATGACTCTACTGTTTATTTATGTTTTTCCTGGTCGCGCCCGCAACTCCTTACACACCTAACTATAGCATTCACATCCGGTTATTTTGAAACCGTGCTCTTATAATTGTTTGAATTTAAAAAAATTCGAGTAGATAATTATGGGAGATTACTTATGAAATCTACAGAACCAGATGAGTGGTTGCATAGTTCAATTTTTATTTGGTCAAGTTGGTCCCATAAGTAGTTTCTCACAATCACCTAAAAATTCAGACAAATAATTATAGATGATCATAATCCGTTATTTTGACCAGTTGAGATGTAAATTTGAACTATCTATTAAAAAAAAGAAAAAAAAAAGATGTAAATTTGAATGAAACTTTACCTTTCATAAAAGCCGCTCAATGGTAGATTGGTAAAGTAGTTTCTCACAATTATCTGTCCGAATTCTCTCAAATTTGGACAAATAATTGTAGATAATCATAATCCGTTATTTTGACCCGTTGAGATGTAAATTTGAACTATCTATTAAAAAAAAGAAAAAAAGAAAAGATGTAAATTTGAATGAAACTTTACCTTTCATAAAAGTCGCCCAATGGTAGATTGGTAAATTATTACTGTGCTCACCAAATTTAACCAAATTTAATGAGTATTGAAGGCTCAACAAATGTAATATATATATATATATATATATATATATATATATATATATATATTATTTTATGATTTTATCTCATTTCTATAATGAAAAAATAAATAAATTTTTGAAAAATAATATTAAATAGAATAGTAAAAGTAAATAGTTGGTAGAAAAAAATTTGATTAATTTTTTATCTAAAATTGTGGGAAAAAAAAATGTATTGAGCTGAATGTAATGCTATAAGTACTACTTTTCAATCTTATAAAATAATTTGCATTTTATATTTACGTTTAAACTTACTTTGCAACTTACACTTGTTTAGCAAATACCCATTTAGGGCATTGACCCGAATCTCTATTCTGGTGCCCGCCTCCTAAACCTTTTGATCGACACGTCTCCATATTAACTTGTAAATAATGGTAATAATAAGAGATATTGCTTAATAGATCACATGGAGTTGGCTTTCATAATTTAGAGCTAACAATTCGGGTTGGTTTTTAAGGTTCGTGTCAACCTGTTAAGGATCAACCCTGATACTACTTATTTAGTTAAATGATTCAAACCCCTCACATCTGACATGACCCATTTAAATAAGCGGGTCACACGACACAACTCACTTGATAAAGAAGTCGTGTTAGGTTTACTCGACCTGACCCGATTCGCATAACCCATTTAATAAACAGGTCATGTTGGGTTGACCTAAACATGACCAGTTAGTTAATTTAAAAACTAACTCAAATAAATGAATAGTTCGTTTAATCGGCCAACCTGTTATGTTTTTTTTTTTTTTTTTTTTAATTATAAGAGAAAAACAATATGATTTTATAATTATAGGGGTAAAAGGGATCACCCATGGGCTAAGCAGGCTGACCCGAGATTGACCTATTTATTAAAAAGATTAATGCAACTTGACCCAAATTGACTCAAACTCGATTATACCAAACCCTAACCCGAGATTAAGGTATCAAGCGTGTTTTAAAAATTTTGTAAAAAAAAAATTGGAAGTTGCCCTTTTCATATTTTGTTATATGAGCTTTGAAAGTCCATCAATTTCTCATATGTAGTTATGGAGCCAATTCATCTTTTTCACTTAGAGTGTGCTTGCTATACATGAGATGAATATTTTTTGTGGATTGTATTTTCCTTGCTTAAGCATAAGTTTTTGTCGAACATTTTACCTATGCTTGAACTCTTTGTGCAGTTAACAGCTTCTATTTGGTTTTTTGAGTCTGACCGCTATGTGAGTTTTTATTAGGCAATCATTTGAGGGAGATCGACTAGCTTTTTTATCAAAATGACAAACTCACTAGTTGAACTTAGAACCTAAAAACTCTTGCATTCCTTCTATTTGATTTAAGCATCAATGTTTAAAGACACATTCTCAAAAGGAAAAATAGTGAACAAAAAGTTTGTGTCTATTTGTTGCTTATCATGTCCCTATAGAAACAGTAAGTGACCAATTTATTGTGAAAACAGGTGATCACTAAATGACAATGTTTTAGCTTGTACTAAGTCTAAGGGAGAGTGTATAGAATGAGAGTAACTAGATCCTAGTATGATAATATTTGATTTTTGACTTGATGTACATGCCAACCTTTCTCATTAGGATCCATAAGCTTTTGCTTACTGGACTATCCCCTCACCAAAAGTAAGGTCTTAAGCTCGCTTGATGATTAGTTTTCACACACAAGCATGAGTTGAGTGGAACATAACACTTTGTTTTTGTTGAAGAAAATTTTGATTCATTCATCTTTTGATTGTCATGTCTATTTTGCACACTATGAGCATTTATTGTGTAGAATATTCATTACTTAATACATGAGTCATTAATGCATTTATCTCGTGTGCTATTTTGACAATTGGGTCTTTCATTAAGGGGGATAATTTTTTCTGCAAAATTTTGTTCACCGAATGTTTTGCAGTTCGACCTAGCATAGAATTCTTACAAACTCTATTTTTAAGAAACTCATTTTTTGTTGTTGTACTTGGTAAGACATTTTTTGCATTGCATATTATGTGTTTTACTGTTCATGGTCTTGCATTGCTCATGATCATGGTTAGGATTCGAGGATAGTGTTTGAGTTTCTCATTCATAAAGCCTAGTTAGAGTTTTAGACATGTGTGGCACTGTCTAGTTCTTAGATAGGTTCATTGATTTTGTGCATCACCCACAGATGTTCATCTCTACAGTTTTTTTAGGTGATTGATTTGGTTTGATCTTTGGTTATTTGAATTGCTTGTTGCTTGATACTTTGTTGAACCTTTCATTGAGAATAAAATAAGGATGAACATGAAACATTATGTTATTTTGTGACAAAGAGGGGGAGATATTTTGGGAGTGTCTGTAGACAGGGAGAGTAGTTGTTAGTTGTATACCATAGATGATATTGATATTGATAATAATTATCTCATCTATGTTGATATTTTGTGATCTAGTAGATTTGGTGAGTTCTTAACGATTATATTCTGTTCAAAATTGTGATATTAATGTTACATTGATTTTTCCTACTCTGCATGCGTTTGATATGTTTTGTGAGTGTTTCAGGAAACATGATCTTTATCAATGAATGATAAAGGAATTCCAATTTGGTGGTTAAATAGAATTTCAGTTGCAATTCATTGTATCTTTACTTTTTTAGATGTAAATTGTAAATTTTGTCACAAAATTTTCAAATAGAGAGTTTGTTAGGTTTTTGAATTGGCTACTTCAGTGACAAAATAATTTTGGATGTAAGTTTTAGATATAAGGGTGTGTTCAAGACAATTTTGGAGCTGAAACAAAGAAAAATCAAGAGTTGAAGATTTGGATGAATCAAATTCAATTTGGAATGTCAAACTCAAATTGGATTGATCAAATTTGTTTGGACAAGAAAAAGTTCGTTTGATAAGATCGCAAGTTTGGATCATCATAAACAATTGGGTCGATCAAATTTAAATCATATAGATCAAAATTTCTACATTGATTTTATTTTAGCCAATTTTGACCTAAAAACCCTACTTTTATTGCACGACTTTGGGAGGGGGCGGGGAAAAAATAGGCTCTTTCATCCATGTTCTTGAGCCTAAACAATGCATAATCCTCTCATTCATGTGCCAAAAAGAAGTTTATGTCTTGAGAGCTTTCATTGCTTGTTCTCTTGGAGTTTTTTTTTTTTTTTTTCAAATCACAAAGTTCATCATCAAACAACTAAAGTCTATCAGATTTCCGATAAAAGAGATCAAGTAGAAGAATTGTCCAAAATTTCTGGGAGAACTACTGCGGTAATGGTCAAACAAGTCACTTATTCAGTACAAGAGAGTGTTAACTCAAAGGTTTTGTAAGTGTGAACTTCTTGTAATTTTTCATTTTTCTGTAGTGGATTGTTTTGTTAGGTTTTTCGTGTTGGTAAATTCGGTGTCAAAACTTATTTGGTTGTAAGTTTCACTCTATTGGTTAAGTTGGTGAATAATTTTATCCAAGACTAAATCCAACTCAAATTGGAATATCTAAAAGATATGGTTAAGCTTAATCAATCAAGGAAATGAGCAAATTGAAATTTTATTAAGTGGAGTTAAAATCGAATTTGTCAATTCCAGATTGAGCACATCTTTTATTTTAATCATAACTTTTGGCTAAAGTATCATATTATGGTGAAATCAACATCGTTGGAAAGCTAACACAAAATAAAACAAAAATCTCTGAATTAGGTTTTTCCTAATTCGGACGGTTACTCTGCCCAAATTGCCCTGCAATATAAGACCGAAAATTTGGCAAATTTTTCTAAAATCCTATTCCAACTCGAACTGGGTTTTCTTCAGAGGTCTATTTAAAGGAACTTCCAGTCACGAATTTATTAAGAATTCTACTCTAGAATTCAGTGTGCTAAGAGAAGGTGTTAGACCATTACTGTTAATGTTAAATCTCTGTTAGAGTTTTGGTTATTGTTTAATCATCAACCTTAACCAATTGAAGCCAATCGGAATTCCAGTTAAGGAGGTCAAGAAGAAGAAGTCTCCAGAGGTTTTGGGAGGCAGACAAGTGGGTTACTTGTTGTAATTCAAGAGTGTGAGGACTGCAATTAGGGCTGAGCATGGGGTGGGGGGGGGGGGGGGAAGGGGGGGATGGGGATGTTTTGACCCTGCACCCCCGTGAAAAACCCAATGCACCCGTGCGGGTTGGGCGGGGATGGGGTGGGGATGAACGGGGCGGGGATCTGTGGGTATACGGGTATTCCCACAGGTGTAACAAAAACTCTCAGATTGATACATTGGTTGAAGATGAAGAAGCTTAAATAATAGAGAAAATAGTTATTGAACACAACGTTTATACATGCAAAACGAATAGAGACTTACGGCATCAGCGAATTCGGGGAATTGGGTCGGGAAATTTGTATTCGGCTGCTCTGCAAATCTGCTTGGTGAAGAAGGAGAGTGAAAGTGGTGTGCTTTGTGCTTTTGGGCTTAATGAAGGAAATGAATAAGAGCATTTGAATCTCATATCACTGGATGATTGTACAAAAAATGGTGCCCAGCCGAAACTAACAACATAAGAAGAAGAAGAAGAAGAAGAAGAGAAGAAGAAGGAAGAAGGAAGAAGAGATGAAGGGTAACGACGCTTGCTGGGAATAATCAGGAAGAGAAGAAAAAGAAAATATATTATATATGGGGGGGGGGGCAGTCTAGGTTAAAAAATTAGGGTTTTTATTTTTTAATTTACATGGGGCGGGGCGGGGATTCGAGAAAAAAAAAAAGATTAAACCCGCACCCCGCCCCGCGCGGGTTGGTAAAAATTAAACCCGTACCCGCAAAAAAAAATTAAAAACAGCGTTTTTAGGGGCGAGGCGGGTTTGCAGGTATTTGCTCAGCCCTAACTGTAATGGTTTTATGAGTATTAACATCTTGTAATTCGCAGATTCTACATTATTGGATTGATTTCCTGGGTTGGCTAACCTGTAGTGGTTTTTAATCTTTGAGTTCAAAGAGTTTCCACTTTGTCACTAAATATCTTTGCCAATTGCTTTATTGCTTTTCATATCTTAATGATTGTTTGTTTGTGGTTGATTAAATTTTTAATTTCGCACTATATTGTCATACACATATTCAACCTCCCCTTCTAGGTGTTGTTTGGAGTGTGATTTATATTTTCAAATTGATTTTTTGGATTTGGCTGCCATAAAATGGTTTCTCTTTGAGGTGCTAAAGAGTTTCCAATTTGTTATTAAATTACTTGTGTTGATTGATTTATCGCTTTAATTATGTTTGGTGAATGTTTGTGTGGTTGCTTAAAAACTTCCTGATTACTTTGGCATATACATATTCAACCCCCTACTAGGTGTATAGAATGACTAAATTCTTTTTTGGCACACCAAGTTGAGTTGATGTGGCAAACTAAGTTTTATTTGCGTCACATGTCACATGTCACGCTGACATGGCACATTAAATGAATTTGTGAGTTTCTTAGAGAGAGTCTTCTGCCTAAGAGAGAGAAATTGAATTTAGAGCTTCTTAGAGAGAGAGAGAGGGGGGGGGGGGAGGAATACCTATGTCCGTGTCATTTGGAGAGTGTCCCTTTTATAATGATGAGACTTAGATGCTTGCCACATGCCTTTGATTATTGCCATGTAGTGGGTTGTTTAATGTGTGATTTATATTAACATTTGCTCATAAGACAAGACCAAACCTATAAGGCACAGATGTTTATTGTCGAGACATCTGTGTTCAGTGTTCAGTGTTCATGGACAAACTGTTTATATTAGGTGGAATGGAAGACAAGACCAAACCTATAAGAAAATTTTCATTAATGAAAAGCACACTCTGGGATGATGTCTATTTTATTTTCTTTTGATTCTTCATTGTTGTAACAAGATTCTGGTCGATTAACATCTGCATAGTTTATATGCATATTTCAAATAAAAGGAGAGAAAGGAAATTTGTTGTGTCCATATATGTTATATATGCTCCTAATTTAGTTTGCTTATGTTGAGATGGATAATGAAAAACCTACCTGAGATGAGATTTGCTCGGGAAGTTTTGTGACACTTCAAAAATTTAGTCTTAACACGGGAAGATAAATTATTCGCATCGAGTAGATGGATTATAAAGGTGCTCATTGTTAACCTAGTCACGCTTGAAGACTATGACTTAGTTATAGATAAACGACTATTACCCAGCTACAGTTGAAGTCTATCACCTAGCTACAAGTCTCTTTATATTATTATCATCTACCCTAAATCTCCTATAATAGGAGTCTGATATATTGTAAACATTAGTAAAGAAATAAGAGCAAAATGTAGTCCGACTTTAATTTGTAGACGTTGGTCATAAACCGAACTACGTAATTCTTTGGTGATGTTTACAATACATATAACCGACTCCTATTTATAAGATTTAAGATATATGAGAATAATACAAATAGACTTCAAGTACTCCAGCTAAGTGATAGTCTTTAACTATGATTAGGTAATAGACTTTAACTGTAGTTTTCAACTGTAGCTAAGTAATAGTCTTCAACTGTAACTAAGTGATAGACTCCAACGGTAGCTAGGTTACAGTTTTTAACTGTAATTATGTCACAGTCTTCAACTCACTACAAAAAAAAAAAAAAAAAAAAAGCAAATTCTGGACGGTTTTAAACCTTCTAAAAATGCAAAAAAACCCGTCTAGAATCAATTCCAGACGGTTTTTTTCTTGACGGTTTAAAACCGTCTAGAATATAGAGTCGCTAAATAAATTTCTAGACGGTTTGGGCCAAACCGTCCGCAATTACAACGGTTTGACCCAAACCGTCAGGAACCAATTCTGAACAGTTTTGGGCAGAACTGTCCACAAAAATTCTGGACGGTTTTGCCCAAAACCGTCCAGAACCCTTTTTTTTTTATAATTAATTATTATTTTTGTCCAGCAGTCAAAGGCTCGAAGCTAGCTTCTACATTCTCTACTGGAGTCCAGAAAATATCCACCGAAAATCGATCAGCTCCGGTCACCACCATCGAGCCGTTCAGCCACACCAAATCTGCTACAAGCTAGCTAATCAACGTCTTCCTCTGTTTCTCTTTCACAATCACAGCCAACCACCCCCCTTTCACAAATCAACCAAAAAATATATACCTCAAACAATCAAAAAAAAAAAAGCAAACCCGTCAGCTTCAATCCATAACAATCACCGAAACCCACCCCAATCACCAACCCATCAGCTCCAACCCACAACGACCCAGAGCCGGTTTCAGCCGAATCAGCCCGGAAACCCCGATCAACTTCCTCTGCTGCCTTCTCCAATCGGTGATATTCCTCCAGGCTTCGAACTCCAAGTGCAAGAACGAGCTCGAGAAGCGGATCTCGGCGATCCTGGAGCACGTGACCGTCGACGACCTCCTGGTGCTCTCTTTCACCTACGACGGAGAGAAGCTGTTCGACCTGGAGACCGTGAGGAGAATCATCTCAGGATTCGCGGAGAAGGAGAAGAGTGTGGCCGTATTTAACGCCGGTGATTTTGGAGAGCACTGCTCCCCTGCGATGCAAGTAGTCGCCAAGACCGTGGACGCGTATCTGGGCGAGATCGCCACCTAGTGAGAAGGATCAGAGAGACGAGAGAGGGAGAAGAGAGATTTGGGGAGAAGAGAGTTTTTTGGGGAGATGAGAGTTTTGGGGGAAGAAGAAGACTGAGAGATTAGAGAGAGCTAGAGAGAGAGAGAGAGAGAGAGAGAGAGAGAGAGAGATGGTTCTGATTTTGGTTGGGAAATAAATCTGACGGATGTGGTGAAATAAGAGGTATCACGCGGATTGATGACATGGAGTGGGAAAAAAAAAATTCAAACGATTTGGTAAAAACCGTCTATAAAATTCCAGACGATTTTAACTAAACCGTCTGGAAATAAAATTTACCGACAGTTTTTTAAAAAACCGACTATAAATTTATAGACGGTTTAGTTAAAACCGTCTGGAATTTTATAGACGGTTTAATCAAACAGTCCATAATAAATTTTTTCCAGATGGTTTCAAAAAAAACCGTCTGCAAATTTTATTTTCTTGACGGTTTTAGAAACCGTCTAGAAAAAAACCGTCCATAAATGTCTTTTTTTTTTTGTAGTGACTGTTATTAGGTGATAATATTCAACTATAGCTTTGATTCTTTAACTCCACAATATATTCTAAGGGCGAATGATATTTGTACACACACTCACATTGGTTGTGAAACCCATACCACACGCATGGGTCTCACACTCAATGTGAGTGTGTACAATGTGTACAAATAACACATTTATATTCTAACACATATATAAGTGCTAAGTCTAACGTTGGTTCTTTACTAGTGTGGTTCCTTACTATATAAGTAGGAGAGAGCTTTAAATTACATATTTATCTTTTTATAGTTCGAATTACAGATTTATAAAGCCATAATTGACATACTTGCAGTTCTACAATCATCTAATTAACATAACATTATAGAGCCATAATTGACATACTTGCAGTTCTACAATCATCTAATTAACATAACATTTGTCACAAGACTTGCTCTCTACCACACCAGTTTAAAAAAAAGAAAAAAAGAAGAAAAAGAAACTGAGAGTCCCTGGATCTTATCTAAGTCTTTTGCAGGAGAAGAGGATCTAGGACAGTGTGGATGGAATAGAGTAGAAGAAGCATGTATATAATGACTCCGATGAAGCCAGCAACAAGAGCTCCTTTTACTTGGTCACAGTAGTTGTGAACTTGGCCGCAGATGGGCAGCCAACCAGCAGAAGAATTTCCTTTCTTGCCCACTTGAGCTATCGCCAAGGCCGCCGAAATGCTTGAACTGAGCAACATGGTGAAAACCTGGTCCAGATAATGAATGCATCATTTGTATATATGTGCTATAAGGGTCCTTTATCAATTTCAATTACACAATATATATATTATATATATATATATCAGCTGTATAGCTCAATAAAAGCGTAAACCGCACTGTATATGCGGTTAATACCCTTATTAATTCCGATCTGCATCTGTGGCCGCATTTTGCAGATGGTGAATTTTAGTAATATTTATGGACTAAACCTCAGAGAATCCCGTTTAAATCGTAGCGCTTCTAATGTTGAACCGGGTCGAACACAAACTAGGCTCCACATATATAGCCTACCTAACACCACTAGCCCGTCAGGGAGCGAAATCCGCCCAGAACATTCACTTTGTATTGGGCTCTTTTTTGGTTTTTTTCTTTTAACTAAGGAGTACTACTTAATTTATGAACTTTATTAAATGGGCTTAATCCCATTTTTGAGAGAAATACACTTGTAAAAATTATAATATGATAACAAAAATTGAATTGTAACCATTAGGTAATACAAGTATTTAAAAACTGAATTCTAATTTGGAAAAAAAAAATCAATTTATATATAAACTTTGAACAATACAAGTAAATTGAAAAAAACTACAAAATACTATTTGAACTGAATTATATTCTCTGGAAAAATTAAAAAACAAATGAATTGGCTCGCACAAAAAAATTACAAAATGCAAAAATTAGAGTTCGACAAATGTCGCCGGAATCCGGCAATGTCCGGCAGCCGTTGCCGGATTCCGGCAAGAAAGTTTGACAGGATCCGGCCGAAAACTTCCGGATTCTGCCGAATCAATGGCCGGATCAGGTCATATCCGGCCGAATCTCGGCCGTTTTGGCCAGATCCAGCTTGGCCGGCATCCAGTGCCGGTGGCCGGAGTCCGGCTTCGACAGGATACCGACGACCGGATGTTGTCGGACTCTGGCACCGGTTGGATTCCAACGATTGACAATTGTTAAATTCTAACAATAGGATATCAAACGTGCGTGTAAGAATGAAGAGTTTGATTTTGAAAAACGATTTACTGTTTTAAAAATCGTAAATTGTTTTTCGAAAATTAAAAAAGTTTTTACGGACAAACTGAAAACGATTTTCGTTAACCATTATTTTCGTCCCTACCAAAAACCGTAAAATGTCGAAATCATTTTTTAGAATTCATTTTACACCGAAACAAATGGAGCATTAGTATTTTAGTAACATTTCAAACCATCAAATGGCGTCGTTTTGGAATTAAATCCCGAAATGACGTTATTTTATAAAACAAAACTATATATATATATATATATACATGGGTACGTGAAATCCATCTTTGTGTACCCGTATTCCGTTATCCACTCACATATGTGCGGATAGCATATATGGTATTTTCGTACATGGAATTAGGGGCTGAAAGTCCACCCTCTTAACCCATGCGGACGGGCAGAAGCCAGAAGGTACGTAGTGGATACGAAGTGATTTTTAACCGCCCACCTGAACGTCTCTAAGTTCAGCTGGCGTATTATGTCAGTTCGAGGAGGGCGTGTTCATTGTCAAAAAAAATTGAACACAAGAGGTATATATATATATATTAAGAATTCAAGACTGAAAATGTTCATTTTCTTTTCTGATTTTCATATACGTTGAAAGAAAGAAGAATGCATGGGTGAAAATGCATTTGGTTGATTGCTAAAAGTATACAAAAGGAAATCGAAAATGAAGCCCTCAAGAACCACATTTCATTGTTCATCGCTGTAAGACGATGGGATATCAAATAAACCAAAAGAAAAACAGCTATTATGTAAATAAAAGAAAGGGTTTGTAGATAATTACCACATCCAGGGCAACGACTAATCGCCAGAGCATACTCTCCGAAGGAAGAAAAAGAACCAAAAGCCCATAAACACTCACAATAGCGTTTGCGATCACAAAGTACCTATATGTATATGCCAAGCTTTTAGTAATTAACCCATAAAAGAAGAAGAAGAAGAAGAAGAAGAAGAAGATATTGGTTGAAGAAAGTTAATTACTTGAAGGCCGGGGAGTTGCTGTACTTTGCCTCGACAGAAACTCCAAAGACAGTAGTTGTTTCATGGCTTGTTGCCATGACAATTGCAGCCGAAACGGTGGCACCAAGCGCCATGAGCCTGAGCAGAAGGGTGCACAGCCTTTTGATCTTGGCCATGGATGCTTAATTGCTGCGATCGATGAAGCTCAGCTTCAAATTTAATACTTGGAAATGTTAACTAGTCAGGACGTACGGAAAGGCTAAGGGGCCCCTTAGCCGAAGAGTGTTAGGAAGGCAGATGAGGGGTGGTGGACTTGTTTTCTTACTTTTTTGCTGCCTTTATAGTTGAAATTCTCACCCGTCACCACTCACCGGCCACCATCAACTAGAGTGACCAGTTAAGAGTTTTCTACTTTTTCTCCTATGTTTTGTAGACTTTTAGGTGTGTAAAAGGCAAGGCGTTTCTTCTTTGTTTTGGTAATCAGATGTACCGCTAAAGAAAGAGAACTTAGACTTTCTAGCTATTAAAATATAATATATATTTGAGAGTTGGAAAAACATCCATTCTTAAATGTTACGTTGATTTAACAGATTCGTAACGTGCTGATTTAAAATTGTAATTTACCTTTTAAAATTGTACGATTTCAAATTGTTTGAAAACGTAAGATTTTTTGCGTTTTTCAAATTTTAATTTTTTAAAAACGAAATCCTAAAAACGATTTATTTTATGTGATTTGGTTTTAAATTGTACTTTTTGTCTACGAAATCGCAATGTCATACGCACCGTTCCAATTCGAATTTGGATAGTTGTCCCAATCCGAGTTAAAAAATGATTTTATGAAGAATTTGGTCAACTGTCCAACTCCCAGTTGAATGAGATAGGACTCCAAAACCATTCAAACTCTAGGCATTTCTAGTTTAAGTGGGAGTAGAAAACCAAATTCAGGTCTGACTCAACCTCTTTACCTATAAATATGTCAACTACCAAGTATAAACGACATACTGAATATTTTATACATTGAGCATATTTTTCTCTCAAAGACCAACTTAGGTATCGAAGTGAGATTTCCGAAAGAAGCATGTATACTTTTCATAATAACCTCTTCATAATTTCTCTAAATTTAACTCTAAAAAATCGACTTTAAGGGTTTTTAGCTAGTCACTTTTTTAAATTATCAAACACTTTAAATGTTTCCCTACTTTAAATAAATACTCAATAATTACCATGAATACTATTGTCTTTAAATAAATACTTTTTTTCTCTACACGATTTGCAAAAAATATTATTAAAAAAATTATAATATTATCTTTTTGACTTTTTGAATCTTGATAGAAAATCTGACACATTTGTTAAAAAGTATGTCATATGGGTCTATTCGTGGGTTTTGTTAAAAATATAGAGAAGAATTAAATATGAAGATATCATTATGAGTGCTCCTAGTGTTTTAAATGAAATCTATATCTTGATTTCACATGGCCTAAAAAGAAAAAACCCTAAACTAAAGATGAAACCCAATGGCTTATACCAAAACCACGTCGTTTTGGTGAGTTTGTTATATATATATATATATATATATATATATTATATATATATATATATATATATATATATATATATATATATATATATATATATATTTATATATAAAAGTATAACTATGTTTGTTTATTTTAAATTGCTAACCGCAATTTGCATAAGAGGTTAATAATTTTTGCTTAACTTTCTATCAAAATAGTTACACAAATAATGATAAGTTTGGATTAATAATCGCCCCCCCCCCCCCAAAAAAAAAAAAAAAAATTGCAGAACTGGAAACCAAAAATCTAGGTAGCACATGTATATGTGGGTTAAAAGCATCACTATGTCGATAGGCTGGCCCAGAAGGGTTTAGTCACACTCACACGTCTAATTTAGATACAACGACGTTATGGTTGACTTTTGTACCCAGAGGTTCAGGGTTTTGCTCTTCTACCCCCCTCCCCTACCCATCTGGCAGCCCTAATTTTCCAATCCCCAAAACCCTAGATTTTCTCGAGAACCAAACGAAAAGTTTTTTGAAAAATGGAGTTTCTTCTTTCTGTCTCGGCTTTTTCTCCAAAACCCCAAAACTCTCTCTTCGCAAGACCCTCATTTTCACTCCCCCCACTATCTCATCCAATCCCCACCTCAAATTCAACCTCATTTTCAGACCCTCCACTCTCACCCTCTTCCTCCCAATCCACAAACCCAATATCAAAACCCACTTCAAATCACATATATGCTGCCTCTTCACCGGCATCATCGAAGAAATGGGAGAAAATCAAACAGCTGGGTATCGCTGAACACGGCGGATTCGACATGAGAATCGGCGCGATGTCATGGCCATTTCTCTGACCATGACCGTAAAGGGGAAAGCTTGAAGGTTAGAGCTTGAAGTTGAAGAGAGAGGAAAGAGATTGCGTGAAGTGAAGAGAGAAGGAGTTCTGAGAGTTCTAGAAGTCCCACTTCGGACGGACGGCTATGGAAGGAACACGTGGCAGCAGGAGGAATAAAGACAGTAGACTAAAACGGTGCGTGGAGGATGCTTCTGGGCCGTGCGTTTTATATGCAACTGAATCTCGTTTTGGTCATTTAGTTATGAGTTGCGTTTTGTTGGTAGGGTATGTCGTATTGGGTGTTTTCCTGTAAGGCCAGTATATAAGGCCATGTTAGGTTAATGGGTATCTTATCTTGAATCTGGTTAATTGTTTACTTGTAATTGGAGGCTGAGCACCTCGAATGCTCTTGGAGGACAGGCACCCTTGAAGTTGCCATATCTTAATTTTCAGTATTTCCCCAATTCAATCCATTAATCCCACTCCCAATTCCATTTTCAATTCATCTAAACCCTAATATCTTAAGATACCCGTTACAATTGGTATCAAAGCCAGGTTCGTAGTTCATGAAAACTAGATCCCAAGCCATGGCAGAAGAAGCTCAGAATGTTAAAGAATTGCAGGAATGGGTAACATGGATGGAGCAGGTGATGGTTTCAACGGAGGATTTGCAGGTGGCTATGCAGTCCTTAAAGGCCCAAGCGGCTACCCAGGAGGCCAGACAGGAGGCTTGGGCTAACCGACTGGAGGAACAGATGTAGCGGTAGGAGCAACGAATGCTGGCGCAAATTCAAGAGATGTTGGCTAATAAAGGTGGTCATGGGAATGGGTCTGGAGAGCATGTGCCTCTCTGGGGACAGTCCGACAAGAACTTTGTTGCTGGGGAGACTTCGTTTCATGAAGGATCTACCTCCGGGGACGTAATTATCAAGGCCAAGACAGTTCGATTGGACTTCCCTAGGTTTGACGGTGAAGATCCCGAGACCTGGAGCTGCCGTGCTGAGTAGTTCTTTGATTCTATAACACCCCCACAGAGCACCGAATTGCTCTTTCCTCCTTTCACATGGACGGGAAGGCATTGATTTGGTACCGAGAGCTGAAGGCTAGCAACTCAGTGAGAACTTGGGATGAGTTTGTTCGTTCCATGCAGATCCGCTTTGGTCAAAGCTCTTATGATGACCCGATGGAAACACTGTCGAAATTAAACCAAGAGGGCGCACTCGAGGGGACTGAGATCCCCTCAAATTCTAAAAGAATTTGAGAATCTCAAATTCTGTAATTTTGGCCCTTCATTTGATCCAATGGATGACAACTTGCCACCAACTTTGCAGCTTCCCAAGAAAAATTTGTTTCCTTCCAAAACAAAAAAAAAATTAAAAAAAAATAAAAGAAAAAGAAGGAAACATTGTACCTCCATTCCCGGGTGCAGTCCCTCGCCGTTGACAAATGACCCAGAAAGAACCCCATGGTTCAGAGTGCAAAACCCTGACCTTCTGCATCAGATTGGAGCTCTAGAAGATCACCCCGTTCAGCTCTTCCTGGGTCATGCAACTTTTCTGGGTCTGATCTGCGTCGTCAGTGAATGGCATACCTCTTGTTCATTGATTTGAGTTTGAATTAATCTTCATTGCTTTGAGTAGATGGGTTTGATCTGGATCTGATCTGCGTCATCAGCGAATGGTACACCTTGTTTGTTTCTCTCATTGCATTATGTCCCTTGTGCGCACCCATTTCTTTACATAATTTCAATTCATATACAACATTGCTTTCTTTTCTTCTATATTCCCAGGGATGCGTGGATTTTCACCATGACATATATAGGCTGATGACTAGATTATTTAGATGGAAGAGTGTTCCCCTGGAGAATTGGTTGGCCGTGCTGTGGGAATGTAGAAGGACTACTCATGCGCTTTGCATTTCACCTGTAAATAAGGCATTCATCATCAACTTATCAGATCATTGTGGTGAACTTTCTAAGTCTGTTGATTTCTGGATACGCTGTCTAAAGGGGTCCTAGCCATTGATAGTTGGCTTCCAACAGAGTTTTTCATTTTTATTTTTTGATTCCCCACAGCTCTTGCAATATAAATAGTCAGTCCCACATCAGTGTTCTTTTTTTCTTCTCCTTTTTAATGAATGAATTTATATTACGCCTAACAAAGAGCAATACACTCTAGCTGTCTAGCAGCAACCTGAAAAGGTTCGGCTTTTGTATTGGATTTATGAACTCTCATTTCGAGATGCGCCAAACATTCAAGATATTATTGAGTTTGAACAAGAAGCATACAGGACCAAATAGATATATCAAGAACAAACAGCAAAAATACTGCAAATGACCAATTAACTGTCTACGAAATGAAATATTTCTCAATAACTTCTTTCATCTACTTTCTGCTACTTTTTGCATCGAACCCAACATATACTCATAAGAATCATGTATTCAAAAACCTCTAAAAGTTTCACTTAACGAAGTATTGTAACAGCAATCAAAGGAACAACCATATACAACCAAAACAAACAAACAAAAACCTCAATATTAACAAAACACAGAGTCCCCGGCAACCAAACAGAGTCCAACATCGAAAATTCAAAAATCAGAAACAAAACCCGAACCCGAACCCATGGGCTCGGAATCGATCTAAATGAGATCCCCTCGCCGCCGCTCGCGGAAACCCTGCCGGATTCAATGGATGTGGTCCGGACCTATCCTGGACGGCGCAGCCCAGGGGTCTAGGGAGAGGAAGATGCTCGGGGCTCATGCCTGTACTGCTCGTGCTGGCGTCCCGAGGTCGGCTTCCACCCGGGAGGTCGCGAGTGCTGATGCGGTTCAGGAGCATCTTCTCCGGCGGGGGAAGCCCAGGCGCCCGTTAAACTCTCCGAGCTCCCCACGCTCAGGCGCTGGTTCAGCAATCGGCGCGTGCGGCCCGAGGTCAGCTTCCACCTGGGTGCGACTGATTCTCCGGCGGGGTTAAACCCATCTGACCAAAAAACCCAAACATGCGACCTTCCTCTTTGAACTTTCTATTAAAAGTCTTGTTTTAGGGTATTTGGTATGTTTTAAAATTTTAGTCGGATGGGTTTAAAATTTGAATTTTGGGAAGCTGCAAAGTTGGTGGCAAGTTGTCATCCATTGGATCAAATGAAGGGCCAAGATTACAGAATTTGAGGGGATCTCAGTCCCACTCGAGGACTATAAGAACCAGTTTGACACACTGGCCCTTAAGGTTCACGGGTTACCCGACGACCATAAGCTCAGCTGTTTTTTGGGAGGACTCCGTGATGATATCCGGGTTAGGGTTAGGATGTTTAATCCGAGGAGCTTGATTGATGCCTATTCTCTGGCAAGAATGCAGGATGAGTGTTTGGTGACTAGTCGACGAAATGCCCGCCTTAGTTGGAGTTTGAACCAGGTGCACCAATCCGGACAAGGTTGGAGCACTAAGTTGCCGATGGGATTTGTGAAGAACAATAGACTCCCTAATCCTACCCAGAATAGTGCGCCTGGACAAGGCAGATCGGGTTTTGTGCCCCAGACAGGGATCGGGCCCACAGGTAGAGGGGAAGCCCACCCGAGTCAAGCACTAGTACCTGTGCAGAAAATTACACCAGCCCAGATGGACGAGAGATGACGGAAGGGTCTCTGTTATTCATGTGATTCAAAATGGACTTGAGGCCATGTGTGTGCGGTGCCTAAGCTTTTCCTAATTGAAGCTCTTGAGGAAGGTGAAGAGACGCAGGGGAAGGTGGAAGCTGCGGGTGAAGAGGATCCGGGAGAGTTCTTCCTAGAGGAGTTTCCCGAGATTTCCTTAAACGCCATCACAGGCACGCCAAGCCCGAAAACAATGAGGATAGTTGGGTTTTTGAGGCTCCACCAGGTGGTCATCTTAATCGACTCGGGCAGCTGTCACATTGGGAATTCAGCCACAGCCACAGGAAGGAATTCGGGTGCAAATAGCCAATGGGCAGGAAATAGTGAGCCCAGGCCGAAGTAGGGAGGTGGAGATAAAAATGCAAGGGAGTGTGTTCCGCACCAGTCTCTTCATTTTGCCACTAGCCGGCTGTGACGTTGTACTAGGAATCTAGTGGCTTCGGACTCTAGGGCCTATTATGTGGGATTTCAGAAAGCTCCAAATGGTGTTCCAGCATGGGGGCAAGGAGTGCGTGCTCCTTGGGTTGAAGAGGTGCCCAAATGTGAGTTTCGTAGAAGGGGATTCATTTAGATTGCCTAAACAGGAACAAAGAGGGGTGTTACTGCAGGTGGTCACTAATTCGACTCATTGTTGGGCATTGCAAGGCCAAGGAGATTCTCTCACTCACCGACCAGAGCTACTTGGTCCAATATCCTCCATTCTGCAGGAATACGAGGACATCTTCAGGGAACCTAAGGGACTTCCACCCGCTCGGTCACATGACCATTCTATCACCATCCAGCCCGGGGTGCAACCAGTCTCAGTTCGGCCCTATAGATACCCCTACTACCAAAAGGAGGAGATAGAGAAGATTGTGAATGAGCTCTTGGAGTCTGGGGTGATAAGGCACAGTCACAGCCCCTTCTCATCCCCCGTGTTGTTGGTTCACAAGGCGGATGGGTCGTGGCGGATGTGCATGGATTACAGGGCCCTAAACAAGGTAACTGTAAAGGATAAATTTCCTATTCCTATGGTAGACGAACTCCTAGATGAGCTATGGGGGGCCAAGGTATTTTCAAAGCTTGACCTAAGATCCGGATATCACCAAATCCGGGTGGTAGAGGAGGATGTTCTAAAGACAGCCTTCCGAACTCACGAGGGACACTACGAGTTCTTAGTTATGCCCTTCGGGCTAACTAATGCCCCCTCCACATTCCAAGGCCTCATGAACCAAATTTTTAAACCCTATTTGAGAAAGTTTATACTTGTCTTTTTTGATGATATCTTGGTGTACAGTGGGGACATGGAGACACACGCCACTCATCTAAGGACTACTCTAGATCTCTTGAGAAAAAACCAACTATTTGCCAAGTCATCTAAGTGTAAGTTTGGTTGTGAAGAGGTGGAATACCTAGGGCACATTGTCACGGCAGAAGGGGTTAGTGCAGATCCAAGGAAGATTTCGGCTATGGTGGACTGGCCTCTTCCTAAGAATATCAAGGCCTTAAGAGGGTTTCTAGGGCTCACTGGCTATTATCAGAAGTTCATCAGGGGTTACGGTTCTATAGCTAGTCCATTGACAGCTATGCTTAAGAAGAATTCCTTTGGCTTGAGTGAGGCAGCTCGAGAGGCCTTCCAAACCTTGAAGGTAGCTGTCACTCAAGCCCCAGTGCTAGCCTTACCCGACTTTTCACGATCATTTGTCATCGAATGTGACGCCAGTGGGATTTGCATCGGGGCAATGCTTATGCAAAACAAGCGCCCCATAGCTTTCCTTAGTAAGGCCCTTAAAGGAAAAGCTCTCCACATGTCAACTTACGAAAATGAATTGTTTGCCCTAGTGACGGCGGTCCAGAAATGGAGGCCCTATCTCCTAGGGCAACCCTTTGTCGTACGAACAGATCAGCAAAGCCTCAAGTTCCTACTTAAGCAGAAGGTTGGAACACCTTTTCAACAAAAATGGGTGACTAAGCTACTGGGCTATGACTTCACATTTGAGTATAAGAAAGGGGTGGATAACCGGGTGGCAGATGCTCTTTCTAGGAGGGAGGATTGGGACGAGGAGTTAACCCTATCCCTGTTATCCATTCTGACTCCTAGTTGGACAGTAGACTTGAAACAGCAGTATGAGGAGGATGAAGACCTCAAGCAGTTGTTGTCTCAGTGGCATAACCATGACTTAGACTCCCAGAGATACTCCCTCAGAGATGGGCTTCTGTTGTACAAGCACAAGATCCTCTTGGGGCAGTCACCTCAGCTAAAAGATCAAGTGTTAAATTTTATACACAGTGATCCTTCAGCCGGGCATTCAGGTTAATAGAAGACCTTACACCGAGCTAAGAGGGACTTTCACTGGAAGGGGATGAGAAAGGATATTAAAAGGTTTATCCGGGAATGCGAGGTTTGTCAGAGGAACAAGTCTGAAAACACCTCCCCTGCTGGGCTGCTACAGCCTCTCCCTATTCCTACTCGGATATGGACGGATATTTCCATGGATTTCGTGGAAAGGTTGCCCCTGTCCAGAGGACACTCGGTGATCATAGTGGTGGTCGATAGGCTGTCGAAGTACAGCCATTTCGTTTCTCTCTCTCACCCCTATACAGCAGCTACGGTGGCTCAGCTCTTCATTTCTACAGTGTTCAAGCTTCATGGAATGCCCCAGTCAATTGTTTCTGATCGAGACCCTGTATTCACTAGTACTTTCTGGAGCGAGCTGTTCAGGTTGCAGGGCTCTACTCTCAAGTTAAGCACAAGTTATCATCCGCAGACCGACGGTCAAACGGAGATAGTCAACAAGTGCCTTGAGAACTACCTGAGATGCTTCGCTCAGGATAGCCCCAAGCACTGGACTAATTGGCTGCCATGGGCGGAGTATTGGTGCAGCAAGCTCAACAGAGGATGAAACGCTATGCAGACCTTAAAAGAACTGAAAGGACCTTTACAGTGGGCCAGCGCGTTTACCTGAGATTGCAACCATATCGGCTGATGTCGGCGGCCTACCGCCGGACTCTCAAACTCTCCCCCCGCTTCTATGGACCCTTCACCTTTATCCGCCGGGTGGGAGATATGGCCTATGAACTGGATCTGCCGCCGGAGGCCCTCATCCACCCCGTCTTCCACGTTTCCCAGCTTAAACCCAAACTGGGTTCGGCTTGCTCTGCTCTACCGAGACTTCCACCTATCGACAACCAGGGCGCGCTTCGCCCCTAGCCGGCCGAAGAACAATCGACCCCTCATCGAGATTTTGGTCCGATGGGAGGGGCAAACAGCGGATGACGCCACATGGGAAGAGTTCCATGCATTGAAAGACGCCTACCCACACCTTGTGGGCAAGGTGTTTTAAAAGGGCAGGGTATTGTCATGGCCATTTCTCTGGCCATGACCGTAAAGGGGAAAGCTTGAAGGTTGGAGCTTGAAGTTGAAGAGAGAGGAAAGAGATTGCGTGAAGTGAAGAGACAAGGAGTTCTGAGAGTTCTAGAAGTCCCACTTTGGATGGACGGCTATGGAAGGAACACGTGGCAGCAGGAGGAATAAAGATAGTAGACTAAAACGGTGCGTGGAGGATGCTTTTGGGCCGTGCGTTTTATATGCTACTGAATGTCATTTTGGTCATTTAGTTATAAGTTGCGTTTTGTTGGTAGGGTATGTCGTTTTGGGTGTTTTCCTGTAAGGCCAATATATAAGGCCATGTTAGGTTAATGGGTATCTTATCTTGAATCTGGTTAATTGTTTACTTGTAATTGGAGGTTGAGCACCTCCGATGCTCTTGGAGGACAGGCACCCTTGAAGTTGCCATATCTTAATTTTCAGTATTTCCCCAATTCAATCCATTAATCCCACTCCCAATTCCATTTTCAATTCATCTAAACCCTAATATCTTAAGATATCCGTTACACGCGAAGACCGTTCTTGAAGACGTGAACCCTAGCGATAGCATTTCCGTCAACGGTACGTGCCTTACGGTGACGGAATTCGATAGCCAATTGTCTGAATTCACCGTCGGTTTGTCGCCCGAAACACTGCGAAAGACGTCGTTGGTCAAGCTCGAACCGGGCTCGGAGGTGAACTTGGAGCGGGCGGTGCGGCCCACTAGCCGAATGGGCGGGCATTTCGTGCAGGGACATGTGGATGTGACGGGGGAGATAATGGCAAAGGAGGCTGAGGGGGATTCCTTGTGGGTTAAGGTAAAGGCAGGGAGAGATTTGTTGAGGTATATAGTGCCAAAAGGGTTTATAGCGGTGGATGGGACTAGTTTGACGGTGGTGGATGTGTTTGATGGGGAGGAGTGCTTTAATTTCATGTTGGTGGCTTATACTCAGTAGAAAGTAGTGATTCCTTCTAAGAAAGTTGGGCAGAAGGTGAACTTGGAGGTGGATATATTGGGGAAGTATGTGGAGAGGCTGCTTAGCAGTGGGTTTGTTGACTCTATTAGATTTTCATGACAAAAGGCATTTAAGTGTGGTTCTGTTTTTGTTAATGTATCATTGTTTGTTCCTGCAAAGTATTTTGTTATTGCTTGAATAAGAAAATTCGAGAGCTGTTTGATTCATTTTGGTTGATTCTGAGATATGCAGATGTTTGTTGTTCTTACTATTTTAGGGATATTCATGGAAAGATGCTTTAAGCTTTGCTAAGCTGAATTGTGCTTTTAGCTATGGCTTACCTGATGTTGGTACAATTTTCGATATGGTGACGTGTCGCCTGGTGATTCGCTGCTGATCTTGATCTACAACTTCGATCCTGCAAAAAGAACAAAGACTCGTCGGGGGTGTCGACTACGCCCACTCCGATGCCTAAGTCAGTTCAAATCAATTTTCTGAAGAGTGTTTTCAATCTCAAGAGCTCAGAGAATTCGTAGTCTCATACCTGGTACGACGGTCTTATTTATAGGCCGGACTTGCGGTCTTACCAGAGTTCTTGACGCCTAGTTGGATTAGGAGTTTGAGTCCTAGCTTGGTTGAACTTTAACCTTATCTTCAGGGAATTCGAATGAGATTGTAGAGTCCGGAGTTGATTGCGTTTGTACCTCTTTAAACTTGATTCCGTATCAATAACTACCTTATCCCATTAATTATGGAATTGTGGTTTATCCCTGATCTTCTGGGATTCTATCCTTATCGCATTCTAAGACGACTGCGGCACACTTCAGCCAACCTCCGAGGTGATGATACCCGAGATATGTTCGCTCCGACTTGGAGATCTCGGGATATCGCCGCACCATAACAAGGTTGTGTAAGGCCGAGATGTTGTTACTCCGAGACGTTGTCACACCGAATTGATATCACCCCGAGGCGATATCACACCGACTTGATATCACCCCGAGGCGTTATTACTCCGAGATACAAATATCCGAGATATGTTCGCTCCGTTCAGACTAGGAGATCTCGGGATATTTTATATACCGTAACCTGGAATGTTAAGACCGAGACGTCTTTATACCTAGACGATCTTTTCTTTGCTGGGTCGGAACGAGTGTCCGAGACTTAACTCCGAGATGGGTTGTAACGAACGTCCGAGAAGTAACTTCTAGACGGGTAGTAACAAATGTCCGAGACGTAACTCCGAGATGTTTCTGAATCCACGTGTCTCTAGGGTTAATTTTATCCCCAACACCTGAAAAAAAGTAAAAAAAGAAATAATGAAAAAGAAAACTAAAAAATAAGTCATTTTGATCTTGTATACAACAACTGTTGGACCTCCGATATAGCAACTGGGGAACAATTTGAATATTGAGTGTTGCTTTTTTCTTTTAGATAATTGGTCTTCATGCTTTAGAGATCTTGCCATATACTCTGTTTGAGATGTCCATTGTCCACACCTTATGGTCCTTATCCATACAAAGTGCATCAATAATTGCATTTCTTGATATGATTTTTACCTTATCAAAGTCATCATTTACAAAAATGACAAATATCTGTTTTGCAGATTAATTTGGTTGTTTCATTTCTTCTATGATTTCGCAAACTATAAAAATTGGTTGGAATTTTTTTTTTTGGATGAATGAATAAATTCTATCACTTAACAACAAAGTATTACAATGCACTCTGGTTACACAACCAGAAACTCCTGGAAAACTACTATTTCCTGAACATGATGAAACTATACAGCAAAGTATCCAAGCTATACATCTACCTATAAACTCCTAGAAGAAACTATACAAGACAATCAAGAAAGCAAAGCATCTTCACCAACCAATCAATGCAGCAAAAGAAAACACTGCGTCAGCCCAGCACAGACATCTACACCCGAAACCAAAACAATAGAGAGCAAGGAACACGCAAAAAAACCAACATTCCAAGCTGACTCAGACTTCTATCCAAGCTCACGCTGCCTCTAACCAACAGCCAAAACCCATCCCTCAACAAACAATCTCAACCATCACCAAACACACTATCTGGAAGGCTCTAGCTCCTACATAAATCTTCATTAATCTCGCTCCTTATAAACCTTCTAGACATGATTCTTTTCCTAACCTCCCACTTAATTCTATGGAGCAGATGTTCTTCAGTTTGTAGCTTATTGCGATGCCGAATGCTGCTCTTCTCCAGCCACAGGTTATAAACAGAGGCACTTAAACACAATTTACATATCACAACTCTCAAGTCTTTACCTGACCAATCCTTACAAATAATTCTATTAGTACATTTAAGTGTTCATCAAAAAATGAAGTAGTTTTTAAAATCACTATTAGGCGTGTGATTGATCAAATGATGGTTTTAAAAGTCACCTCATTTTTTAATGGGCATTTAATGTACTAATAAAATTACTCAATCTTTACTGCCTCTATCATCCCATTTCCAAGGAGGATCTGCATCAAGCGTTGCCGAATAGCAGCCAACCAGATTCTCTTACAAAAACTACAAGCAAAGAACAAATGGTTTCAATCCTCAATACAATCATGACAAAAAACACAAAGGACATTACCTCCAAAACCCCAACTGAGCAATCTAATCCTAATAGAAAGGCTATCCCGAGCTGCTAGCCACAAAATAAAAGCTTGTCAAGGGATTGCCATGGAGAACCAAATTAATCTCTACCATTCACCAATCTGCTGTTTATGCCATATGAACTCCCAAGTAGCAGCACAATTGCTTGGAAACATAGCTCATTTATTTGCTTAGAGTCCTAAAATTTAGTAGCTGTGTGAAGTTCAAGGGAAAGGCTCCTTGGTTCACTTTAAGTTTCTACCTTGACATGATTAACGCTTTGAGTTTCATTCCTGTTCTAACAAAGAACCCCCAGGCACAACAGTTTGATTCTAATGGTAATAAACACTTTATAATTCACTGAAACTCTGCAAGTCATCAATATCTTGGTAGATACTTTGATGGTCATAACATCTTCGTTTACTACAAAAGTTGCAGCCGAGTGATTTTCAAAATAATTTGAAATGTGGACTGAGGTGAGTCTGATCTTTTTGATATCGCAAGAATTTGAATCGGGGGCTTTGCTTGCATAATAATCCCAGCCTCCTGATGATGTTAGGAGTACATGATTTCAAGCAGTCTGATCTTTTGGAGACTTCTTAAACTTGTTTGGTCACTACGAAAATCTGGGTCCAAGTTTTCGGCTTCACATATATCACACAACAGGCCGGGACAAAGACAAAGGGAAATGGATAGAGATAAGCAATGCCAAATTTAATTAAACAAGTCAATTAGATTTAACCTCAAAAATAATCACACAATTAATATTATTATAAGATTAACGCAGCAAAGATTTTAACGAATTTATTTATTTTTATTATTATGAAAAATTTCACTTACCTCGGATTCACCGGTTTTACAAACTTCAAATCATCAAAAATTGCAACCTGAGTATCCTATTTTTCAGCTTCTTTTATTTTTTTAATTAAAAAGGAATTTAATACAGACATTATAACTTTTAATAATTCGATATTAATATTGCATGAATACTACCAAAAGACATTTTCCTAGTTAACAATTCCTTTCACCCTCTTCCCCACGGCTAGTTCCATTCTCAGCATCATCATGGACGTCATCATCATCGTTATCAATGCATTGTCAGCATCCACATCGTATGCATCATGCTGCCCCATCCTGCCCGGAACCTCATTAAAGTTGCCATCCCAAGGGATTTCGATGGCTGACCTCCTGCTTTTCATTTTCTATTCTCCATTATTTATATTTGTATTTTTTCTTCGTCCAAATGGGGTTGGGGTGTGTGATTTGCATTGGTATGCCTATTTGATATTGTATATGCATACACATCTATCTTTGCCATGGATGCATGTTTTGGTGGCTAGAATTCATTGTTTTGCCATTGATATTGTATATGCATACATTTTCTTTTTTTCTTTTTCTATTTTTGGGCAAATTACCAACAAAAAAATATTTTTGATTAATAAAAAGCTCTCTCCGATCAATCATCACATCACCTTCATCGCATGGCATTTTTTCCTTTCTCCGTTAAGGTATAAGTTAAAAGAATCTTTGGGCGGTATATATAAGAAGATACGATTATACGAATAAAAAATATAAACTAGAGCCCGTAAAAATTTTTGGTATAAATTGGGCAATATTATTGTTGCTGTTAGGAATTTCCCGCCAACACTGTTGAGGATAGGGGAACAGAGTAGGGGCCCACAGCTGCAAGCAAGGCAAGTTCAGTGAGGAAGGGGGAAAAAACCACTTCAATTAATATCTTTGTCTTATTATCGATGGCCAGCCACCGCTACTTAGGAAAAGCAAGAGCTACAGTGAGAGATGACCCTTGGGTCCGCCGAAAAATTAATTAAGAAAAGAAAGACATCTTCAGGTAATAAATGGCGATACAAAAAATAATAAGGAAACAGACATAAAAAAAAGGTAGTATTTTTTTCTCTTTTTACACATGAAAAACAACACCCTTTGCTCTCCTAAGTCACAAAGAAAAAAGCTCTTCTTTCTTTCGATGAATTTGTTCTAACTTGATCGTTGGAGGAAGCGTGGCCGGGACACCCCCGACGACCCTTTGTTTTGCAGAATCCTTGAAGAAGCTTCATTCAACGTTCGTTCTTCCGGGAAGGTCCGCAATCCGAGGACAATCTGGGATCAACACGTCATCAAGCTAAAAATCCCTTTAACAGTTGCCATCATATCATTGTTGTGTACAACCAATTCATGGAAGAACATAATTAATAAATCAAAAAAATAAACATACTTTTATGTAGTGACAAGTAATTTAAGTAAATATTAAAAACATAGCCAAAATTCTTGGCCACAACAACAACATCAACATCAGTTGATAGAATTAATTTCTCAAACCCCATAATCACAATGCCTTGAAAACTATTGTAAGGACCCAGAACTATTTTTCTTATTATTCTTTTCGAAAAAAAAAAAAAAAAAAAAAAAAGGAGGAGTGTTCATCTTCTCTACATGGGCTCCATTTTTCAGGGCATTAATTGTTTTGAAGAGGCCAATTCATTTTAGGGTTAAGTCATGGGCCTTTTGAAATTATTTCTTTTCTTTTTTCTTCTGTCAAAGACATGTGCTCATTGTCTTGACATGTGGACATGAGCACATGTGCCGTTCCCTTGCCTTTCGAGTTTGAATGTTTGACAAGTCCACGTGAGTTTATAAGGGGTGGTTTATATATTCACGAGGAAATTGTATTATTGATTTTTGTGGTTGCCTAAATTATAGGTCGTTCATCTGGTATAAAAATTAATTCAAAAATTTTTGTAGTTGGTTTACAAATTGCTGATTAGAGTTAAATTATGTTTAATGTCAATAAGATAGCGACACATGTTTATCAAAATAAAAATAAATATATAAAACTTAAAAATAATTTTTTTTAAAAAAAAAAAATTAAAAAAAAAAAAGAAAATGGGTGGCTACCGGTTGGGCGGCCACCCCAACCAAATGGGCATGGCCGAGCACCACCCCCAGCCAATGGGCTTGGCCGCGCGCCACCCCTAGAGGTGGCCAGGGGTGAAGTGCGGCTAGGGGCTGAGGGTGGCACGCGGCCACCCCCAAACCCCAAAGGGGTGGTTGCCGATTGGTAACCACCTCTTTTCTCTTTCCAAATTTATTTATTTTTTTTTAAAAAAAAATAATTAATTTTTTAAGTATTATTTATTTATATTTTTAATATATTTATATTTTTTTATTATGATAGACACATGTCATCATCTTATTAGCGTTGACATGATGCCTAACGGAATCTGTCAAAATTTTTAACGAAATTTAACTCTAGAGAGCGATTTGTAAATTAAACAACCACAAAGATTTCTGAATTAATTTTGATACCAAAATGAATGATTTGTAATTTAAGACAAACCACAAAGACGAATTGTGCAATTTTTCCTATATCTATGGACAATGACTTTTATTGATTTTTTTTTTTTTTCCATGGTGGGTAATTACAACATATATGACAACTTTGCCTTAAAGAATTTGATTAGTGCCCCCTCTCTACCCCTTCCCTCCGCCAATGGACACATAGATGCATCATGCATGCATATACTATATCAAATAGTCATACCAATACGTGTAGTCCATGTAGTTTGCTTTTTGCCAAATTGGCCCGTGTGGTATAAAAATACTCTCAAAAAAAAAGTTTTTACCCTTGACTGTTCTTATAGAAACCGTTAGATGCATATGTGAATCTGCATTATAACTAATCTTTAACTGATATGTCGAATGGTTGACGACCCAGCCTATTATAGAGGTCGATCGACCACTTCTCACTGTTGAGACGGCCGACAATTCCTTGTCTATTGAGGGAGGCCTCCCCGACCCTAGGAAAGGTAATCCACCATCCTTTACGCGGGGTTGCCGCCTCTCACTAGAGAGAGAGGACTGCCCCCCTCATGAGTCATGAGCCATGATGGACTTGGTGCTATGCAGCAGCAGTTGAATACTGTTATCATATTGAATTTGAGACGGCAATATTCCAACTTTGGGCCGATGGAATGAAAAAGAAACATGCCATTAATTTGTACCAAAATGAGTTGAAATTTCTTAAATGCTTAATGACATCATTCTGATTGTGAGGTCCTCCATTACTGCCAGAATATATTGCCGGTAGCTTTCTGTGACCTTTGACCGAAAGGAAGTGTGTACTTTTACAGATTGATGTTCCATACACTCTCTCACAGTCAAATCAAAAAAAAAAAAAAAAAAAAAAAAAAAAAAAAGGAAAAGTGCTCAAGTATATGATGAATTTTGCTGATATGACATATATGATATATATAAAGTTATATCACTCTTCATTTTTTCTCTCAGAAAGTCATTATTAACTTAAGATATGTTTGACAAGTCAGCTAACAGAAAAGAATTGAATAATTAAAAAAAAAATTGAATTAATTAAAAATAATAGATGTGATATAAAGTAAAAGAAATTTATATAATAAAAGTTAAAAAAAAAAATATTTTGATATTGAATATTTTTAAAAAATGTAAAATTAAAGTTAAAAATTTTTATATTGCTTGTCAAATAAAGTCTTTAGGCATTATAGACTCCTCCGGGCCGACCAATTATGGGCCGACAGTTTTTTAATAACCTTTTTTTATTATTATTTTACAGGTGACCCGTTGCCTAATTCGACCAACTAAAAATTTGCTCCAACAACTATTTTCCTTCCGATCTAAAAACCTACTCCAGCATTATTGCATTGTCAATATTTAAAAGTTAAAAACCATTCATTAATAATGAATAGATTTCACAATTTAGCTCCCAACCCTACCCCCCCCCCCACACACACAATAATGGGACTGTTGAGCTCAACAGTGAGACCCACGGAAATTTTGTCCACTTCACCTTGAAACATCGGGCTTGTTTGGCAAAAATATGTACAGAACGGAATAATGGGTTGTTAATTTTGGAATTAGTAAAAAGTAATGATGTGATATAAAATAAAAAGAATTTGTATAAAAAAGTAAAAGTTTTGTATTGTAGTAAATTTTTTTATTTAAATCGTAATAAAAAATTATTGATGTGATATAAAAAGTGGGAATGTTTTGATGTTGATTAGTAGTGAAAAATAAAAAAAATAAAAAAATAAAAAATAAAAAAGGTATATAAACAGTTTCTGTTTTATTGTTGCTTGACAAAAGTCCATCATTTTGTTCTCGGAATATATATTCATTTTTTTTTTTTCTTTTCTTTTTTGCTTTTTTTTTTTATGTTTTTTGTGTGGCGGTTCACCAGGCCCCACAAAATAAATAAAATAAATAAATGGGTGGTTTACAAATCACTTGGCAAGACACGTGGCCGACACCCAGGTGATAATCATCCTTTGCGTCACTCCACAACCACATCTCATTTCCCGAACCAGACTTGACCTTTTTAAAATGACAATAGTACCCTTCATGTGCTTCTTTATTCACCACTTTAAATTGGTTTTGGCAGTAGCTTTTGACCCACTATTAATTGAGCCTACCTTATAGCATCGCAATCTCTTTTAATGCATTTAACATGTCTGCATTGATGGGGGCTCCCATTTGTGTCAAAAATCACATTTTAATTATTCTATAACGCTAATGTTACTTGTAATCTACTATTAAATTAGTCCTTTTAAATAAATAAAAAAATACTAAATTAGTTTATGCTAAAAATAGAAATTAAGAGTTAATTGAGACGGTCCGTTCTCAATTTAAGATAATTTTACGTTAAAAATGTAGTTTCTTGCGTTTCTCTGTAAGTAATGGTAGAAACTATACGACTATCGACCAACCTTTGAATTATTTATTGTTAAAAATAAAAAAAAATAAAAAAAGATTAATTAAGATTGTCATATTCTCATTGTGAAAAAATTGTACAATAAAAATGTGGTATATATATAACATTGAGAGCTGATTGGTACACAACTGTTGTGCATGAGTCTTTTTTCTATTACATTACTGTTTTGCTATATATTTAACTAATTCTCCTCAAATTATGCTTGTAATCTGGCCAGTCCTAATCGACGAACAGGTGTGGAATCTACATGTCCCAAGCAATCTATCCTCTTTGAAAGACTGTCTGAATTGCTTGCGATTCTGTCGGTGAATTACTCGCAATCCAATCTTCCTTTTTATATAATAATTAAGTCTCGCGTTTGATCGGAAAGGTTTGTTAGCTTAATTCGAATTTTAGAATATACTAGATTGAGAATATTTTACGACAAAATAATTTAACATCAATTTTCAGCTTATTATATGTGGGAAACCATCATAATAATCATGTAAGGGTAGCATTTTTTTATTTTTTTAACACTAAATGTTAAAATTGCATAGATGGTAAACTAATCCTTCTCAATCCCAAAAGGGCACACTATTATTCTATTATTATTTTTACTCTATTAGATGTTGAATTCTTGATTATTAGGTCACTTTCATAAGGAAATCTAATGCTATTGTTGTAATATTTTTGTTAATCTGCTATTTAATTATTATTATTATTATTTTTTATAGATTGCTATTTAATTATTTTCTGTGATCACAAGTAATTAGGACATGGAAAGGGCTGAAATTGGACGTAGATAGCTTGTGAAATTGGTGGTGATTGCGTGGTGTCATCTTTGACCATACACGTGGCAGCCGACAATTGATTGTCCGCTTGAAAAGATCAGCCTATCAGCACTAGCTGCTAAAATCGTTTCGTTCGTCTCGAAAATATCAACATCGACGTGCTGCGAAAAAAATCAAATAAATGAATTACATTATTACGAAACTGTCCCTTTGAAAATATGTCAGAATCTAGAAAGAAATTGCCTTTTTACTAAATAACCCCACATTTGATTTATTCCTTTCGAAAGTTGATTTAGTCCAAGCTTTTTACTGTTCAATCTTCTTTATATGACTTTTTCACGACCCAACGGTAAACTTAAATCGGTTGAAAGTTTTGTACAAAGAAAGTCCGAGAAAGAGAAAGCAAAAAATCTCTCAACAATGGCTCTCTTAGCTCACAAAAGTGAAGTTAAGCGACCTCTAAAAAGGTTCTACGGCTTAGACTTCGTCACGTATACAATGATCAATCATGTTCTATTTATAGGATGGGGAAATCGCTTGCTACAACGTGTAAAGAGGTTTAATTTTTATTATAGGATTTCATGCGGCGTCAAGACGGTTTAAATAACGTTAGAACGGCCACTAGGATTTCATCACTAGGTTCAGTGACAACTCTATAGCGTCAAGACGTTCTTGTTGTTGAAGCTCTTTGGAAAGAATCTTCCAAAGGAGTGTCACAACGGTTTTGAAGCTCCTAGCTAGGTAGTCAATTGGAAGTCACATTCTGTCATTGGCGTCAGGATGTTTGTTGACGGCCCTCTCGAGTAGGCTCTGAAAGTCTTGAATCACAACTCACGTCAAGGCAATGACGATCTTGCTGACAGTAGTACAAAAAGTTCACATTTAAGCCTAACTTTTTACACCAAACCACTTAAGTGATAAAAAGTTTACAACCCTTATTTTGATAACCAAAATAAGTCAATTTCTAAAACCTAATAGTCTCAAAGAAATCACTGACATGTTCATCATTTGCGGGGAAACTATTCACTATTGGTTCGTCATTCGGCTTATGGCCTCGTTCTGGTTGTTTGTCATTCACCGTTGATTAGAGGTATATGGTCGTATGTTGACCAATTGCCCAATATAATTTAGTTTGGAGTTCATGACTGTATTCCAATCGAATGCCCAAGACAGTTCGCCCCTATGGTAAATGGCAATTTCTTGGTTGTCTACCCAATGTAAATTGAACTAGGGTGCATGACCAATTAGCCAATCTAACTTGGGGTGCATGGTCGCTTATTCAATGTAATCTAGTCTGATGCAGGGTATATGTTCAATTGCCCAATCTAAACTGGGGTACATGAACAATGCATGGGCAGTGTAATCTGGTCTAATCAGGTATGTGGTCAATTGCCCAATCTAATTTGAGGTACATAACCAATCGTCTGGTGTAATGTGAGTATATGACCGCATGCTAGTCAATTGTCCAATCTAGACTGGAGATACATGGTCGCACGCTTGACCAATTGTCCACTATAATATTCTTTGGGATACATGATCATAAATTGATCAATTGCACACTAGTTATGGCTTTAGGGTACATGAACATATACCAATCAATTGCCCTATCATCATGTATTTCGGGATACATGATCATGTCCAATCAATTGCCCAATCACCATGGATTGCAAGTATGGGTGTCTTGTGAGCCTAGTTCGTGAGCTTCTAGTTGTAGTGTGACATTTTTGCTCGTGGGTCATCGGTGATTGCACCCTGATCAAATTCTTGGATCCAACCCGTGTCTTCTTGTTGAATTATGGGCGTTCAATGGCCTTTTGACCCTTCAATAGTGCCCTCGTGCATTGTAGTTTCTTTAGCATTCACCGTCCAACATCATCTTTTTAATGACTCACATATTTGAGGGGTTATCTTAGCGACCCTATTTTTTGGGTAACCAACAGTCGCAGGTCTAGAATTTGGATTTTCCCTTGATTTTCAGTCCAGATGAGGGTCCATTTTAAAATTGGCCCTCAACAAAACATTATATATATTCAGAAAAACTTAGGAGAAACACAATCCAAACATGGTACCTAGAAAGAATTACATAAAAAACCCTAAAGAAATTTAGTTACTCATGAGAGATTTGGGAATCTCTTATAGAAGAAGAGAAAACCATTTCGTAGAGCACTTTGGAACTATGGATCAAGCTCCTGCCTTCTTTCAGAACAAAAATAAAATAAAGGAAAGCTAGAATAGAAACTAACTATTTACATCTCTAGAAAATGAACTACAAAGGGTGCATCAAATAAAACTAAAGTTGCTGTAAAATAAAACTAAGCTATCGAAAAATAAACAAAAACTATGCATCCTAACTAAAACTAAAAGCTACTGGAAATTACACTAAGAAAAACTGCCTCCTCACTTTCTCGGCCACCTCTTATTTATAGATGAAGGAATTACATCAAAATATCAAAGGAATGAGATAGTCGGTGCCCACAATTGATTTCTAGCCGCGCAACACTTAAAATGTTGTCATTCGTTTTCAACTGCACATAAAATGTCAACATCTGAAGTTTGCAAATATTTGACGCTTCTAGAAGAACCGATGGCCCTCGATCGTCACCTTTTTGGCAATCGATCATGGATCGATTGCCATTTTTGGCAATCGATCTCATTCAATTTTTGCAATGATCAATCTTCAGCAATTGGGGCTCAATCTACTTGATACTTTTCAACTTTTCTTAATGCATTTTAGGACAAACTTCAATGATTTTACCTTTGTTTTCCATTATGACCTAAAAATAAGATAAAACGCTAAAACGTAACAAAACATTATATTACAATACAAACTAAGGTTTAACATATGTGAATTAAGGGGCTTTGAATGTAAATATTCAATGCTTATCAACTGTCCAATGTTCAAAATATTGGAGGCCTTACGCCTTCGGTCCAACGTTCTAGAATCAAAATAGAATGAAAAAAAATAAAATAAAAAAATTGCTAAGTCAGCTAAGAAGATGGAAAGTCTCTAAGTCTCTAAGTTTCCATTATAAGTTTCTATTTTTTATCTCAATTTCCTTATTCAAGTCTTATTCGTATTTGAATTTCTCTATTCTTCTCCTTTTTCATTATTTCCAATAACTTACTATTCAATCGTTAAAATCATTCTATATCTAATCAGTGATAAAGAAAAGAATAATAAAAAAAAAGGTTAGTTACTAAAAACTCAATTAATCAATTGCATTAATTTTTTAATTCGATTTAGGAAATATTCTTACACTAATTTACATTTATTTGTGCAGGTTAAAAGTGTTAGATAATCCTATCATAAAGATCAACAATGTAACAAGAAATATTAAATGGATTAGCCATATTATCAATTGAAAATAAAATGTTAAAAAAACTTAAATATAAAAAATTAAAAAGTAATTTTGAATCCCAAAGAGCGAGAAGAATGAATTTTAAATAAAAGACATCACTTAAACTTCTTGCCTAAGGCCCCAAAATATATCGAGCCGGCCCAATTCATGATCGAGAATAAATTTTAAAGATTTAATGATATATATGTTGTGATATCATTTAAAATTTGACTTAACACTATATAAATAATTAAATGCAACTAAAATGGTTCATTTCTTTTTCACTTAAAAACAGAGAATATTGTGTTCCCATTCTTGAACCCTCAATTTTTCCAACAACAATAATAATAATAATAATAATAATAATAATAATAATAATAATAATAAAATATATGGTTAAACTACAAATTCATGATTATACTATATTATATTCAAGCAGGGATAAACTAGTCATTTTAAATGTTCCACACCAAAACCCTTAATTAATTAGGACCTCCACAACTAAAAATAGAAAAATGTATTTCATGGATGGCATTTTGGTGAACTCAATTGTTTTCGAAGAAGAATATCAAGGGCTAAAATCGTAATTTCAGTCGAGAAGGAAATGGCAAGGATAGTTGCCGCGTAAAGATTCCCTGGACACCCCGTGATATTCTATATATTGCCGTGCCAACCACCTCCAACTTCCACAAAAAAACTTTCTCTCACTTTCTCTTCCATTTTCCTGCGAGAAACTTCTTTTTTCCAACCGGAGTTTCTTTACATTTGCTGGAACTAGAATTTCTGTCTCCAACAATGAAGAAACCAGGATTCTTCGCTGCTCGGTCGCCGCTGCCTCTGCTACCGCCATCTCTACTTGCTCTTCTTCCTCCAACTCCATCTATAATACTCACCAGGTACGCCTCAATCTGATTTCTGGGTTGCTTTCCTTTGGCTATCTCGTGGGTTTCTGAATTGGGTTTCTTTTATTTTACACGGTTTCTGAATTGGGTTTCTTTTATTTTTCCTGGTTTTCTAGAGTTCTGCCCTGTTTGGTTCCCTAGAAATTGAGGTTTGACTTGTATTTTACAAGAAATTAAGGCCAGCTTTTTCTTGTTTCCTGTCCTCTTCTTTCTTAGCTTTAGAGTTTTCTTTTTTCTGGTGCTAGTTTTTTTCACAAATTTTTTGCTTCTCTAATCATAATTTAAAGACTAATTTTTTGTTCTATCTGTGTTTGATTTTTAGGAGGCTGAATTGAAACAGAGTCAAGAAAATCAAAGGCCGTCTTCGACTGAGAAATTTGCGCCGAGGTTTGATGGCCTAAGATTCATTGAAACGCTGGTCACGGCTCACAGATAAGCTTGGTCACCATTAGCTCCATGCTTATCACGTCTATTGTATTTCTCTTTTATTGTTCAAGAAAGCAATTAATGGAGAAAGTTCAACTTTTTTGGTAGATATGAAATTGAGAAAAAGGAGGAAAACTCTTGTATTTCTGGTGTTTTGATGTGAGTTCTTTTAACTTTTTTTTGCTCTTCGATCAAAGCTGAGCCTTTTGCTCTTGTTTAGAACTCTTTCTTCAAAGAGGTAATTTGTGTTTTTGTCTTTTCTTTGGGAGGAAAGTAATTTTTTTTATTTTTTTATCTTTAACATTGAATTGGCAACTGCAGAATCAGAAAAAAAAAAGGATGGAAATTGATTGGTTGTGTTAGTGACACTTTTGGCAGTGTATGTTAGTAAGAGCAATAAACTATGTAAAGAAAAGTGATGGCAGCAGTTTTGATGGAAGGTTTGGCCATTTTAACATTGAGACAATATGGCTTAGTTGCTGTGATTTCCTATAGTTTTCTCGTGGAGATTTATTTTTAAGTTTTTTTTAAAAAAAAAATCGAAAAAATAACAAAAATTAAAAAATTTCGTGTATTTTTTTTGCAGCACCTAAGCCTCGCACATCCTTCCCTTCTCTAAAATCTAGTAGTATGCAGAATTGATTATTGAACTGCTATGCTTGTTTATTTCAATTTGATTGGTCTTAAACCGAGCTGGGCTTGAACCCAAATCGGGGGAAATGCTTAGATGAAGGTTGGTTGAGCTTGAGTCATGTACTCAACCTTAATAAACATTACTACTGGTTTTTTTGGAGGCAACACCCCTTACTTTTCCTGGTGCAATTTAATGATTCTAACTAGGAGCGACAATTTGTGTTCTTGTGTTCAGTTCAGATCGTGTCGAGATATAGGTATAAAATTATATAGGTCAATTGTAATATGACCTATTTAATTAAACGGATCAAATTCCTCAACTCTAATTTACGAATTTCAAGCTTGGTTCGTATCGAGTTCGTGAGTAATGTGAAAAATTGCTAACCTTGATTCTAACTTCAAGTCCTTCACTTGAATCTGCACCATTTCACTGGCTTTGCAATGCATTTTTGAGGAATGATTCCAAAGAATAAAACTCTTTTGCACAAGCCTAAAATCTGTTAGGACTGAGCTCTTCAAGACTAGCTCTCTGTTTCGCTAACTGAAGGGCACATCGGATTATGCAGATTCCTTCTTTTCTTTTTTTGGTTCACTCAAAGTGGAATCTACTACTCCACAATTAATGGCCCCATAAAACAAAAGGATTCCAAGAGATTCTCCGAAAAGGGAAGTGATGCCACTTTATGGCCAGAGATGCCTTGTGATAAGGCAGTTACTGAAAATCTAGTTAAATATCTGTACTTTCATGATACAGAAAACATTTTCCCATTCTGGCTGAGCATCATGTCACCCTCTTAAGCATGATGCCCCATTTTGAAAAGCATTGTGAAGCGTTTTGCCGAGTAAGACCGAAGCACGTTATCACCCCATTTTAATTAGAGCAAAGATCTTGACTTCGAATATGTTTACGTGAATTATCTTTTATTTGAATTAAATATTCTACTTATTAGACTCTATTTATATAATAGAGTAAAAGTCTTGAATTTAAATCATGTTTTCGTAATTTACTTTCTGTTTCAATTAAATTTTTCACGAGAATTTGGACCCACATTTCCAGTTGCTTAACTCTGCAACTTGCCCTTCTATGTCATAGCATTCCACCTATCGCTACAGTAAGGCAGGATGGCCCCGAAAAATTATTACAACAAAATATTCACTTTCTTTCATTACCTTTTCACGTGATTGAGAAGTTGATATTTCATTTTTCTGCTTCTTTCGGTGGTGGCCGAATATTTGCACTTCCCTTTCGTGCTTTTGGCAAACGAGCTGTTGTTTTCAATCAACACCAAAATGCTTTTTCCAGCACTTTCCAAAGTGTGTTTGATTGATGCACTTGATTATGGTGAAATGGTTACAATCTTTGGTGCTAAAGGAAAATCCATAAGCTTTCCTCACTTGAAGTGTGTTCATGGTTTCCTTTCTTTTTCTTCTGATAGTAAGCTTAAAATTTGAAAATAAGTGGACATGAAAACAGAGTAGGGCATAGATAGTGCTAAGCAAAAGGATAAGATTTATCTTTCCAAATGATCTCACAATTATCTCATATTCGGACAAGACATAAGTTTCCGAGGTTTATGAAATAGTGGTTACTTACACGTTGAGTTGATGAATTGTCCATACTGACTACGTAAATTATAAAGGGCTCATGAATGTTGAGTCATACATTAATTCTTTACTAGATGAGATCTGGGCTTTATGAGTGATAACACATATATAACTAGTGTTTTTCTTAGGTCGTTACAAATCAACTGAACATGCACACATGCTATTGACTCAAAGATTATATGATGTAATGTTCTTAAAGATTGGATCTAATTTTCACATACACAACCATTTTTTACCAGCCCTTACGCTTGATTTGATTTCCTAGTTTTCTTTTTTCCGATCTTCTACTTGTGCTTTGAAGACATTTGCTATAATACCATGTTAAATTACCACTTGTTTCAAAATCTTAAGCATTTATCGTACTTAAACATTTAAGGATAAAGGGAAAAATAAATCAATAAATGCAATTAGGGTGGTTATCCACACTTCAAAACCAATGGAACAATAAGACTAGGAGACCAACGGTGATAATTAGCAAAGTGGACTGTGTAGCAGCTATATGACCTCCATTAATCTTCTCTTTGGCTTCCAATACATTGGTGCAATTAAGACCTAACTCTCCTTCCTTGCACATGTTGGAAAACAGGCCCGGCGGGTAACCGCCATAGAGGTTGATGTAGGTGAACATGGTCTCGGCGCAATTAGATGTCAAGTCATTAATATCATCCCCATAAGGGCATGCAAAGTCCTTCAAAGCATCACAACAAGCCACCGGCATGAATCTTGGTCCTTTGCACTGGCCTGTGATGATTGTATAGTTCATATGCTCAAAGTCTACACCGCATGCTGCATATATATAATGAAACATTAAATTCTAGGATTAACTCATTAATCATGTTATAACGACATTATAAATTCAAAACTACCACTCTATTTGCTTCCAATTTCTTTTTTCTTTTTATTACAATCTTTTTGGTCACAAAATGAAAGTATTGAAATGGTGACACATCATAAAAGAAAATTGTCACATCAATAGATTTTGTAAATTCAATTAATGATATAAGACAACTACCAAAATGAAACGAGCCGAACTTGAAATTTCTATTTTTTTAGGGACAAAACATTTTCATTATCATTTTTTTAAAACTTAACCAAAGTATCTTCGATGCTTGAATCTATATCTATATTTCAAGTATTTATCAAAATTCATTAACTTTTAGATGCAAATCACAAATTAAGCAAGAAATAATTAACCATATGTCTACATCCTCTTTTCCCTCTTCTCTAACGACAGTAAAGATTCATCTGTTTCAACAAAAAACATTTTTTCGTAAATATTTTCAATATTTTTTAGTATTTGGCTGCACTTAAAACACCCCATTATTTTCCATAAAACGGTTAACACTTTTTTATTATAAGGCATAAAACATTTTTCGTTCACAATTGCTCTTTTCAAACCTCTCCTCCTAATGAACACCAGATCTAGGTCATCCATTTTAAAGTGAAAGGCCCAGATCGGGACAACAATTTTAAAAAAATATATATGGGAGTTGTTGTGACTGTTAAGGTGGCCAAATCACTCCTTGGCCACGGGGTGGTTCGTTCACCCCCAAACCAGTCATTGGGGGTGGCTGAACCACCCATTTTTTTGGCCAAAGGTGTAGCATCTTGCTAAAAAACACGAAAATGAGGGAAAATGAGGATAACTGAATAAAATAAACCAATAAGTACTAAGGGAGATTAGGCAAGGGGTTAATGGGACAAGAGATGCGTCAAACTCTTAGGAAAATTTCAGACTAAGAAGTCTCGTTCGACTGAGATTTACCCGCGATCGAACGAGAATGACCATGCATGCGAATCAAATACGTCTAAAACACGAAAAGAAAACCAGCCACCCTAGCTAAGACAGAAAAAAGAGAGAAAATGCGAGAAAGGAAGAGCTTTTAGGTGTTGTTAGAGTAAGAGGTGAAGATCAAGCTTCAAGGGTGAGGAAACTAAACATTTTCCTTTCGATTTCATGAAGTCTATTATTTAATTTCTTGTGCATGGGTCGTATTTTTTTTTTTTTTTTTCCAGAGTTGTGTTATGACAAGTGTGGATAGTGAGTGAGGTTTGTTGAAGGATGAAGAGATAGACTCTCTCATGGCCAAAACTCAAAGCTTTCATGGGAAAGTTTGAGTCTTTGAAAAGAAAAGAGTAAAACGGGATATAGGGAGTTAAAGGATGAGAAAGGGAGTGATTATGTTGTGAGAACTATGGTGGCTGAGTGTATGAAATGTTTTGAAGGTGGGTTGTTGTAGGGAAAAGAGAGAAAATAAGAAAATTTTGGATCTTTGAGTTAGGACGTAGAGGTTGCATTTTTGGGGTTGAAAATATATATTGTCAGAAAGGTAAAAGAGAGTGGTTTTGGTGCTCTGGAACATTGGGGAGGTAAAAAAAAAATGGGGACAAAATTGATTCTTGGTAGAGAGAAAATCGAATAAGATGATGAACAGTGATCTTGTTCGAACGTGGTCCTACGATTAAGGACCACGTACGCTAACAATAAGATAAAATTTGCCGAAGAAGGGACCAAGTATTAAGGGAAAGAACTTGCTAAAGAGTATAACACTCGAGGCAAGTAAAGTCATGTACAACTAGTATTATGGATAGAAATCTTATATGCATGAATTGTAAAGTGAAATGTGAATTTTTACTCCAGCATGAAATGTGCATTTTTATATGGTGTGAGCCCTAAATCCAATGGATTTAGAAAGTGCATGTTTCTAAATCGTTCATAAAAGCCACATGTTTTGCATACAAATGTCATATGCATGGAAAAATCTTTTTCATAGTATGTTAAGAAAGTAAATGATATGTTCACTATGTTACAAAACATTATGGTACAGTATGGTGTGAAATGTTATGTGAAAAGATGTTCCGTTTTATGCTATACGAGCTTGACCCTTTAGGCATAGGTTTACACTAGATCTGTGTGGTATATGTATTACATGAGGCCGGCACAACTACTGTACTAAGTGGGGGCTGCCGATGGGTACCCTAGGGTAAGTGAGCCACCTCCTATGATACGTGGTATGTTGTGCACTTCCCGCAGCCACAGCCACGGCGTAGGGGTGTTTTAAGTGGATAGTTAGAAATCATTCCACATCCGCTATCCACCCGTATGCATCGGTTCGAACAGATTTTCAAACCTTATCATCAAGGCAGGCATATATCATATTTACTATCCGCACATATGCGAATGAATAGCACGATATTGATCGGAGACACATATTATCTTGATCACCATCTGGCATCTATCAACAAATTGATTGTCTTGACCCAAATCTCGACCATTCTCTATGAAGCCAGCCCTTGTATATATCAAGCAGCCCTCAGGATCATAGCCATCCAATGATATTAAACCATGTGGAAAGCTTAAGTGAATAAAATTTAGCCTGTATTACATGAAGTTCTAATTTAATGACCGAGTGAAACGTTTTTAGTAATGTGGACTGAGATTATCAGATTGAGGACATGAATCCCATGGTTAATTTTCTACTAAATAATTCTTCCTAATGTCTTTTTTTTTCCTTTAAAGTGTAAACCAAACGATGCCAATATTATTTACAATAAGAATTCAAAATAATAATAATATATAGTAATAAAGAGAATCATCTTTTAAATTAAGTACAAACTCGGTTCCCAAAAAAAAAAAAAAAATTACGAACTCATATACAAAACTAAAGTGAAGCACAAACAAGCCTACATCTAAGACACTATACGTTTAAAGGTAGGGAAGTAGCACTCGAGTTATTATAAAGGGCAAAATAATTTGAAGGCGATTCAAAGGGGCGGTTCGGCCATCGAGGATTGTCAAACCATCCTCTTTTATCAAGTCGATTGTTTGATAACCTTAAAATTGGCCATGTAGGGTGGCCGAACCACGTCCCCGTGGCCAAGAGGGTGGTTAGGTGCTTCGGCTACCCCGATATTCACAATAATTAGCACACATATTTTCAGGTGCATTACTAGAATCATAATAAATGGAAAAACGAGAACTAAATAGCAAAACAAGAACTTTTGGAGAAAGTAGTACGTTTTTTGGTTTGAAGGAGGGCACGGCCAATGGATCCATGTGACTCAAATATTTCGTCTGCAAGAGTAAATAAGGACAAAAAAAGGCCAATAAATGTTATTCAAGAATTTATAAAGAAATACATCAACAAATTCTAAGGAAAAAGGAAAAGAATTTACTTGAAAGGAAGATGGAAGAGGAGGCCAAGCCTGGTAGAAGAAAGAAGGAGAAGAGAAACAAACAAAGAAATCGACTCAAAGAAGTCATCTTTTCCGATGGTTTCTTCGGACGCCCGGCTGTGGAGGCTGACATCTTCGGCGCCTTCCCGCAGTTCGTTGACAAACTCTTATTATTATTATTATTATTTTCAATGGATTTTTCTTTGGGACAGATTAATTACAGAGAGAGAGAGGAGGAAAAAGTTGCAGGAAATGTGGAGGATGTTAAGAAAATGTTATCAGATGAATGTGATCGACATAATTAGATGTACATCTTTTAGATTCGTTACGAGTCAAGCCTTCAGCCAAGTAATGGGACTGCATTTGAGCTTCTTTTGCCATTTTCCATTTTTAGCTCATCAGCAGTTATTTAAATAATTTAGTGACCCACCAAAAAAAAAATTCTAAAGAAATTGATACAACATAAAAGGCTTATATCTTCTTCTATATATATATATGTTAGAAATTGTTTTCTAGTCAATGGTGATGATGGTATACTTGAAAATCATTATAAACCAAAACACCAAATATGAACTTCTCCAACTTCTTGTCACATTTTTTTTTTTTGTGTTTTTGTTTTTTTTTTTTTTTTTCTTATTTCTTGAAACTATAGGAAGAAAAGAACCTGGGGTGGAAAAAGATCCGGCTAAAAATAGAAGCAAGATGTTGGGTCATTGAGTTTGCCAACTAATAGAAGCAGGATGTTGGGTCGAGTTTGCCAACTATTAAACTAACATGTGTTTCTAAATACTCTGGTCACATACTATGTTAATTCTATTAAGAATGGATGTAAAAAATTATATATTTTAATGAACATCTCCATTTAATGAATTGAGTTGAAAGAATTTTTTTTAAATCTGGTTTAGAGAAAAAGTTGTACTTTTTATAATTTAAAGTTTCCTTTATGTAAAATAACTTTGGATTTATCGATCAACCAAATCTAATATGAACTTACCTAAAATATTCAATCTAAATGTACTAAAGTCAGTTTGACTGATAACTGCAATACAAAGAATGCTTTCACATTTCTTATTTTTGGACTCATGACTCTGTTTATTAATGTATTTTGGAGATTTTTTTTTGTTTTTAATTTGAAAAAAGTGTTAGTGTGACACAGAGGTGAAAACTGTTTTTTGTATTTTTATGAATATTTTGTATTTTAGATGTTTGTTAATATTTTTGTTTAGAGAAGAGAAAACAAAAGATAGAAAACAAAAATTTAAAATATCAGAGCCATAGTTGTCCCAAAGTTTTCTTTTCTCTTCTTATGCATTCCTCGGCACGGCATGAACTTGATGATGCAGTTTAGCTCACACATATTGAGCAAACCCCAAAAGGCCACATTCAAATAGAATTTATACATGAACATCAGTTATCAATTTCTGTGCATTATATCATCTTAGGCTGCTGAGTTGGTTATGCTTGGCAATATTTGACGACATCACCTTCATCCTATCTTTTCAGTATCTACTGAGATGATATTGCTGCACCAGAAGCACCATCCCCTTCAGCACAACCCTAACTGTTCCTTCAACATCAAGCACATCATGGCCAACATTTCTTCCAAAAACATGACACTACAACAAAGTGATCAGTATGGCCAGTACCAATCACATTCTTGGCCGGCGGTTAACAGATGTCGCTGGAGTGTCTTACTTTGCGCGTGATGGATCTGCCCATCCGAAGACGTCTAGCTGTGAGTGCTTCTAACAATGCCACTAAAGCATCTTCTACTGCTTCAGCCTGTTTATCCAATCCACATGAGCTAAACTCTGGGAGAAGTTGCAGCTCAGAGAGGAGGCCAACTGCTGCTGCTGCTGTACAGGTACGATCCCAAGACGGCTGGGGCCTGCCATTAAAAAAAAAAAAAAAAAAAAAACCCATAAACTTATGCCTGGGCCTCAAAGAGTGTAATCTTATGTAGTGGCTGTTGTACTGATAGGAGTGTAATCTATCTTTCCTGGTTACAAAGTATGCTCAATATGACCAAAAGGCTTAACAGAGAGAAAAATGGCAATGTGTAGTTATGTTTCACTTCTCACCGAAGTTTATGCATCGCAGAAGCTCCAGTAGCCAGAGATATACAGGGAAGGTCTTCCTCTCCCCAAATTGACTTCGCTTGTTCCTGTAGATAGAATCATGTCAATCAACCAACCATGCATATCAAAACATAATCAATAAATAAACTTTTTTTTTTCATAGGTTATAAGCCAATCTCATTAAAAGCATAAGGCGCCCCTTAGTACACTGGGAGTATACAAAAAGAAACGCCTAACTAGAGAAACGAGCTAGAAAATCATTAAAGCTAAATGATAAAGAGGACACGTAAGCCGTAGCCCAAATATATGAAGTGTGGTAAAAGGAGGATAAAATCTTTCTGACAGCAGAATTAGAGTTTACTTTTTTTTTTTTTTATCATTTAGGTCTGTAAAATTTGATTAAGCAAATGTTGGGTCAATACTATCCATGTTAACTTGTTCAGTTCCAGATATTTGAACCAATATCATGTTTGGCCTCAATTCCCAGTTATTCAAAGGGGCTGTTGGATCTCCTAGAAGTACTTGGCATTTAACCAATAATTCAGAAATCCACAGCATCATCCACAAGGGAATAATTCAGAAAACTATACACAAAACTGATATTCCTGAATGCTAGTGTCTCTCTGTTCCTCAGAGGCAGAAAATCCTAACCAATAACTACAGGTGTGAGTGTTAAGAGCTTTCATCATAATCCCCATTACTGAAATTCAGTTTGGCGATCAGCATCATCAATGGAACACATGGCTTTAGGGATTTAATTTAATAAGTAGATGCACCATATATGGCCAAGGAAATAAGTGCATATTATTTGTGATGAGAATCACACACCCAACTATTGATAATGTATATGTTAAACAAAAGCATAGGATAGAGGAGTGGTTCACAGTGTCACCTTCAGCCGGCCGAACATTGCATTGGAATTGCTCCATGTACCATCAATTAAAATGAAATTCAGAGTTTTGTCTCCATTTGTCTGTGCAGTAGAACCAACATGAAAATTACCACCTCGTTCAACTGGAAGAAGAAATAATAACTTTGATATGAAGATATCTGAAGCTACATCACTAAAAACAAAAGGGCAATCACTAACAAGTTATATGCTGTAGTTATGCAAAAATAACTACATCTTTCTATTACTTTTCCATGCACAATGGCGTAAGGATACAGCTGAGGCTTTCCAACACTAGTGCCCTTCTTTTATGACAAGTAATTTCACTAAAAGGATGCCAAAGGGGCACCACCCAAATGCAGTATTACACAATTAGTAAACGAGATGTAAGTGCTATTTTTATTTTTTTTTGTCCTACAGAAAATTATTCTCTATCATGAGTTCTCCCACATTATTGCTTTTGTTTCCTTCAAACTTTTTGTTCAATATTGATAACACTTTCTGATGTTAGAATATATTTGTTATCAAACATTGAATTTTCTCTGATCCAATATTTATGTCTTTCTCTTCCAATTCAAAATGGCCAGTTAATATTTTTTTTAATTTTTTTTTTTCATAAAAAAAAGGAGAATCTCATGATCTCATCGCCCCATTTGATTTTAGGTCAATCGGTTAGTCACATTCATAGAAAATGGATGACCTATGACAGCAACAATAAAGGCAAGATGGTATATATTAAACATGCGAAAGCCAAAACCAACATGGATTCAGGTCCTGAGTATGTGTCATGATAGACAACGATTTAACAGAAGAAATTAGTCCAAGGATGGATATCTCATATCCGAAAACTAGCAGCAAATAGAATATTTTAGCAAGATAGAAAGCACACAACCAACTCAATATTTTTGTAGATACAAACTCTTTGAAGTAAACTCTATAAGTTAACAAGGCTTGAAAGAACATTTCAAATGAAACAGTAAGTACCAACCAATCATCCTAATATTTTACTGTGTGCATTTATTTGGTGAGACATTATTAATAAAAATATATATATAGTTGGTGTGACATGGATCAACATATTATTAGTTCTCAATCTTTTATTTGATGCTCTTATGAAAATACAACAACTCAAATTCATGATAATCCAAAAATATAATTCAAGCTTCGCAACAGTTGTATGTAAAATCAACAAAGAGAAATATCCAGCATGTATACTGTGTTAGAAATATTAAAAAAGAAAAAGAGTACCATCATTTGTGTGCATTTCTGATCTTCTGAAGACTCCTGACCAAAGGCCTCCTGAACGGATTTAGTCACAGCACTTTTGTTGGGATAAAGGCACCAAACATTGTTTTTTCCTGAAAAGTACTATAAAAACAGTCAGCAGTGATTCCACAGGATTAAAAACCAAGAGACTACAGATCAAATGTTACCGAGTCAAATCAAAATGCTGAACAACTGTGATAAATTCCAATTATTAAGATTCAACTATTATTTCAACCACAATCAATGTAAGGATAACAATCAATTAGGCTAAGAAAATCACTTTAATATGACTCCATGTGCACTCCAAATACCACTATCACTTTCCACATGAACAAAAGAATAATAAATTTCCCTAGAAAGAGTTGAATATGTTTGAATTATTTTTATAAAAATAAATTTTTACCACACAGAAATTAGACCGTACTTTGAAATGAGATTTAAAGCATATTAGATGACTTCCATACAGAAAAGCTACACCTTTTTGCAGGTACCGTACCACCATCAACTAATGTAAATTTTGATCATCTCAAGAAAGCAAAAAGATTGCAAAGACCTGCATGTTTGAATGTGTTCCACATCATTTCTTCTTGCTCGGCAATGCCAAAGAGACACAGAGTTACAGCTTCAATGCCAAATACTTGCCATAACAACTTTCCAGTGTTATTTTGTCGAAGGAAGTCCTGCAATTTTTTTTACTGTCAGTCTAATGAGCTAATAATATAATATGCAGATCATGAGAATTGAAATACAAAATGACCAGACAGAGCAAAACCTTTGGATGCATATACAACCAGAATCGCATTCCAGGCCATAGACTGCAGGGCATGAGTCTGGAACACATGCAGTCTTCCAAAGGAAGCCAGCACTGCATAATTATGAAAGAGAGATAAATAATAATAAAAATACGAAACAATGTAAAGGCACTTTATAACTTATCAAAAAAAAATGTAAAGGCACTTTATCCTCTTCTCGTATGTGTCAAACACAACTTGGTCCACAAAAATTACAACCAGGTGCAAGTAAATAAAGGAAAACAAAGCCGACATGAAATGTTGCAATGATTTCTATACAAAGAAATACCTTCTGACAAAGGTATCCCCTACTTCCAAGCAAGCGACATGCTATTTGTCGAGCTGCAAAAAATTGAAACTTTTTTTCAGAATCACCTAAAGCTTGATATGTTGCTCGGTGCTTTTTATCCTCTTGAACTTTAAAATATCCCTGAAAATTTAAAATAGAAGATGAAAAATATGGTTTCCACCAACTGGAGCCAAATCCAGTTGAACTAAAAGTAAACAAGAATTACTAAACCACCAGTGACCATGGGTAACACACACAAACAAATATTCTTTTGTAAAGAAAACTATCTTTCTTGAACATACTCAAAGTAGGGTTTTCATGTGTGTAAGACTATGAGGAATTTGAACTCCTTTTGCATTGATGTAGCCCCACTTTGCGGGTTCCAGATACAGGTGTTTGGGAGGAGAGGATCATTGTACATTATGAAAGACAAAATATAAGTGAATTCTATTTTCTACACTCTTTATCAATCATATCTGGACTAGCTTGGTTTTAATGATTAGACTTATTATTAGCTAAAAGTCCAAGATTTCAAATAAATGTTAACTGTTATGCCATACGCCACTAAACCAACACCACTCTCCTTATGCTCCATTTATTGCTGAAAATTAAGATAGAAAAAGCAGAAATTCTCATATTTGAATCTAACATTTCATTTGCTTTGGTTTCCAAAAAAGAAAAACTCATCTTAGCTCTACATATAATTCAAGACACATACTTGAAAATAAGCAACATGTGAAAGGTACTCTCTTGAAATCATGTCATGTGTAGACTTGACATGCTTGAAATATTGCTTGATGATAAAAATAATAATAAAAATAAAGACTCATGAGACGGCTCCAAACATACAATAGTATTCTATTAATTGATCGCTGATTCTTCATCCATTCCACGAGAATAATCAGCCAAGAATGTCGCCCATATAAAAGCCAAAAGAGGAACCATAATTGACATTTATTTCTAAGATATTATTGTTTACAAATTTAAAGGATTAGAAATCAGTAATAGCTTTCAAAGGTTCCCAAAAAACTAAGCAACCCCTCTAGTGTTCTCTAGTGTTATGGACATCAAGGTGAGAATGCCGATCAAATTCCCATCAAATCACCACCCTTCTTTTAGATTTCTGATACCCACCTCAAATTTCTTCCTCAATTACTATTTAGTTTTATTTATTTTGAAGAATTAGCAGGTAAACAAAAAGAAATAAAAAATCGTAACCCATGGGTTTTCCCTTATTTGGAGTCAAGAAAGAAAAGAGCCTCCACCCAACTGAGCCTGATGCAACAATCTGACTTTCTTGAATTGATTTTTGTGAATTGTAAGTAAATAAATATATAAATCTAAAAAGATTCGTTCTTCTATTTTCCTCGGGTTTTTTTTTTCCACAAACATAACGGAGAGTGAGCCTTCTCCAATACGCAGCTCAAAATTAGTGAGTAATTTTCAGTTGCCTCAATTAGCAATCTTGAATATCTAAAAAAAAATATTCCTTAGGTTTTTCAGAAACCAAACAGAGAATCAAGTACAAAACTTTACAACAGAAATAATAACTGAATACCTGGAGCTTGCCACCAATGCCACCAAAGCTCATATGGGCATCGATATCATTCTCCAAAGCCTGCAACTCCTCAACGATTTCCGTGACCATGGCTGGCAAAGGAGACGTGGTGCCCCAGCCCTGCCACTCCTGCAATGAGATGAACCCATTTCCAGGTTCGTTCATGTGAGCCTCTCTAGGAGGAGAGCGAGATGCGGAGCTCAAGAAGGGGCTGTGGAGCAGGGTTCTGGGTTTAGCGTCCATGTGGGTCTTCGTGGAGAATGCGAGATATAAAGAAGGCGAGCATTTGAATGTGAAGGCCCTTGTCGTGGCGAACAAGAGCATGGTGGAGCTGTTGCGGCGTGTCTGTCACTTTAGCATTTGACTGTTTTATATTTTGTGTTTGGACGACCCGTCGTCGTTTAATGTTTCAAATTCAACAACATCTCTGGAGAGTTGCGACAACTCCGTTTACTATTATTTTTTTTATTTTTTAAACGAAAATAAAAAGTGATTGATGTGATATAAAGTAGAAAAAATTTATATAAAAAAGTGAAAAAATTTTGTATTGTAATGAGGTTTTTTATTTAAATAAAAAAAAATTATTGATGTAATATAAAAAATAAAAAAATTAAGAATTTTTTTAGTTGATATTTTTTGAAAGAGGTGAAAATAAGGGTAAAAAGTTATTAATATACAACGCGCCAGTGAAAACATAAATGTAGTCTTAATTTTTTTTTAAAATAAAATAAAAATACCCTTATATTAGTGACCAACAAGAAAGGTTCCTATCTTGTTTGAAAAGTCCTGCAGCACGTCTAGGGTGTAAGTCAAAAAGCTACTCGTGATCATGATCGAGCTCAACTTAGATTAGTTCGGTTTGAGATCGGTTCGTTAATGAACAAGATTTTAACAAAAAATTCAAACTCAAATAAATTTAGAATCAGCTTTGTATAAATTCGACTTGACTCGTATAGGCTCGTATAACTTTATTTGTATTATTTTTAACTTTGTAATGAGAATATGTTAAATATTTTTTTTTTACAAAAAATGTTATTCGTAATATCATACATATAAGTTGAATTATTGTAATTGTGAGTTTGAATATAAATATAAGTGCATTTGTGTGTATATGAATATATAAATATGCTTATAAGATAAGATAAACATATAAAATTTAGGTTAGATTATTAAAGATTTGAGTTAATTTCTCTAATTACTCAAATAATAAATATTAACCATAATTAAGTAAAGTATTAATTTTTTTTAAAAAAAAATATTAAACAATCGCGATATTTACTTTATATATAGAATGACTAAATAAATTGAGTAGTTCGTGAACAAACTTGAATTCGTTAAAAAAAGTAAATGAAGAGAGCTTGAACAGATTATTTAGTTCGGTAATAAATTCAAGCTCAACTCGTATTTAAAAATAATTAAACTTAAACATTTAATACATTGCTAAGCTCCATCCGATTACATCCCTCTGCACACCATTGGCAACTATTTGAGGAGAAGTGGAAAAGACAAAAATATAAGTACATAACGAAGAGCAATCACATGAAGATCAGAGAAAAAGAAGAATGGGGTAAGATAAATCACTACCCAGCTGGGTTTTTGGTCAAGTATTGAATAGCCCCATTTGGTTTTTACATTATTTATTTATTTTTAGTTTTAAATTCTATTTTATTAAAGATATTTTTATTATTTGGGTCTTTAACAATTTTTTAATAGTTTAGATGGGAGGATATTGTCTTAATTAAAAGTTTAGAGAAAAAAATTATCAATTGGATGACAATTTGAAGAGGTTATGTGAACTATTTTCTAGTTTCTTTTTGGGATAATTATAAAAAAGCTCCCAAACTACAAGCCGTTTTTTAAAGTAGCATCTGAATTACCTAGTGTATTAATATGATCCCTCAAACTACTAAAGAATGCCAAAAAGACAAATTTGATCAAAATATTACTATAATACCCCTGTCATGTGTCATATATTCAATTAAAAATAATAAAAATTAAAATAATTTAAAATTTTAATTTAAAAATCAAAGAAAGATCTAAAATATCTAAAAATAATAATAATAACAAATATGAGCCACCCCTTTAGAAAAAAATTTGGACCACTTTCATTTTGGCTAAGGGGATAGTTGAGCCACCCCATGGCCGGTTTGGGGGTGGTTTGACTCTTGGGGATTGTTCGGTTACCCCCAAGAGCAAAATAGAGGTGGCCAAAACCACCTCCAAAAGTCCTAAAGTAGTTTGGCCACCTCCATTTAGCTTGGAAGTGGGTTCGACCACTCCAAATCGATCAGTTTGAAGGTGGTAGAACCACCCTTGTGTCTGGCCACCCTAAAGGTCATACATTACTTTTTTAAGGTTTAGCAGTGACACCTATTTTCAATCTTCCATGAAGAGTGATTGTTGCACTTCATGTGCCCAATAACTACACTCCCCTAAAACACATGAGAACCCTACCCTATGTGCCTCGAGAAAGTGTAATTGTTATTCACTTGAAGTTTTTCTATAATTTCCCACACATAGCAAAGCTGCTATTGCCAACATATAATTTAAACTGCTATTTGAATTTATTTATTTATTTTTTAATTATTTCCATAATTTATTATATAATTTAAATAATTTATTGCATCAATCTAGGTACCAGTTTTCATTTGTTTGTTCAATGATTTATTTTTGTTTATTATTTCGTATAGATTTTATGTCAGTTACTGCAACTATTACAAATGGGCCAAATGGCTCATTTTGGTTGGGAGGCAACTAGTCCCACATGGCTCAGTTACAAGAAAAAAGATGTGTTCAGACGTACGTGCACGTCAAAGGAAAAGCCTGAAATTACAGCTTCAATGCTTCAGTCTATGCCGTGTCTGTCACTCGGTCACTCCCTCAGGCCTCAGACAAGACAAGACGGTATCATTTATGATATGGGAGAGAGAAGAGAGTTCAGAAGTAAATCTGGGTTTATTCTGGGAAGATGATGAAGGTCACTTCACCAAAATCTGGGTCGCTGTTTTGTTTTCAGGTGGACACCAGAGTATGTGTGTTTTGAGTCCTAAAGGTGCTCTCCAGTCTCCACCCATCAATGGAAGATGCACGTCACAAGGAGGCTTGGGATGAAGACCCATCTCCACTGGGAATTCCTCAAGCCGATGTCAGCGTCTCCTCCTCTCTCTGGTCTCCGGCAAGGGCCCATAGTGAGTCCTCAGCTCCTATACATTGACAGAAGCTTATGCAAAGCTTTTGATTTGTTATTACGAAATTTACACACAGGCCCAAGTCTCGTCTAGGATAAGGATATGATAGATTGGAGGATACTGGGCCACGCCTAATTTAAGACGTGCACCGGCCCAATTTAAGAGGACAAGTCGCGTTTCAGCTGAGAGCAAACGCGTCCCACATCGCTCAGTTACAACAGTATAGATGAGTTTATAATGCAAAGCCGAACACATGAGCTTGTCCTTCGGGACATCCGATAAAATTGGAACGATACAGAGAAGATTAGCATGGCCCCTGCGCAAGGATGACACGCATAAATCGAGAAATGGTCCAAATTTTTTTTTTCTTCCCCCCTCCTCTGTGATCTCCCAAAATTTGTGTTGTGCTTCTATGGCGTCTTCTTCGTTCTTTTCGTTTTGGTTTTTGGTTTGGTGCAACACGTTGAAGGACACCGTCTGGATCGAAGTTCTATGACGTCGTTTGTAACAACAATACGCCAATGCCTTTGCATCCGACGTCTTCATCGCCAGTGGGAAAGATCGTATTTTTGAAATGATTGTGTGTTTTTTAGATCCTTTTGTATAAATTTTAATGGGGTGGTTTTGATTTTGGTTTTTGTTCGTTTATAGGGTTCCATTGCCGACGACACCGCCTAGCCGCTTCAGACTAAAACTGGCAGGTAAATACAACTAAAAACAAACCCTATGGCTATGGGGCTTATAATATGTTTTTGATATTCAAGTGGGTGGAGAGGTTCAGGTTTGCAAAAATTGACACTCTTTGTACAGTTTGTTGTGAGTTTTTGCTGACTACTTTCACTTGTTGTAGTTGTGGAAGGGATTTGGTTGGGTGAATTTACTGCTGTCTTTTTCTTTTCTTTTCAAAATTACCTCATGGGGGTTTGTTTCAATTCTAAATGTATCCCATTTTTTTTAACTAACTTCTACATTTGCGGTCTGTGATGAAGATTGGATATTACTTCAGTTTGGATTCAAGTGTATTTGTTGTTGCACATAAAACAGTGTTTGTGGAAGCATTGTTTCAATTCTCAACCTTACCTTAATTTTTGTCCTCCTACTTGGAAAGCATGTTGCCATTTTTAATATGTTTAGTCTAATCTAGTCCCACCCTTTCTCTTTCGATCGTATCACATGAGCCAAGGCCCGAGGACCATTATATGTCAAAATTAATATGCTGTTTGCTTATATGCAAGATTGCAATTTGCAACAAAGCACTTTTTAGCTAACTCCTAGCTGTCTTTAGTTCATCTCTTAGTTATTAATTCGAGGTGAAGAGGCTGCTTATATTTGCACCATGCATGCTTCGACTAATTTTCTTGACACAAAAAGAGCCAATTTCGTCTCCTTCTGGAGAAGGGCATGATTATTGTCAAATATGTAAGGTCAAGGCCATAGTTTGCATCAAAGACATTGATCTGTTGCTTTTAAGCTCGCCAACTGTGAGACATAATACTTTAACCATGCACTTCACTGGAATTTAATGGTCTTTCAATGGGGTCTATGGCTATGAGTTCTTTAAGTTTCTTTGTTAGCTTATGCGATTGAAGATTTGGATTTGCAAAGGATTCAATCAAATGAAGGGAAAGCTTGCTGTTTTTCTGAGGTTGGGTTTTGAGATGAGAGTAGGATACACACATCGGAGAAATTCGTTGTCTTGAGAGGGTGGAACGATCTCAAAGAGTTTTCTATTCAAACTATGTCTTTCTCAGTTGCCAACAACAGCAGGTCTTAGCTCTGCACATTCCTAGAAATTTTTTCTTTCTTTCAGCTAAAGATTGTTATCATCTAGTATGAGCCCAGGTTGTGCAGATATGGCAGCGACCTGATATTGTTATCATCTGTTATGAATTATGTATTGGCTTCTCTGTTCTATGCGGACTTTGTGGTTGATGGAGATGGTTCAGGGGCTTTGAGTATTACTGTAGGACATTCGAGTAAGAGCTATCTATATGCAATTGATGGTATTTTGAATGCAGTTGAGATTATGAAGGTGGATAATTGTTTGGGTAGTCTTGTTGGTAAGGTGCCTGCAGACTTCATTATGAAGAGTTGGCCCAGGGGAAATATGGGTCTTTGGTTGCTGCTGTTTGTTTGCGGGTAATTATATCTGTGGTCAAAATTACCTGTGGATGTTTCCGACGTTAATGTCAAGCAGCACAAGCCACAGCCATAAGGTAATTCGGCTTGCCTCGAAAGGATCTCAAGGGGTTTATGTAACATATGACATGAGTGTGCTATAGATAATTAATAGCTTTAGGGAGATAAGTTTGAATTTGAAGTCTCTAAACAGCTTCATGTAATTTGTGTGTATTGTATTGTTATTTTGTAACTTGTCTTGGTAGGATGTCTAAGCATACTTTTATTGGTTTTCTTTGTTGCTGTTATGTTCCTTGTGCTTCTTTGTGTGAGCCAGAGTTTTTTCTTTAGGGAGAGAAGTTTGAATTTGAAGTGTAATACCCTGGTTTCATATTGGGAAGAGATGAATAACTTGCATAGAGTGGGTGATTTATAAAGATAGTCATGAGTATTAAATTCCACGTTACATAGTTATTAGGTGAAACTGGCTTTTATAACGAATTTTAAAGAACCTCTAAATTGACTAGTCTTTTTGGGGTGATAGCACAGATGTGGGCTATCACTTTTTCTTGGGTCATTACAAATGGTATCAGAGATACCTAGTAATGTCAGGTCATGTGGTACTGGAGTACTGCATGACGTGGTCCTGATGTGGACGTCAAGGGGTTTAAGGATGGGAGTTTGTAACACCTCGGTCTTATATTGGGAAGAGATAAATAACTTACATAGAGTAGATGATTTATAAAGATAGTCATTAGTGCTAAGTTTCACATTATTTAGTTATTAAGTGAAACTGAGCTTTATAAGGAATTCTAAAAAAACTCTAAATTGGCTAGTCTTTTTAGGGTGATAGCGCAAATATGGATAATGCTTTTCTTTGGGTCGTTTTAGAGCTTCATGTAATTGGTGTGTATAGTATTGTTGTTTTGTAACTTGTATTGGTAGCATATGGTCTAAGCATACTTTTATTGGTTTTCTCTGTTGCTGTTATTTGTGCTTCTTTGTGTGAGCTAGAGTTTTTCCAAATTTTCTCTGCATTTGAAATCTTTGTATACAACTTTCATAATTCAAGTTGTAAAATATCTAATCTTGCATCATGCCTTGCTTCGTAAGAGGCCTAAACCATCTGTTATCCATTAAGTTGTGAGAACTAGTTTGATTATCAGAAGACCATTAGTCCCTTCAATTCTCACTTAAAACGTCACTTTCACTTAAAACATGTCACTTCATTTCTTATGACATAGGTGTGTGATAAATGATTATGAAGACTGAAGAGCTATGAGTAATGTTACTATTTAAACTTTTATATTAGCTTCACAACGGCTGATTTGTCGGATTTTAAGTGATTTTTTATGTCCTTAAAACCCTCTATATCAATTAGTATGAGGCTAGTATGAAAATGTAATGCAAAGAATAGCATTAATCTTAGTCTATTTCTTTTGGTCCCTTGGTTCAGGTAATTAATGCTGAATTGCAAATCTAAAAAACAAATACAGAGGGCACCAACATGCATGGTCCAAAAGATTTTGTTGCAAGAGAGACACACCAATATGCATTGTCCAACTTGCAATATGTTATTGTTCTCACAATAATTCCACGAGCACATGATATTTCAGCTCCTAATCCAGATAGATCAACTTGATTTAGCAATTAACAAAATTTTCTGAATTCATCTTGAGATTTTGTTTGAAGACTGACGACAGGTTTTGACATGAAGTGTCTTCATCCCTGCCATGTTGATGTGAAGTGTCTTCGCTTTCCACGGTTGCTGCTCTATAGGTTATTCCGTTTACAGAACTCTGCCCGCGCTTACTGCTTTCATTGGCAACTGCAGTTATCCCAATGGGCCAAGTTGCCCGAGACCAGTTCGGGCAAGTAAAACCTTATAAGGACTCTCTCAGATTTATTGTTCTTATTATTAGCAATCCAGACAGAAAAATTATTAGGGATCTCTATCCGGATCTTGCATACACATAAGACTTGATCAACTCACAAATATATTAAAAGGACACTATTATTATACACGTTGCATAAGATAATTTTTGAATTTCGACCTTATTCAAATGCAATTTAGTTGGTCCTACTTATTTGTTGCATCTTTGTTCTAGTCATAGTATTTATAGCTTAAACTCCATTTTTTTTTCTTTTTATATTTTTAACCACATTATTGTTGGGATAAATCGGCTTTAAACCAAATATGAATTCCTCTAAGAAGCACCAAATGTGCAAAATGTCCATAATTTCCAATTACCGTTGGATATACGAATATGAGTTGAGAAAGAAGTCACTTGCTCCAGCAAGGCCAGCCTGTCATATTGACTATTTTTTTTTAAACGAAAAATTTGAGTCTTTCATTGATTAAATATCACGAGCATAAAGTTCTTACAGTATAAAGTTCTGCAAATTCATAGTCAAATGCTATGAGATTATATAGTTATAGATATAAACAATTTTTTTACAATAAAGTGTTATTTATGACTCTCATCTTCCGCTAACCCATGTATAAAAATAGTTAAAGAAGAGATATGCTCCAAATAGACTAGATCTAAGGTAAGGATATCCAAATATCTTAAAAAAATTTAGGGTTAAATACGCTTTTGGTCATGGTCTTTGAATTTTGAAAACTTTATTTTTTAGTACCTGAATTTTAATTCGCATCACATATGGTATGGTACCTCCGTTTTGAGAAAATATCAAATTAGTACATCAGTCAAGTTTTCCGTAAAAAAACTAATGGTCTGCCAGGTGTCAACCCCTGAAACTTGACACGTGTTTTAGTATAAAAAAAAATAAAAATAAAAATCTTTAAAAATTAATTAAAATTTTTTAAAAAAATTGAAAAAAGAAAAAAGAAAAAAGAAAAAGAAGAGAGATGGCTGAGCCACCCCTCTTCTTTTTCTTTTTTCATTTTTTTTTAAGTTTTAAATATTTTAAATATTTTTAATTTTTAATTTTTTTTATAATAAAACACTTGTCAACTCTCAGGGTTGACACTTGGTGGGCCGTTAGTTTTTTAATGGGAAATTTGACTAAGGTACTAATTTGGTATTTTCCTAAAACGGAGGTATCATATATGATGCGAATTGAAACTCAGGTACTAAAAAATAAAATTTTTCAAAACTCAAGGACCAAAAACATATTTAACCCAAAATTTTATTTAAATCGGCCGTGAGAGATAACTCCTTACACCGAACTATTCAGATCGTAAGAAATAACATATCACACATGACTAACCTTCATTTCATAAATGACTCGTGATAGCAAATCTAAAGAGAAAAAAATTCTTATTCAAAGCAAAAATATAACCAACAAACAGTAACAGCAGCCAGGGAGTAGATGAACAGCACAATACAGAAGTAGATGGACGCATGCATAGCGGAGAAACCAAAATTGCTGATCTAGTCGGAGAACACCTACAAACAAAATAAGAAACCAGATTGAGAGGAGGAGGGTAGGAGCCGAGAATAAAAATGAAAAGTGAAAAGAGGGAATAGATCTGCTCCCTCCTCCTCTCAAATCTATTTTCTGATGAGTGAAATCTAAGGCCGACTTCTCATTTACTATGCTATGATGTCGTTGTACCAATGTATAATCATTAACTAAATGTGTTAAGAGGACTTAACAGCTAAACAAAATTTGCTTGTTAAAATATATCTTTCCACATATTATAAGCACTCTACTTTTTTTCTTCATTTCAAAAAAAAAAAAAATCTAAATTTTGAATTAGAAATTAATTTTAAAATAGCTTACTAGAAAGAAGTTTGATTACATTGAGCCATTGAGGCCCTTCTGTTAATTATTAGGCTCCATTTCCTTATTTTTGGCTAATTAATTGTTTTACAAAAATAGTCTGTTAGTACTGTAACTAAAGTTACAAAGGCCTATTGGCCTGAAATCTGAAAAAGGTGGCCGGAGATTCCTTTTTCGGAATAAGGGCAATTGCTGTTGCATTGATCAATTTAGGAATGATACCACCATGAGAGAAATACAGAACATCTGCAGTAAAATCATTTTTGAAATATTTGTTTTCAGTCTATTTTAAGTGTTAAATTATTATCATATACTATAATATTAAGATTATTCTATTACATATTATTTCACTCCTTATAAAAGTTATTCATTTTTTTTTGTTTTAATGAAATAGTCATTTCACGTTTCAAAGGTAATTTTAAAGTCTGAAATGACGAGTCCCACTTGTTCTCACAAAACCTCGGCACATACTCACGTTGTCTCATGTATTTGGGTTGCAATTAGGCCCGCTTTATATATCAATCTTAAGGTGCGTTTGGCATTGCGATTTCGTATATAAAAAGTGTAATTTTAAACTAAATCGCAGAAAACAAATCGTTTAAAATTGCTTTTTTAAAAAATTGTCATTTGAAAACGCACAATTTGAATGACTAAAATATGATTTTAAAGGTCAAACTGCAATTTTGTCAACCGCTTAATTAAATTTTAAAACATCACATATTTAAAATAACAAATCCAATCAGACCCTTAATAAAAGGGTTTATAGTAATAAATTCTGACATTGAATCTCGTGTACTAAGAAAAAATAATTGTTTTCTAATTCATATTGATAGAATAATTAGTAATTAATGGCTAGTTTGGCAACCCATTTTCATTCTCCTTCTATTTCTTTCACTTCTTTCAAAAATATCAAATCAAAAACATTCTAACTTTTTTACACTTTTTATATCACATCAATTATATTTTATTATTATTCAAATAAAAAAAACCCAGAACAAAACTTTTTTACTTTTCAATAAAACATTCTCAAATTTTATATCACATCAATCACTTCTTACTATACAACACACAAATATTCCACAACACAATTACTTACCAAACAAGCCCTAAACTTTTGATTTTATTATATTTAACGGACAGTTTTTAATAAATGGTCTAATTTTGTTACACATCTAATATTCTAATGTAATAAAATGGTCTCATTTTGGTTGGGAGGCAACTAGTCCCACACCACATGGTTCAGTTACAAGGAAAAAGATGACTAATCAGACGTACGGCTTATATGCTCCAGTCTATGCCGTGTCTGTCACTCCCTCAGGCCTCAGACAAGACAAGATAAGACGGCATCATTTATGAAATGGGAGAGAGAAGAAAGGTCACCCTTCTCTTTTATCTTTTCGGAGCAAGATTCATTCTGGGAAGATGAAGATCGCTTCTTTCTCTTTTCACCAATGTATGTATCTTTTCTTACTTGATTTTCAGAGAAAAATCTGGGTTGGTGTTCTGTTTTCATGTGTGTTTGAGGCCTAAACTAACCAAACAATGGAGCTCTTGGTGCTCTCCACCCTTCAATGGAAGATGCACGTCACAAGGAGGCTTGGGATGAAGACCCATCTCCACTTGGAATTCCTTAGCCGATTTCAGCGTCTCCTCCTCTCTCTGGTCTCCGGCAAGGGCCCATAGCGTGTCCTCAGATCGGACAGCTCCAATACATCGATAGAAGCTTATGCGAAGCTTTTGATTTGTTATTATGAAATATACACACAGGTGACAGGCCCAATTTAAGAGGACAAGTCGCATTTTAGCTGAGAGCAAACGCGTCCCACATCGCTCAGGTACAACAGTATAGATGAGTTTATAATGCAAAGCAGAACACAGGAGCTCGTCCTTCGGGGCATCCGGTTACAATGGTCTCTTGCCTAGTAGAACTCGCGCATGTACCAATGTTATAATACGTCATAGCTCACTAACTTACTAATTTGTAACTTTCTAACTTATGACGTATTAATAACATTTTATTTACCAAATTAACTAGACGGGTTGCCCGGTAATCTAAATGGACAGAAGTATACTATTTTTATCTTTTTTTTTTTTTTTTTTCAATATAACAGATACCACCTAAGATAAAATTGAAAATCAAATTTTTCTTAATTAACATTTAAATTTGCTGTCAGTGATGAAGATTGGATATTGCTTCAGTTTGGATTCAAGCTAGTGTATTCCAACTTAAAAATATATGATCATTCTTAGTCAAGATGTGTATATTTTAATTAAATATATTTTTTTGGTTGCTTTTTTTTTAAAAAATAAAATAAAATAAAAGTTATTTTATATCAATATTTTTATGTTGCGAATAAAAATTGATATTTATAAATTAATATAATTAAATGAAAAAACATAAATGATATCTCTCTTTCCATCATTCTCAAACAAACAAGCCCTCTTAAACGCTTTGTTGTCACTTAGACCCTGAATATGGGAAAAATAGAAAATCTAACTTTTTTTTTTAAAACTGATGAATGAGAAGCAAATCATCAAATGAGAGTTTTGTTTCCAAGAGGTAGCTTAATCGGTTGGGGACTATGCCTCATGAAGTTGAGGTTATTAGTTCGAATCCTCTCCTCTTCTTGTGTGAATATGTAAAAAAAATAAAAAAAAAAAAAAAAAATCAATGAGAGTTCTCTTACCCAAAGGCACGGCACGTTCATTAAATAAAAATGGGATAATTATAAGAAATCCCTCAAAATTATATGTCGTTTTTAATGTGGCTCATTGAATTATCAAGTGTATTAATATGACCTTCCAAACTACCAAAGAGTGTCAAAAGACCAATTTTATCTAAATATTCTTATAATACATTTGTCACTTGTCATATATTCAACTAAAAATTAATGAAAATTAAAATAATTTAAAAATATTAAAAAAAATAAAAAATAAGGTAGCCAGCACCCTATTTTGGCCAAAGGGGTGGCCCATAGCCAATTTGGAGGTGGTTTAAAGAGCAAAATAGGGTGGCCGAAACCATCCCCAAGAGCCTTGGGGGTGGCTCGGCCACTCCTATTTGGCTTGGAAGTTGGTTTGGCCACCCTAGACTGGCCGGTTTGGGGTGTTTAGACCGGCCATGGGGTTGGCTCAGCCACCTCTCTTTTGTTTTTTTACAACCCTCTTTTTTGAATATATTTAATTTTTCTTTGATTTTTAAATTCTATAAATTTTATTTTATTTTAATTGAATATATGACATGCGATAAGTTTATTATAAGAATATTTCGACAAAATAATTCTTTTCGACATTATTTGATAGTCTGAAGGTCATATTATAAAGTCAGTGTGCCCTGCTACTGGAAGTCTGGAACGAAGAAGACATAGTAATAATACGAATAATAATAAGTAAAAAAAATGAACCAGAGATTATTACCGTTATACCACACACTCAGAGGCTCAGAGGCTCAGAGCTTAGCTACTCTTCAATTCAATCCTACAATCTTTCTTTCATTCACACCGCATCTCCATCTCCAATTCCTCTCTCATCTAACTTTCCCATCTCTCTTTTCTCCATATTTGTATATATAAACCCAATCTCTCACACGCCTATTTCTCAGATTTTCCATGGCGACGCTACCACAATCCATCACCATCTCTTCTCTTTCCAATCTCAGACCGTCCCTCCCGCCGGCGCTCACGTCTTCTTCTGCGCTTTCCCTTTCTCGACGCCGGAAACCTGGCTTTTTTCCCGGATTCTCCGGCCTCAGGATCCAATTGCCTTCGAGCCGATCCGTCTCTTCGTTGAGCTCCAGAAAACCTAGGGCTCTTCGCCCAAGTGGTCACATCGTTTGCGAAGCTCAGGACACTGCTCTTGATGGTAAGTTTATTGCTCGAAAATTCTTTTATTTGTTAAATTCTTATTCGAATTCATTGACTTGTTTTAGTTGATTTCGAATTGAGATTGTTTGGTTGATGAATGTGTATTGGAAAAAGAATTGGGGGAATGGATGATCATACTTTATCTGTATGCATATGGGTTTGATTGAAGTTCTGCAGTTATTTTTTTTTTCTTCCGTATGGGTTGAATTGAAAAGGGATAGTCTTTTACTATCTGATCTGACAAGAGTCGAATGTCAACATCTTGCAACTGGGGTAACGATACATGGATGAATTGTTTTCTTCCAGTTTGGGGCCAAGGCTTGACCATATCCAAAATCCAAATGTATATGATCAATGTGCATGAACTTGGAAAAGAAAAACATCTGCATGTTGCTTGTGCTCTGTCCCACTGTTTGAATTACAATGAGCTATGGATGAACAGATGGAAGGAAGTTGAACACTTATTAGTTCTCTATTGGAAGCTTCTTGTTGAAATATATGTTTACCATAATTTCCACCACATGATATTGACAACCTCTTTAAATTTTAAGACTGTTTCTAGCCCACGCTTAATATCATAAATCACTTGCAAAAACGCTCTGTTTATACCCTTCCGAAAAAAATTATACGCCTTGCTTAGAACTCCAACTTGTTTGGCTTGCATTATCCTTCAAGTCTGGCATCTTTAGTACTCTGTAGACCGGTCTAAATCTATTTAATCACCTTTTGCGTTGGGTACGAATGTTCACATATTTAAATCTATTATCTCAGTTTCAAGCACTTGATAGTCAGATCGCTTACACACATACACACACCTTCTTACTGCAGAAATTGTTTATGTTGATGTAAGGGGGACATGGAATTCACAACAAAGAACACATGTTTGCGTGCACATACACTTATACATACACGCAATTGGCTAGACTACCATGAGATCTGATTACCATAACACTAGCTGAAGGAGGCAAGCTAGCTTGGTTGGAAAACAAGAGTCTCAATCTCAAATGAAATGGAACCCTAAAAGACCAAACAACAAATACTATGGAGCACACATACACACACATTCTTACTGCAGATATTGTTTATGTTAATGTAAGGGGGACGTGGAAATCACAACAAAGAACGCGTGCACGCACCAACATATACATACACACAATTATCTAGACTACTGAAATGAGATCTGATTACCATAACACCAGCTGAAGGAGGCAAGTTAGCTTGGTAGGAAAACAAGAGTCTCAATCTCAAATGACATGAAACCATAAAAGATCAAACAACAAATTCTATGGAGGACAAAATGAAATCTAAACAGCTGAAGTACAAATAATGAAAGATAAAATACCTTTTTATTTTTTAATTGTTATCATCATCATCATCATCATTATTGCTGTTGTTATTGTTGCTGTGTGCAGTTGTTAATTTCCATTGGGTACAAATGTGTGCATATCTAAATCTATTATACTAGTTCCATGCACTTGATATTCAAATGACTTACACACACATACACTCACACACATCCTTACCTGAGAAAATTATTTATGTTGATGGGAGGGGCACATGGAAATCACAACAAAGAATACTCACATATGCACACCCCAACACATAGACACAACTGGCTTGACTACTGAAATGAGAACTGATTACCATAACTCTAGCTTAAGGAGGTAAATTAGGTAATTAGGTTGGGAGGAAAACAAGAGTCTCAATTTCAAATGAAAGGAAACCCTAAAAGATCAAATAACAGATACTACGGAGGACAAAAATGAAATCTCAACAGCAGAAGTAAAAAAAAGAAAAGATAAAATACTTTTTCCTTTCTTAATTATTATTACTATTATTATTATTATCATTTCGTAGTTTAGTTCGTCTGCAAAAGAATGATTTTAAGGCTGATTGATATGAATTAATTTAAAAAGTGAAAGAAAAATATAATTAGACTGCTGGCTATGAGTAGCTTCGTGGATGCAATGCTGAGCATTACCCACAACACAGGATTTTCCTGCTATGATTCCTAGAGGTAGCACTGGTTCCAAAAAATTTACTGATTACAAGCTAAATTACATGACTGGCATCACATGTAACATATGGAATTAGTTTGTAGTCAGTAATTCGTCACCAATTCAACTCTTTATTTCATGATTGACCTTTTACTCTCAATTCCTTGTTGGAACGTCTAGCAGCTTGTTCGAGATTGTGTTAGGAAGCTTAAAAAGTACTTTTAGAACCTAAAAAGTGTGCCAAATAAAAAGCTGGTATGTTTGGTAAAAAAACTCCAAAATTACTTCTTCGGACTTTTTTACTCTAAAAATTACAAAATCGCACTTTTGGAAAAAGCTTAAAAATGAAGCTTTTCCTAAGAAGCTCTTTTTGACTTCAAAAGCTCTACAGAGATATCTGACATGGGCAATAGTTCATTTTTCACCATTGGGCCTTGGTTCAAGTGGTAAGAGGGTAAAGGTAGGGTTTTTGATTGAAAATTAGCAAATTAGTATTTGCAATTTGAAAGTTCCTAGGTTCAAATGTTACCAACAAAGAAAGCATTTAGTTCGTGCTCTTGAATAACTAGCATTGTCTGATACATGCTACGAAGTTGAAAGGACTACAATTAAGTTTTACTTGGTAAATCAATGTTTCAGGTTTTTTCAGATAAATTTGTTTGAAATTTCAAATGATCCTGTTAACAGCTACAATTGTGTGCCCTTTTCTGTTTGTGTAGGAATAACTTCAAAAACATACCATGGTTCCATATATTTAATGCTAATTCATTTGTTTAAAATTTAACTCATTGGCTTTGGAAAAATATTTAATTCTATCTCCTTCTAGCTAGGTACTTCTCTTATATACTTTCTGTATATTGGGTTGCATTTTTCGTAGTTTAATAATATTTCGATTACTTATAAAAAGAAAAAAAAAATACTGGATATCTTTGTAGTTGTTCCATGAAACGCACCCAATTGCTTCTTCACAGTTGAATTTGACCTCTTCCTTTCACTTTCAAAATTTCAGTTCCCACTGTGACCGATGCTACATGGCAATCACTTGTCCTCAAGGCTAATGGGCCTGTTCTGGTTGAGTTTTGGGCTCCATGGTGTGGGCCCTGCCGTATGATCCACCCCGTAATTGATGAACTATCAAAGCAATATGCTGGGAAGCTCAACTGCTTCAAGTTGAATACTGATGATAGTCCTTCAATTGCAACCCAATACGGAATTCGAAGCATCCCAACAATCATGATCTTCGTCAATGGTGAGAAGAAAGATGCAGTAATTGGCGCTGTGCCCAAAAGCACACTAACTGCCAGCATCGAGAAATTCTTGTAGGGGCGGGTTTGAAATGTCTTTCTCGATTCCGCTTTATTCTTTTGAAAGTTTTTTTCATGTTTAGTTTGAAAATCTCTTACCTTTTTGTATAATTTTGGAAGCTTCATGTATCAGGTTTTCTTTTGATGATAAATATTCATGTTTTGTGAGTGATGCATTTCTTAATAATAAATGTGTTAGGGTTTATGCCTTAAAAGTCAATTCTTTTTTGTATAACATTTTGGTTTATTAAATAAAGTTGTTTATTTTCTGAATTATAAGAAAACATTAGGCATATTATTTTCCACGTGCATATTATTCTATGTATGTACATGTAGATGTAGTCCTTTAGTTACATTAAATACGGTTTGAAGTGTGTTAATGAGAATATATGATGAAGGACGATCTGAGGAGACGCCTTGAAAGGTTGACAATGTCGTCTCGGACTATATCCGAGACGGGGTGTCTAGATTGGCACATAGTCGAGATGTGTCAATAGTGTCTCGGTAAAATGCCGCAATTCAACCTCGGCAAATAACCGAGACCCAACTCGGTTCCCTTCGGCAAATAACCGAGACCCAGCTTGGTACATCGAATCAGAAGACTCCTACGGAAGGATCAGCCGAGCGGATTTTCTGGAAAGGCAGCCTAGCAGATTTTCTAGAGATTTTTGTGCAGAAATCATGGAAGAATTGTTGACTTCTATATTTTAATTTTTTTTGATAATTATCTTGTCATACTTTTCCTTAAATCATGGGATTATCATGTCCATCCAATCTCCTCTCATTAATGAGGATTTGATGGTATCTTTTTACTATTATTTTATTCCTTATAAGCTACTAGGACTTCACTATAAATAGGGAGACAATGTAAGAAGCATGATATATTTTTGAATCTTTGATTATCATTTGAACTGAAGTTTTCTCCTTCAACTTGTGAGTTGAACGTTAGTGTTTGAGAACACAGATTCTCTTCACTCCTATCCGTCTGCGCTACGTCAATATATATCACACAAAAAATCTGAATTATAAACATTGTAACTTATAAGTTATAAACTAATGTTCATAATCAGTAATAAAATTGAGCATCTCATTTAATAAGACTATAATATATCTCTTGATGATCTATCATGATCATGGAAGTGGATGCGGAGGCTTCTAATTGATATACTGGTGTGGTTACAATGCATTGAACAAACTACGTTAGTTGTTTTTCAATATAATTGTTGTCAATATGAATAATTGGAACTTACAACTGCTTACAAAATTGACTCTTAATCCTGAGAGAAATGTGGACTCAAATGTGAAATCTCGATATGTTGGATGATCACATATAACATTGTGGGAACACTACTCTTTAAGATGGAATCCATAATTCTTTAATTTGATCAAAGTTACTTGAAATATCCCATTGAGATAAATTTAAATGATAATTGCACTATTAGTTCCTGAGGTATGCCATAATTACAAATCACTCACTATGGTTTAAAAAGTTCATGGGAGGTCTTTGTAGTAAAAAAAAAATTGGGATGTCTAGCATTTTTCAATTACAAAACGATCCCTGGAGTCAAATTCTGTTAAAAATTTTGACAGATTCTGTTAAATGCCACGTCAGCATTAAATCAAACCAATAAGATGGCGACACGAGTCTAGCTGAATAAAAAATATATAAATTTATTAAAAAATAAATAAATAAACTTATTTTTAAAAAAAGAAAAAAAAGGCCCCCCCCCCCCCCATTTTTGTTTTGCATTATGTTATGCACACCCGACTCGATATATTTTGAAGCCTAAGGCAACAAGGTTAAGTGAGGCATTTATATATATATAAATTAACTTTCTCATTTTTTGGGATGCAAAATTGTTATCTTTTTAAATTCTGATTGGAATTTTGGTTGTTCAATGCTCATCACAAGGTCCAAAAAATCTCTACCCACAATATAATTGAATATTATTATTATTTTCATTCTCTCCTTTATTTTCAAGAATAGAACGTTTAAAGTTGGAAAATAGATTTTATTTAAGAATGTCTTAAATATTATTTGATTCTCTTATTTAATGCTATCAATTTTAAATGATATTAATGCCTTTCTAATTACTTATTACTATAATTAGGGCATTAATTAAATAATGTTAACTAAATTAAGCCCTCAAATATTTTTTCATAACTATTTTTTATTATATTCATTAATTTTTTTTTCCATATAAAGCCGGCCTTGATGCTATGCTTTCATGATGCTTGTTCTTGAATTTTTTCGCTACATATTTGAGATATATTCCCCACAAAATGATGGTTTTGAATACTTAAAGAGGGAAATGGTCTGCAATTTCATTCAATATGTAGCTTGAAAAGCAGAATTCAAGGAGCTTGCTTTTTGTGACATATTCAAATCAAGAACTTTTGAATTCTTCAGAGTTGTTGGTGAAATTGTATAATGAGCTTTGAAAATAAGCTGAAAAATATACTTTTGTTTCTTTTTCAATTAGTGCAATTATATGGCATAGAAGATGCAATTCGGGGCAGCTACAACAGCTGGCTTGAATTCAGACTTGATCTTATTACGACTCAGTTCTTGTGCCTATTTCTTTAGGATGTATGATCTGTCTTGACCCAACAACTTTAGTCCGATTGGCAAATGAAATAAAAGACTTCAGTTTATAATTTTCATATTCATATTCAGATTGAGATTGTTAGGTTGATGGATTTTGGTTTATTTATGATTTGTTGCAATTCTAATGCTCCATTTGTTTCGACGGAAATAAAATATTTTTAACGAAATTATTTTTCAGAAAAAAAGAAGTGATTTTTTTGAAAATATCTTCTGACGTTTGGCTCGTACGAAAAAAATCACCAACAACGTAAAACGGAATCCGGCGACATCCGGCCGCCGCTGCCGGATTCCACCGGCCAAATTCCTGCGAACCGGATGCTTGTGGACCGCTTTTATATATAAAGTTATAATGCCACTCGAGATAGTTATCCTCTTGAGTCGGAAGGCTTCTTCTGTTGTATATACACTAAGCTTTTTATATATACACTAACATAGAGCGCGAGTTTTTCATTATAATTTAATTTTAAAATTTTTTTATGGAAACATCTTAGAAAAAAAATAACAAAAAATATAAATAATAATAATAATAATGTAAAAGAAAAACTGACATTAAACAACAAAAAAGAGTCATAAAATGTTCCTTGTAATAGATTTCACTAACCTAAAACTATTTTATATATTAAGTTTTGTTCTTTTTCGACCTACATTTTATTAACCAACGTTAGTGAAATTTTTGCATAAATGTTGAACATATATACACCCAATTAAGTATGAAACAGCTAGAATCCTTTGGGCTATTTAACAATTTTAGCCACCATAAAATCATTTAAAATGTTAAATTTTGATTATTAAGGAGGTAATATTATATATTATTTTTAGTGCATTATTTTATACTTTTTTTTACTGCCGATGCTTATTAATGTATTTGGAATATTTTGGCTTAAAAATGTTCATTTAGCTTCTAGCTTAACTATTCATCTTCTCATTCTCACGCTTCTTTTCAATGATTACATTATAATTCAATTTCAAACATCTTTTTATGAAAACGCCTTTGAAAAGAATAGCAAAAATATAAATAATAATGAAAAAGAAAGTTGTTAGTAAATCCTTTTAGTTCTTTTTCAACCATTGTTAGTAAACTTTTTGCACAATTATTGAACTTATATGCACCTAATTAAGTATGAAACTAGTAGAAATTTTTGGCAAATTTACCAATGTTAGCCACATAAAATCATTTACACTGTTAAAGTTTAGTTATTGGGAAGGTAATATTATTATTTTTAGTGCATTATTCAACAATTTTTTCTTTTGTGCTGATACTTATTATTATCATTAAAATATTTGAGCTTAAGAAGGTTCATTTTAGCCCTGTTGTGAAAACTATAAATCAAAATCACAAAAAAAAAAAAAGGTTGTAGAGGAGTTCATTAAATTCAAATAATTGTTGATTTATGTTCTATGATGATACTTGGGTAGATCGAATTAAATCAACATTAAACAACTAAACCAATTTCAATTCTTAAATTTTGGTATTTTTTTTCAACCAACTTTTTATTAATCATTGCTAGTGAAATTTTTGCATAGCTATTGTCACGTATATGCAACAAGTATGAAATAGTTGGAAAGTTTAGCCTATTTAAAAATGTTAGTCATCCTAAAACCATTTAAAATTTAAAATTTGGTTATTGGGAGATAATATTATTATTTTTAGATCATTATTTACAATTTTTTCTTTAGTGCTAATACTTATTATTGTCATTAGAATATTTTGGCTTAAGAAGATTCCTTTAGCTTTGAGCTTAATTATTCATTTTCCAAATTTTATACTTCTTTTGAATGAATACATTATAATAAAATTTCAAAAATCTTTTTGCATAAATGTCTTAGAAAAAATAGCAAAAAATATAAATATTAATAATAAAAAAGAAAAGAAAGAAAATAAAGGTTATAGATGAAATCATTAAATTCAAACAATAGTTGATCCTACAAACACAAAGCACCTTGATATCCGGGACTTTTCGGGGTTCCTTGGGTGATTCATGCTTTGAGTTTGTGGAGTTTCAGATCTGAGATACTTCAACTCCGAGACGAACTTTCGTCCGAGGCTTTATAGTCCAAAGGGGTTTTATCCTATAAGGTCTTAGTAACCTCTGAGGTAGTTTATGACTAAGATGACCCAGTCGGGTTGGGCCCCTAGATCAGACTTTTGGGACCAGGTGTCCTCGGGGTTATTTATTTCTCTAACAAGACATAAGTCTATTTAAAAGGAGCTTGTGTAGGCATTAGATGACACACTCTTGATCTCATAATCATAATTGAGAAGTAACTTTATAGGTCTCAAAATCCTAGACTTCACGTGTGGATTGAGCTTGGAGCAAGATGATTTAAATCAGCCCATCAATCTTGATAGCCTACTTTGGTATAGATATTGTTCTTGTCTTGAAAATTTTTGTTTTGTTTGATATTATGCTATGCTTTCATGATGCTTGTTCTTGAATTTTTTCACTGTATCTTTGAGATATATTGCCAACAAAATGATGGTTTTGAATACTTAAGAGGGAAATAGTCTGCAATTTCATTCAATATGTAGCTTGAAAAGCAGAATTCAAGGAGCTTGCTTTTTGTGACATATTCAAATCAAGAACTTTTGAATTCTTCAGAGTCGTTGTTGGTGAAATTGTATAATGAACTTTGAAAATAAGCTGAAAATTATACTTTTGTTTCTTGTTCAATTAGTGCAATTATATGGCATAGAAGATGTAATTCGGGGCAGCTACAACAGCTCGATTGAATTCAGACTTGATCTTACGATTCAGTTCTTGTGCCTATTTCTTTAGGATGTATGATCTGTCTTGACCCAACAACTTTAGTCCGATTGGCAACTGAAACAAAAGACTTCAGTTTATAATTTTCATATTCAGATTGAGATTGTTAGGTTGATGGATTTTGGCTTATTTATGATTTGTTGCAATTCTAATGTTATGTATCTTTCGACGTAAAATGTTTTTCGTTGTAAAATATTTTTCTTTGAACATATTTTTCGACGTTTGGCTCGTACGAAAAAATCACAAACGGCCTAAAACAGAATTTGGCAACGTCCAGCCGCCATCGTCAGATTCCGGTGAACCAGATTTCGGCCATGAGATCAGCAACTATGATGCTTGTGGAGTGCTTTTATATTTACTGTTATAGTGCGCCACATTTATACTCTTAAGAGTCCATTTGGGTTTGCGCTGTCAAAAAGCGCGATTTAAAAATAACGATTTTAAAATGTGCGATTTGAAAAAATGATTTTTAAAAACGCAATTAAGCGTTTGGCAAAATCGCAATTTAACCTTTAAAATCGCTGGTTAGCCTTTAAAATTCTGCGTTTTCAAAAAAGTACCCCACTTGCTGCAATTTGAAAATGCAGTTTTATGCGTTTTCAAATCCCAATTTTTAAAAAACGTAATTTCCAAATGATTCATTTTTTGTGATTTGATTTAGAATCACACTTTTTGTCTACGAAATCATAACTTCATACGCACCATGAGTTTGGAAGGCTTCTGCTTTTATATATACACTAACCTATAACTTGCGCTATGCGCGAGTTTTCATTATAATTTAATTTTAAAAATTCTTTTAAGGAAAAGTCTTAGAAAAAAATAACTAATAATAATAATAATAATGAAAAAGAAATACCAACATTAAACAACAAAAAAAGTCATAAAATGTTACTTGTAACAGATTTTACTACCCTAAAACTATTTTATATATTAAGTTTTGTTCTTTTTCGACCTACATTTTATTAACCAATGTTAGTGAAATTTTTGCATAGATGTTGAGCGTATATGCATCTAAGTATGAAACAACTAGAAATTTTTGGGCTATTTAACAATTTTAGCCACCCTAAAACTATTTAAAATGTTAAATTTTGATTATTAAGGAGGCAATATTATATTTTATTTTTAGTGCATTATTTTACATTTTTTTTTAGTGCTGATGCTTATTAACATATTTGGAATATTTTGGCTTAAAAAAGTTCATTTTGCTTCCGGCTTAACTATTCATCTTCTCATTCTCACGCTTCTTTTCAATGACTACATTATAATTTAATTTCAAACATCTTTTTATGAAAACACGTTTGAAAAGAATAGCAGAAAATATAAATAATAATAATAAAAAAAGAAAGTTTTGAATAAATCCTTTTGGTTCTTTTTCAACCTATGCTTTTATTAACCATTGTTAGTAAACTTTTTGCACAATTATTGAACTTATATGCACCTAAGTATGAAACTAGTAGAAATTTTTGGCAAATTTACCAATGTTAGCCACCCTAAAATCATTTAAACTGTTAAATTTTGGTTATTGGGGGAGGTAATATTATTTTTTTAGTACATTATTTAACAATTTTTTCTTCAATGCTGATGCTTATTATTGTCATTAAAATATTTGGGTTTAAGAAGGTTCATTTTACCCCTATTGTAAAAACTATAAATAAAAATCATGAAAAAGGAAAAAAAAAATTAAAAAAAAAAAAAGATTGTAGAGGAATTCATTAAATTCAAATAATTGTTGATTTATGTCCTATGGTGATACTTGGGTAGATCGAATTAAATCAACATTAAACAACTAAACCCTTTTTCAGATCTTAAATTTTGGTATTTTTTTTCAACCAACTTTTTATTAATCATTGCTAGTGAAATTTTTGCATAGGTATTGCACTTATATGTAACGAAGTATGAAACAGTTGGAAAGTTTAGCCAATTTAAAAATGTCAGTCAATCCAAAACCATTTAAAATTTAAAATTTGGTTATTGGGAGGTAATATTATTATTTTTAGATCATGATTTAACAATTTTTTCTTTGGTGCTAATACTTGTTATTGTCATTGGAATATTTTGGCTTAGGAAGATTCCTTTAGCTTTCAGCTTAACTATTCATCTTCCAAATTTTATACTTCTCTTCAATGACTACATTATAATAAAATTTCAGAAATCTTTTTGTAAAAATTTCTTAGAAAAGAATAGCAAAAAAATATAAATATTAATAATAAAAAAGAAAGAAAGAAAAGAAAGGTTATAGATAAAATCATTAAATTCAAACAATAGTTGATCCAATTAAACCAACATTAAACAATAAAGAACAATCATAAAATGGTACTTGTTATTTTCAACGTGAAATCCCCGAGATTCTTCTCTCTAGCGCTCTATCCTTAGACCTAGAGTTGAAGCCTTTTCATCTGGCCCCCACTGGGTCTAGAGTTTGTGTTTTTCTTTCCAGAAAAAAGTGTTAGAAGCTATTGTTTACTGTATCATTTGTCTTCCTGTTCGGGTGATCTGTTTCAACGGGAAGTAATGGAGGCTTTATCATTTATGTGGGGGAATTTTACTTTATCAGAAAGAGAAGATGCAGAGGTAAAGATAGGGGATGATTGCATTGAGCCCATCTCTTGTAGGGGCCAATCCTGCCTTGTGGGAAAACTCTTAGCCGACAGAGTGGTCCCAAGGGACTACATTCGGGTCCACATGATGCGTGCATGGAAGACTCTTGGGGCGGTTGGTTTTAAGATGCTGGGAGATAACTTATTCTTGATGGAGTTTGAAAACTCTTGGGAAAAGATTAATATCCTAGAAGGTCGACCATGGCTTTTTGATGGAAACCTCTTTGCTGTGATGCCTTTTGATGGTCTTACTCCCCCATCTGAATTGGTTTTTGAAAAAGCTGCTTTCTGGGTTAGGATGTATAACCTTCCTTTGGCATGCATGGGTTCGGATATAGGGAAACAGATTGGAGCAACTGTGGGAGAAGTTGTAGAAGTTGATCAGAATGATGGAGAGGTAGAATGGGGGGAGTTCCTACGCGTTAGAATTATCATTGATCTTACAAAACCATTAGACAGGGGTCGAAAAATCAATATCAGGAACAAATCTACTTGGGTGATGTTTAAATATGAGAAGCTGCCTAATTTCTGTTACCACTGTGGTGTGGTGCGCCATAGTCGGAGAGGCTGTGTTGCAAAAAGCTTGAGGGGGGAGGGAAGCTTGTCTAGGGATACTCCATTTGGCCCTTGGCTTAGAGTTCCTCCTGTTTTTCGCAGATGGAAGGGGGACTCTGGCTCCGGTGGAAAAGGGAGTTCAAACCTGAGCTCCGAGCCTAAGGTGTCGAGTGCAGATGATGGGCTCATGGCGGCGGAGATGTCCTCGGGCGGTAGCGGTGATCCACAGAATTCAAACTGTTCTCCGGGACAGCAGGATCGGCGGGAATCGGGGGACAAACGCCCGGGATCTTCGGGATTAAGCGTCTTGAAGCTTGATATCCGGGAGATTAATTCCCTCCAGCATTCAATTGACCCAGTAACGGAAGGAGCGTTTCAGAAGAGGAAAGATTGCATGGCGGGTTCGGAGGGAGTTGAAAAGGAAAAAACGGCGATTCTGGGATGCGAAAGAATTGAAGCCGAGGCCTTAAATGATAGTCTAATGGGGGAAACGATTTTTATACCCGCTGACGAGGCTCCAGTTAATGTCCAAGAGATGGAGCAAAATTCATTAAAAGGCCGGGGGAGTGGGCCTCCTTCTCGGTATGTGGGGAATTGGGACTCAGATTTGGGCCGGATGAAATGGCAGGCGATGGGTGATGGGCTGCACGAAGTCCAGCTCCAATGGGACCCGAAAGCAGCTTCTTATTTCCCTTCAGTTGTCCCCAAAATTTTAAAACAGGAAGCCACGCGTAAGCCTTTTATTTCATCATCCAAAACAGGAAAAGAGAAAGGTCCAGATGCTACTTTAAAGGACCACAGGGGAAGCACTCGGAAGCTTGGGAATTTTCTTCATGGTCAAAGCAGAAACAGGAAGCAAAAATGGAAGCAACGGAAGGAAAAGTTGCAGAAGGAGGACTGTCTAGTGGGGACATCTGACTTGGGGGGAGATTCTCAGGATGGAAAGAGGAAGCTTGTTGTACTCAACGACGGTGGATTTTCAAATAAACAGAGAAGACATGAAGGGTGTAGCAACCCAGGCAGGAGCACTTCGGCGGAGGCTGTGGAACAGCCCCGCCGCGAACAATGATTGTCTTCAGCTGGAACTGCCGGGGGCTTGGCAACCCCCGGACAGTTCAATCCCTTTGCCGCATGGTAAAGGACAAGAGGCCCTCTTTGGTTTTTCTAATGGAAACCAAAGTGACTAGCAAGAAGGTACGTTCTCTCCCTTCGAAAATTGGAATGGATAATATGTTTGTTGTGGACTGTCGTGGAAAAAGTGGGGGCTTAATTCTTCTATGGAAGCACTCGGCTTTGGTTGAAATTCAGAACTTCAGTTGTAGCCATATTAATGCTGTCGTTAAAGAGCCAAATGGAGGGATTGTTTGGAAATTATCTTGCTTCTATGGAAATCCAGATGTTCAAATGAGGCCCCAGTCTTGGAGTTTGCTTAGGCACTTGGCAACGCTATCCCCGAAACCGTGGCTTTGCTTAGGCGATTTTAATGAGATCGTGTCTTCATCTGAAAAATCAAGCCACACAGTTCGCCCCCGGGGGCAAATGGCCTCATTCCAAAAAGTGTTGGATGATTGTAGTTTGCTGGATTTGGGTTTCACAGGCCCAAGATATACTTGGTGTAATGGGAGGATGGGTAATGGAATTACAAGAGAAAGGCTGGACAGAGCTGTGGCTAACAATGAGTGGAGTGGGTCTTTTGATGTAGTCTCTGTGGAAGTCCTACCCCGAACAAAATCTGACCATAATCCCATTCTAGTGTTCTTCTCTAAAAATAATGACATGCCTTGGAGAAAAAGGAGGCAATTCAGATATGAGGCAAGCTGGGAGAGGATTCAGGAATATCCCCAATTGGTGAAACAAGTCTGGAGAGCCCGAAATACTTGTGAACCGGTTTGGAGAAAAGTTCGAAATAATCTGAAGTGCTGCCAAAGAGCTTTCCAGAAATGGGTGAGAAAGGATGGGGGAAAAGTGGAGGACCAAATTGTGAAGAAGGAGAGGGAACTCCAAACCCTTCAAATGCAGGAAGTTGATTTTGATATTGACAAGGAGAACCAGATTAAAGAGGAGTTGCAAAATCTCCTTCAGCAGGAAGACTTAAAATGGAGGCAAAGAGCAAAGGAAACCTGGCTGCAATTGGGTGATAAGAACACTAAATATTTTCATGCCAGTGCAAGTCAAAAGCACAGAAGAAATGAAGTGGAAAGCATTATTGATCAACATGGGAGACAATGTTCTACTCGGGGGTCAGTGGAAGAGGCTTTTGTGGATTATTTTCACTCTCTTTTTTCGGCTGGAAGAAACCTGGAGGTAGAGGCTAGCACCAGATTTGTGAAGCGTAAAGTGACGGAGGCTATGAACAGTAAATTGTTAGCAGATTTTACTTTTGTTGATATTTCTACTGCTCTAAACCAGATGGCTGCCCTTAAAGCCCCGGGACCAGATGGATTCACAGCTGGCTTCTTCCAACAGAATTGGGCAACGGTTCACGAGGAGGTTTGCAATGCCATTATTTATTTCTTTCAAACTGGTGTTTTAGATCCCAAGATTAATGCCACAAATATTGCTTTGATTCCTAAAGTTGACTCCCCCAGTAAGGTCACTGATTTCAGACCAATTAGTCTATGTAATGTTATTTACAAACTAATTTCAAAAGTCTTGGCTAATAGACTAAAAGAGATCTTACCTGAAATTATTTCCCCGTCCCAGAGCGCTTTTATTCCTGGGCGTTTGATCACTGACAATATCATTGTAGCATTTGAGATTATGCATTCGATGCAGACCCGTATGTGGAGCAAGGTGGGGTTTATGGGGTTGAAGTTGGATATGAGCAAGGCTTATGACCGGGTGGAATGGCCTTTTCTGGAAGCTGTAATGTCGAAGCTGGGTTTTCATGTTCGGTGGATTCATCTAGTTATGACATGCGTGCGGTCGGTCTCCTATTCTGTGGTGGTTAATGGTCAATCGGTGGGCAATATAGTTCCTTCGAGGGGAATTCGACAAGGAGACCCAATATCACCCTACCTTTTTCTCTTATGTACTGAGGCTCTGAGTGCTTTATTAAGTCAAGCAGTGGAAGCAGGGGTCATCACAGGGGTCCCTTCTTCGCCTAGAGGCCCACGAATCAGCCATTTGTTGTTTGCTGATGATAGTTTGCTGTTCTGTAAAGCAAATTCGGTTGAATGGAGACGCTTAATGAGGATCCTAGAAATCTATGAAAAGGGGTCCGGGCAAAAATTAAACCTCCAAAAGACTGCGATTCTTTTTAGCCGAAATACCTGTGAAGCCAAACGACAGGAGATTCTTAATTCTTCGGGTTTTTCTGAGGTTGAACGGATCGACAAATATTTAGGCCTGCCCTCTTTTATTGGGAAGTCTAAGATTCAGTCTTTCAATAGTATCAAAGATCGGGTGCAGCAACGACTCAATAATTGGAAGATCAAGTTCCTCTCTCAGGCGGGAAAAGAAATCCTCCTAAAAGCAGTGGTACAGGCTATCCCTACATATAGTATGAGTGTTTTTCTTTTACCTACTTCTCTATGTAGGGATCTTGAGGGGATGATGCAAAGGTTTTGGTGGGGGCATATGGCAAATGATTCTAGGGTACATTGGATGAGTTGGAAGAGGATGGGAAGAGCAAAAACGATGGGGGGTCTTGGATTCAGGGATTTGATAATGTTTAACAAAGCACTTCTTGCTAAACAGGGCTGGCGTATTTTGAAATCTCCACATTCCCTTGTTAGTCAGGTGCTGCGGGGAAAATATTTCCCTCATGATTCTTTTCTGTCAGCTGAACTGGGGAATAGACCTTCCTATGTGTGGAAAAGTTTGTTTTTTGCAAGGGAGTTGCTTGAAGACGGTTTGGTGTGGAGAATTGGGGATGGGAGCAATGTGAAAATCTGGAAGGATAGGTGGTTACCAACACCTATTACTTATGCTGTTCAATCTCCTCCCAAGGTCATTCCTGAAGATTCTCTTGTAGCAACCCTTATAGATCAAGAGGCTCACACATGGAATTTGGGGCTCATCAACTCCATTTTCAATCCAGAGGAGGCTAAGGTAATTGCTTCTATGCCTTTGTGTCCTTCTCTTCCTCCGGATAAACTTGTTTGGCAGGGTACCACAGATGGGATTTTCTCTGTCAGGAGTGCATACCATATGGGAATGGAAAATACACTTAGGGTGAGGGGAAGTGCTTCGGGAGAATCTTTTGATAATAGGATTTGGAAGACTATTTGGAAGATGGAGGTTCCAAATTCTGTTAAAATGTTCATGTGGCGGGCTTGTAATGACCTTCTCCCAACAAAATGCAATCTTGTTAAGAGAAAAATGGTGGAAGAAAGTATGTGTCCCTGCTGCTACAGAGAAGAAGAGACGGTGGTACACGTGTTATGGTCTTGTCCGGCTGCCCAAGATGTGTGGGGAAGTGGATCCATGATTTTTCAAAAATGTGCTTTTAATGGAGACAGGATTATGCAGTTTATGGAATTTTGCTTGGACCGGATGAAAATGGATGATTTCAACTTAATGGCTGTTATTGCAAGACGAATCTGGTTAAGACGGAATAAGCTCATTTTTGAATCTTCGTTCTCTCACCCCCAGATTATTTATTCAGAGGCTGTGGCTCAACTTGAGGAATATCAAAGATGCAATAAAAAGGGGGATTATCTCGTTCAGGTGGAAAATATGCAGACCATTCCTAGCCCCCATGTGGAATGGTGCCCCCCTCCTTTGGGTATCATCAAAGTCAACTGGGATGCATCTATTAATACCATAAAGGAGTGGGTTGGCATTGGTATTGTGGCAAGAGATCATTATGGAAATGTCCTTGGAGCAAAATCCCTTACTAAAAAGGTTGTAGCTGTACCAAAGTTAGCGGAGGCTATGGCAGCTTACGAGGCAGTGATTTTTTGTAAAGATGTGGGATTTTATGAGATTATTTTGGAAGGGGATGCAAAACAGGTTGTGGATGATGTGAACTCAAGATCCCCAAAACAGGACGTTTCTGGTCTTTTTGTGGAGGGTATAAAAATGGAAATGCAAGAACTAAGAGGAGTTTCTATCGCTCATGTCAACAGAGAGGCTAACAATGTTGCTCATCTATTAGCAAAAGAGGCCTCCACACTAGAGATGGATGGTGTTTGGCTTGAGGAGTGTCCTAATTTTATTTTGAATGCTGTACTTAGGGAGATTTTGCCTTCCTAGATCCCTATTGTTGGGATCAATTTGTTTACTTTAATGAAGATTGGCTACTTTGTTCAAAAAAAAAAAATAAAATGGTACTTGTCATAGATTTTGCCCCACTAAAGACATTTTATATATTAAATTTTTGTTATTAACCTACTTTTACTAATTATTGTTGGTAAAAAAATTTCACAACTACTTAACGTATATGCACCCAAGAATGAAACTTCTAGATAGTTTTGACCTCTTTAACAATTTTAGCCACCCAAAACCATTTAAATGGTTTAAATGCACTATTCAACATTTTATAAGGGCGTTTCTATACATAAAAATATATGATTACTGATTTGATTTGTTTTTATTTGTTTTCTTACTTAATTTGGATAATAAAACTTGACGTATTGATATAGACAAAAAAATTTAAAAAAAAATTAAAAAAAGAAGAAAAAAACCTATTTGATTTAGATTTTTATTATATGTTGATTTATGCTTATATAACAATATATTATATAAGCATTTTTTCTAGAGGAAAATTCATATTTTCATTAAACTCAGAGAGAAATATCTTGCTCAGCAAGTACAATACTTTGGATAAAAATAAGGTTATCCTTAATCCACATTTGGTCTTGAGATTGGTGAATAGCTACTTTCGCTAAACGATGGGTGTTTCGTTTACCTCCTTTCTAATATGTCCTACGTACCATGATTGGGGACCATTTAGCATTGCTCGAATATTCTCGATCAATTGGCCATACCAACTCCAAAAAGGGCCCTCATATCGGAAAGCATGCACAATTTCCAGCTCGTCTCGCTCAATGATTACTCGTTGGAGCCCCAATGTCTATAAAATTATGTTACGCGCCTTCCAAAGTGTCACTGCCTCGGTTACTGTTAGATTAGTAATAAAAGGCACCGTGGTACATATAGATGCCATAACAAACCCCTCAGCATCTCTAGCGATCACCCCCATACCCATCTTCTTATCTAGTTTATCAAGAGCTGCGTCCCAATTTATTATATAAGCATTTTAAGGATACATTAAAGAGACCATTGTCAGCATTTTAGACTATAACTTATTACAATTCTAGTTATCTTCAAGGATTTATAAGCTGGATCCACCTTGCTCTAATGAAACTTCATAATGTCCCTTTAATAATATTCTTCATGAAAATGACCTAAAATTCATACCAAAAGTCCATAGTTGTATAATAATGTGAAAAAATATAGTATGGTTCTTTTAAGTGATAAAATATTTCTAAACATCAACACTTAAAGTGATGTTAAAATTATTTTAAGAAAATATGTTATTTCTCATATATGGCATCAATAAAGGCTTTGATTTAAATCTGAAAAATTTATATAAATTTTTCCAAGTGAAATTCCAAAACTAACCCCACTTGGGTTCCTTAAGTCAAAGAACACAAAAATATTAATAAAATAAGTGAGATTAAAATGAAATACATTTCTTGAATAATAACTTAATTTCGGACCTAGTAAAATATATATATATATATAGGGGAAAAAGTCATGAAGGTTGTGTAAGGGAGGACAGACTTCTTGGGTCTTTGAGTATCTAGCTCTGAACTAACCTAGATGAACCTTATTGTTCAGGTCTTAGTAGATCATCGCCTACCTTTACCACAATAGCGAGGTAAGTGGTACTCCTTACCCCTTTCAAATGCATTTCAATTTTAAGGATTATCGCTTTTGTTTTATACATGTTATGATATATTACTTTGAAAGTTTAATTACCCTACAAAGAAATGTTTCATTATTTATCTTAAACTATTTTAATGACATATACTTGTTATGTCATTTATCATGATTTGTCAATGCTTCATGTTCTCTTTTTTTGAATGTCATCATATGATTTAAAAGCTCATGGCATCATAAGGATTTATAACCAAGTTGTCACTCAAAAGTGAGTATAAATGCTTAGTATCAAAATGATGAAAATCTTATATTTTAGTAATTTTTCCCAAATGAAGAAAAATTTTCATTTATAGAAAGTTTCTAAATAAGGAAGTTTCCATTTAAGGAAACTTTCCAAATAACGAAAGTTTTACGTAAAGAAGTGGTACTCTTTTCACATGCTAAGTTATATGATTATTAAAAGTTTAAGGAAGTAAATAATAAGCATATGTAAGGTGGAACTACATTATGTAAATGAAGGTTTTAAGACGTTTGGCCTAAAGAAAAGTTAATAGTACGGTAAATGTACTAGGATGGAGTGCACCACACTAAAAGTTACGGTTATGCATGTGAAGGTGTGGCCATCATTAAGTTGCCATGCTGAGTGTACTGAGAAGTTAATCAGCTGGTCAGGCCCTCGGGTCATATTCGCGGCCATAGGAGGACGCAGCTGACGTTGTTTAAATTTTTTTTTAGTTCTTCCTACATATAGGAGGAGTCTCCTGCGGTCTAATGATTTTTTTTTTCCCCAGATTAGCGTCGTTTAGGGGTTCAAACGAATTTAATCAAACAACTCCAATCATTTGCATGGAGTATGTCATTTTGCAGCTAAAACAACTCTAATCATTTGGAGCCGTTCACTGTTCAAACAACTTTAATCATTTGAAGTCGTTTGAATTGTAAAACGATTCTAACTTGGAGTCCAAACCCCATGTGTCAAGTCATTTTTAATCGACACTATTCAAACAACTTAAAATGAATAATATCATTTTTTTTCGCCCAAAAACAACACTATTCAAGTGACTCAAAACAATTTTTTTTTTTTTTTTGGTAGTGTAAAGGTTGAAATTAAAGCGACAGTGTTTACCATCAGAGAAGAGTTGGAATGTGATCATAAGGGTTGAATTTAAGAGTTGAATTTAAAGGGACAGTACTGTTTGTTTTACCATGGGGTAAAATTGGCAATGGTCGATAGATGAAATTGTTTTCTTCCAGTCTGGGGCCGAGGCTTGACATTAATTCAAATGACATGATCAATGTATATTGGAATGGACTTGATTTTCTACATTTTTACCTTAATTTCCACCTTATGACATTGACAACCTCTTCCATGTTTTAAGAATAATCTCATACATAAATCACTTTCAAAAACATTGTTTATGCCTTTCAAGATAAATTTTAATTACTTTGTTGGAGGAATTTCCTTTAAGGCAATATTATTATATTATGCTGGGAAGCTCAAGTTTCACATTTCAACTTCTCCAAATTAATATATAATAAATATTCTTCAATTTTGTCAATGAGCTTGAAATTTGAAGTTCAACATTAGACCCTCTGTTACTGTTAGGGCCCAGCTCCAGTCTTCTCAATCTTCCAACAAGATACTTTTCGTGACATATCTTTTGAATTTGATGAGTTCTTCACATGGACTTGACGAAATTGTATAACGAACTTTGAAAATAAGCTGAAAATATAATTTTCAATTGCTGCCATTGAAGATATAATTCATAGCAGCTACAGCTTGCTTGAATTCAAACTAGTTTGATCGTGATACAACTCAATTCTTGTGCCTAATTTCTTTATAAATTGTTTTGTTTTCACAATGTTATGGGTTCAACTTGATTGTTTCTCTAGAATATATGATCTGTTTTGACGAGGACTTTATTTCTTATTAGAAGTATAAATGCGGATGAGGATCTGATTATTTGTAACATCCGCATTTGAAAAATGCGGATATCATTAATTTTAGATATTTGTATCTGCATTTGCATCCACATCATAATTTTACAAACCGCATCCGCCTAATTATTGCAGTTATTAAATGTGTTATTATCTGGTTGTTATCCGCATATTAGCTAATGGGCCTTTTGGACATATTTTAGTCTTTTGAACAATCTTTAAGTTTCTATTATGAACTATTTTAAATGATTTAGAAAATAATTTGGGCTCTTTTTTTTTTTTAATGTTTTGGACTTGTTTAGTTTTTTTTTTTTAAGCATTAATGTTTTAAAAATATGTTGATTTCACATTACTTTTTCATTTTTGCACAAGTGTTATACAAGAAAGCAAGATAACCAACTAAACCTTCTATATATATATATATATATAATATTTGCGGCATACCCTAAAAAAAATGTGATATTTTAGAGTTAATTTTCAAATAACGGATCAAATGAATCATATTTAGGTCAACCCAACATGATCTGTTTATTAAATGCGTTATGTGGGTCAAATTTAAGCTTTTAGAATATTTCACCATGAGTTTGAGAAAGATGTTATAGTAAAAAAAAAAAACTTATCATAAATGAATAGGGGTGTAAAGCCAGTCGGTTATAACCAGTAATCGGTAATCGGCAAATCGGTTGGAAATAACCAGTAACCGGCCCTACCATAGCGGTTATCGGTTTTAGAAAATATTGAAACCAATTATAACCGGGTATGTATATATATATTCAAATGTATTTATTTATTTATTTAAAAAAATTAAAAAAATAAAATTTATGGTTTTACACTTTTACTTCCATTCCAACTTAGACCAACATATTGTGCCAAAAAAGGTTAAAATGTTTTCTTAAAAGGCTAAAAACGTCTAAATTAAGCTCAAAAAGTAGGTTCAATACCCAAATTAGGCCTAAAAGACCCAATTTTTTAAAATTTTGATTACCAGTCAAGATAACCGGGTACTAACTAGTAACCGCCAGTTATTTAATAACCGGCTACCCCAGTTACAGTTACCAGTTTTTAGCCAATAACCAGTAACAGTAACTAGGTTTTCACCCCTATAAATGATGATTGGATTACCCTAAATTTAGGGATTTGATGATGATTGAATTACCGTAAATGAAGGGTTTGATTAGGATTAGATTGGATTTGAATAAATTCAAATCATTTGTAAGCTCTATAAATAGAGAAATGATTAAAACACTCACAATGCACAACAATAACACAACATCAAGGCACATTGGGGTGGGGCTCACACATGAAAAATGATTAAAACACTCACACTACACAACAATGACACAACACTAAGGCACAATGGAGTGAGACCCATATGTGGGTCCCACTCCATTGTGCCTTAGTGTTCTACACAACAATGACACAACACTAAGGCACAATGGAGTGAGACCCATATGTGGGTCCCACTCCATTGTGCCTTAGTGTTGTGTCATTATTGTGCATTGTGAGTGTAAGGATCACTACCCCTCACACATTGGGTCCCACCCAAATGTGCCTTGGTGTTGTACTATTATTGTGCAAAAAGAGTACAAGGATCACTCTCCCTATAAATAAAGCCTCTTTTACACAGTCAAATCAAGAAATAAAAACAAAATGTAGCCGTTTGGTCTATTTTCTAGTAGTGAACATAGGTGTATGACACTGAACCACCCGTAAAATCTCGTCTTAATTTCTCTCTTTATTCTGCTTTTATATTTAATTTTCCATAATGAATTTCTTCGATATCAACATATATAGGTCCAGCATGCATACTAGCTCGACCTACGTTAATTTATTCCCAAATAATAACCTCAAAATCAATTGATCCCCAATTAGAAGCCAATGCTAAACTAACGTGGGTCAAGTTAATTGATCAAGTTGGTCCATTTGGTACAGCTTTGACTTAATTGTTTATTATCTCTATACCAAGATATTAACGTTAAACAAAATTCAATTGCACAAATTGCACTCATTGATAGATTATCCAGACGGCTTGGTCACTACATTTCTTCTAATTGCAAACTTAAAAAGCCGCACGTACATCCAGGGTGGAATCAGGATTTTTGGCGTGGGGAGACGAACTTTTATACATATAATATCTCTATATGTGTATTTATACGTGTTTATGAAAATAAAAGTATAAATGTCTTAAATTTAATTTCATAATAAATTGTAAATTAATACTGAATACAAAAGTTACATGTTTATAAAAGAAAAAAAAAATCATGACTAAATCAAGAATAATAGGAGCTGAAAGTGACACATTGTGACAAGTCCCAAAAAAAAAAAAAAATGAATAGGGTATTTTCGGTTCTTCCTTATAAAAGAGGGGCAAAACTAAAAGAAATTTTTTGAAGGGGACAAAAAACATTATTTTGGGAGGACAAATTATAAAAATTACATATTTTAGAAAGAAATTTGAAACTTTTGGGGGTACATTTGCCTCCCACCCTTACAAGTGGGTCTGCCCCTGCGTACATCTAAAGAGTTCTTCTTTTCAAGCAATTGTCGTTTGTTCGAAAGTCTAGGGTTACTCAAACGACTCGGTCCTAAAGAAGTCCGAAATACTCTGAATTATTCTATTAATGTGATCTAATTTGTTTTGTATGCACGCAACAGAACACAAGATTAATACTAATTAAACGTTAATTAGTTGTTAGATAAAATCCAATTAGGCAAATTGCTTCCAACTTAATTTGCTGGTATATAAGAAGAACAGAGAGACAGCAACATAATGGCAAGATTGTCGTGGTGAAAATTGACCATGACTCTTAAATTAGTTTAGTGGTAGTAGTTAATTATAGATGGTTTATTTAACTAACTTATTCCCATGCCTTTGTCCACGATTAAGTGCCGTTTTAGACATTTTTATTGTTAAAAAAACAACATTGATTTAGACATTTTCCATCAATATTAACGTGCTTGATCATATAAGACAACACACAAATCACTAAATATTTCTTGTCCCGATATGATGAACAACTGCATGCGCAACTCCACCGACTTTTGCTTTAAAATAATTCAATTCCTAGGTGTTTGACCGTACTGGCTGGATCTCATTGCATTAGGGTCAAACTCGATCGTACCAAATATAATAAATAAATTTGTACAACTACAATGAGTTGAGAACGAATTAAGCAGAAAAATAAGCATAGTCAATGCCTGTAAACTATTTCTTTACAAACCATTTTGTTTTCTCTGGAATATATGACCTGTCTTGACCCAATGACTTTATTTTCTATTGGCAATTTTGGAAAAAAGAAATAAAATAAAAGATTTGAAGAATCAGTTGATCGGTCGCCGCTGTGTTCCAAGCCAATGGAACACGCAATAAGAAGAAACAAATACGAGTGATCGAACTTGCCAGATCGGATGGGCTGACGGGAGAACACTCTGGTACTTAAGCTAGTAATCTCTCAAGGAAGAAGTTTGGTAAAACTTAAAACAGTGTTCTTTGGTGACAGGGTGAATGAAATAGTTTCATACCTCTCGATAGCTTGTTTTTTCTCACGTCATGGGCTCTTTTTTCTCTACATAGCCACTTAATTTTTCAATTAGAGAATATATATATATATATATATATATATATATATATATAAACCTTCATTGATTAACTTACAAATGTATATATTTACAAATAAGAAATGCTACATGCATTTCCAAGCACTTGCTTACAAGTGCACACTCCTTCACATGTCAATAAAAATTACCGTTGAATTTTAGATGGATTACCATGCCATCGGATCCAATTGTGATTTTTACTGTCACGTCAAGAAATGTGCACTTGAGAGTAAGCACTTGGAAGTGCAAGTTAATTTATAAAGAATTTTTAGGAAAAGCCATAACACCGGCCCCTATCCCTACTCTATCTCTATGTCAAAGTGTCGGAGCCACATTAGGGCCAGTGGGGGCCATGGCTATCACAAACCTTTTTTTAAAATAAAAAAAAAATTAAAATTATGGGGAATTTTGAATGTGGCCCTTGCAAACTGGCATTTTTTTGTTTAAAGTTTATATTTCTCGTGAACAATCTTCTTGTATGGTGAGTTATAGTGTTTTTGTTGCATTAATGAGTATTTGCTACTTAGAGAATAATATAAGATAAATATAAAATTAGTTTCTAGAAAATTTTAAGAGATATAAGTATAAAGAAAAAAGTTAGAAGGTAATGCTGGATACTATATTTTTTTATTCCACAATGATTGATCAAATGTTTAATTTATTATATGATTTATTCAATGATTATTTCAGTTTAGACTAAATATATATTATATAGATGTTTGTTTCTATTTTATGATTGTTCATTTGTTGTTTTTCAACATTGATCATCTCCTATGGGTGTTGTAATTTAATTTAAAATTTAAGTCATGAATCTGTTGAAATGAAAAACTACGACCGATTCAAAAGAAAAGAAGTTGACATTCCAGAACGTAATACATCATTGAATTTTAATAATGAAACTTCAAATCTCAAATAGCGTCATCTTAAATATCTAAAAGTGGAAGCTGAAGAACATCCTTTTAAATCTCTAAGTGTGAAATCTCAATGGTTAAAGTTGATGAACATTCATACTTTTTTTTTTTTAATTTTAAATTGTGTTTATCATATTTTTAATTAGCCCTACAATAGTAAATTTTTTACTCCACTACTGAGATTTCACTTGGATATTTTACTTGCGAAACTAACAAGCATTCTTAATAGCAATCTTTAGCCGTCTGAAAATTCAGAAGGGCCTTGCCAAAACTTAAACTTAGCAGGGGCCTCATGAGAAATATCAAGACTTAAATTTTTATTATTTCTATACCAAGATTTTAATGTTATATAAATTAATTCAATTTCGCAAATTAATTGCACTCAATGAAAAAATTGTCCGGACGAACTTGGTCACTACATTTCTTCTAATTGCAACCTTAAAAAGCCGCACGTACATCTAAGTTTTACTTTTAAGAAGAAAAGACAAAGAAGCCAACACAAAACTAATTTAATTTAAGGCTACGTTTGTTTGGGTATAAAATATTTTTTATATTTGGTGTAATAGAAAATGATGGTTAACGAAAATTATTTTCAGTTTAAAATAAAAACCTTATTTAGTTTTTGAAAAATGATTTACGGTTTTTAAAACCGTAAATCATTTTTTGAATTTAAATTTCTCATTTTATATGCACATTTGTGAAAATTTGTCACTGTCGAATATTTTGTTGATAGCCTGAATTTATTGCCTAAGGTCCTCAGATTTTGAGATCTGATAGCCGAACTTCGGCCCCCATATCCAGAATCTCTTCGCCAGTCGTTTTTTGTCGTTGGTGATTTTTTCAACGAGTCAAACACCGAAAAATATTTTTCAACATAAAACATTTTACGTTGAAACAAATGAAGCATAAAGTCAAGTTGGTCCATTTGGTATTGCGTAAATAAATACTCAAGTTAATTAATATTGTGAATCTCTATAGTCTTTTTAATTAAGACGATGAGTTCAAGAAGAAAAAACATGAGAAGTGTTTTTCTAATCAAATAATTGTCTTTTGTTTAGAGGTTTAAAGTTACTCAAATTACTTCTAACGTAAAGAAGCACGGAATATTTTGAATTATCCTACTGTTATCTGATGTGTTCTGTCTGCATGTAACCGAAATAAGAAAATAAAGATAATAGCAGAATAATAAAATAAAATAGAGACAAAATTTTATGTGATTTGGTGTATGACATACGTTTACAAGATAAAGTTTAACGGGCTACATTTTACTTTTATTCCTTAATGAGTTTACAATAAAAAAAGAATCTATTTATAGAGTTTACAGATGAAATATGTTAGAATAATACGATACTTGCCATGTTTGTGGTAAAATATTTTCATAATATCATAAGCATATCACGAAAATATCCTCCCATCAGTCATGGTATTATTTGATATTATTGTATAATGTAATTACGACATTTTCCTTATTTCTTTGGCCTCATTCAACTATAAATAGGTCACTTCATTGTACAAAGAACATATCTCAGAAATACAAGTTTATTTCACAATTATATTCTATTCTCTTTTCTTCATGGTGTTAGAGCTACAGACTTGTGACCTGTAGGATTTTTCCAGTGTATTTCTGACGATTTTCGGCGCTCTTTCTTGAGACGGTAGCCGCTGTTTGGAGTTCTTTTCATCCTTTTTGCAGTCCAATCTGGAACAAAAAGTCCAAAAACAAATTCGCAAGGTACGGGACTTCCCTCCCGTGAAAGAAACTCAGTCGTTCCCTACCTCATGCGCCGCCACTCGCTGCTACCTCTCTCTGCCTTTTCTGACTTCGCACTGTTCCGGTCATTACTACATCGAGATGCCACCACAGTTGGAAAGCCCATTCCAAGAGCAGTTCAACGCCGCCAAAATCGAAGCCATCAGACACCGCACGCGCCTCCACGCGCCGATTGAAGATTCTAGTGCGCCGCCAACGCGCCTCACGCACCGACCAGCTGTTGCACGCGCCATCAGTTCTTCCTCTCTGCCACGTGTCTCATTCCGCATGCGACGCGTCAGCCCTAGCGCCAAATCATCGACACCTCAGCCCTAGCTGCCAGCTCAGCCACGTCAGCCGTTGACCGTTGACTTTTTGGGATTCATGTGTTCTCTACTCAATTTTTCGTTCTAATTTCATTTTTGCAATCTGTTTTTGCATTTGAAGCTTCAATATGTCTCAATCTGCATCAAATCTTGATTCGATTGTCCATTCTATTGATGTGATATTGGATGGATCCATTATAGCATGTGAGCTCAGAATATGGAGGTTTTCTTGAAAGGATGCCGATTATGGCGTTGTGTGACTGGAATAGTTCCTAAACCAGTGCAGAAGGACAATGAGAAAGAAGAATTTGCATCCCGTATGGAAGAATGGGACAATATTCACTACAAGATTCTATCTTGGTTCATCAACACTTCCATTCCGTCCATCAATAGTCTTCTTCCGAGACTTGGGAATGCTACAGTTGCTTGGGATTTTTTGGCCAAAAGATACAACTGCACCTATGATGCTTCCTTGGAGTTTCAACTTGAAGCTAAACTTTATCAGATGCATCAAGAACCAAGTCAGTCTATTTCTAATTTTTATTATCAGACTAATAATCTTTGGGAACAATTATCCGCAGCAAATCCGAAGTTGGAATGTTCTAAAGGCATTCAAACATTTGCTACTTGGCTTGATCGACGGAAGTTCATGCACTTTATGATGGCTCTTCGGGATGATTTTGAATCTACTTGAGCCTCTTTTCTTCATCGTCAACCACTTCCGACTTTAGATGCTGTAGTTTTTGAACTCATCTCTGAAGAAACTCGTTGTTCCACTATGAAGATGCAATCATCTGATATGGTTCTTGCCACTGCTTCTCATAGTACTTCACAGTCTTCTACCGGGCATTCATCATCCCAATCCACCTCCAAGACTGGTTTTTGCAAGTGATGTAAATGCAATGGTCATACCATCAATGAATTTCACAAGTTCCAGCATTATAAGCAGAAACAAGCTTCCCAACAGACAGCTGCGGTCGCTTCCTCTGCTTCCTCTTCACTCAAGACTCCATCTCAGCCCACTTCTCTCACTGCAGCTGATGTGAAGGACTTAATTCACCAGGTTTTGTCCCAATCCTCCACTGCCTTGTCCATCACCCTAGGTAAATCTTAGTGGTTTATAGACTATGCCTACTGTAATCATATGACATCTGATTCCACCATCTTCTGTCATAAAACTACTCTCTCTCCCAATCCTGCCATATACACTACTAATGGTTCACATGTGCCTGTTAGTCACATAGGGTCTATTTCTACCTCGAATTTATCTGTTAGTGATACTTACCTTGTGCCTAAGTTATCCTTAAACCTTCTTTCCATTTGACAACTTTGTGAGCTAGGTCTTGAACTGAAATTCTCTAACAAGGGTGTTGAACAGGATTCACAGACAGGTCAGTTGCTTGGGACATGCCGTAAAGTTGGACGTCTTTTCGAGCTCTCATTTATGCAGATTCCTTCTTCAACAACAACTTCCATGGCTGCTATCACAGTCACTTCCAGTTTGTGGCACTCTCGATTGGGTCATGCCTCACTTCCACATGTCCAACTCTTGGCCTCTCAGGGTCATTTAGGTTCAATTAGTTTTCAGTCTTTTGATTGTGTTTCATGTCATCTTGGAAACATACACATTTGTCTTTTAATAAAAGTGAATCATTTTCCTCTACACCTTTTGACTTAGTCCATTATGACATTTGGGGTCCCGCCCCGATTCTGTCTGAGGGGAGATCTCGTTATTTTGTTATCTTTGTGGACAATTACAATCGTTATACTTGGATTTATCTTTTACAATATCGGTCTGAACTCACTAATATTTACCAGAATTTCCACAAAATGGTGCAAACTCAATTTTCTTGTACCATTAAAACTTTTCGTTCAAATAATGCAATGGAATGCAAGGACAAGTCGTTTCTTACCATCTTACAACAAAATGGGACAGTCTTTCATCACTCTTGTCCCTACACCTCACAAAAAAATGGTCAAGCAAAACGTAAATATCGTCACATTCTGGATACGGTAAGAGCACTTCTCATGTCTGCCTCTCTTCCTAAACGCTTTTGGGGTGAAGCTGCTCTTATTGCTGTCTACACCATCAATCGTGTTCCCTCACCTACTATACACAATAAAACTCTGTTTGAACTTATCCATGGTAAGGCCCCTAACTATTCATTACTTTAAGTTTTTGGTTGCGTTTGTTTTGTCACTCTTCCTACACACGAACGCACCAAACTTGAACCATGATCCAGACTCTGTTGTCTTCTTGATTATAGTCTCACTCAAAAAGGTTATCGTTGCTATGATCCCATATCCAAGCATCTTCGTATTTATCATCATGTGGAGTTTTGGGAACATAAGATGTTTGCGAGTATATCCCCTTTTCCGCAGTCCTCTTCTAGTTATGCTTCTGTTTTTACTGACCCATCTATTGCTTTAGTCCCTGACTCCTCTACAGAGATGCTAAGCTCCTCAGACGCTCTTTCTTTGACTGTTACTGAGTCACTTGACACGTCTGCTAATACTCCTGTTCCATCAACTACACCCGAGCCCGTCTAGGTACCTGCACTCTGTCAATCCACTAGAGTAAGAGCCCCTCCTTCTCATCTTCAAGATTATCATTGTTATTATGCCCTTGCTACTCTTCACGAACCTCACAGTTACTGTGAGGCTAGTACTGACCCTTTTTGGCAGAAAGCTATGTCTGATGAACTAGATGCTCTCACTAAAACTCATACTTGGGACCTGGTGGAATTACCTTTTGGGAAGTCTGCAGTTGGATGTAAGGGGGTATACAAAATCAAGACTCGGTCAGATGGTTCAGTGGATCGATACAAAGCTCGACTAGTTGCAAAGTGCTTCTCTCAGGAGTATAATATTAACTATGAGGAGACTTTTGCTCATGTTTGCTTGTCTTACCTCTGTTCGATCTTTACTTGCAGTAGCTGTTGTGCGTCATTGGCAACTATTTCAAATGGATGTCAAAAATGCATTCTTGAATGGTAATCTTGCTGAGGAAGTTTATATGCATCCTCCACCTGGCTATGACCATCCTCCTCGCACAATTTGTCTTCTTCGTCATGCTTTCTACGGTCTCAAACAAGCTCCTCGAGCCTGGTTTGCTAAATTTAGTTGTGTTGTTGCTCAGCAGGGCTTTGTCCCTAGTGCCTATGACTTTGCACTTTTTCTTTCGACTACTAGTGCTGGTCTTATTCTTATCCTTCTTTATTTTGATGATATGATCATTACAGGGGATGATCTCTCTGGGATCCGGCTTGTGTGCTGTAGTTAAAACTACAACACACATGCTGTAAAAATATTTAATGGCTGAGATTGAGTTAAAATATTTGACGGCCCAGATGTATCAAATTAAGTGCTCTTGAAAACCGACCCTGCAACTTGACCATCAACAAACTAAGGTTTCCAGCTATCCCCGATGGACAAGTTCAGAGTTGCAATCCATTCTTTCGGACCCACATACGGAATCACCATGTCGTGATCGCCACTACGTGAAGACAAAATCTTTTTTAGATTAGGAAAGCTAAGAAAATTCATAAATGTAGACCGTAAAACATGTTTGATCCTTGCCAGGATGGTGAAAGTAGACCGTACAAGCATGGCGGCGAGTCGACGACAGTATCAAAGCTTCGATTCCATAGCGATATGTCTTTCAAATACTTAACCTCTTGTCTTTGCCAGAAAATATTCTGCTGGAGATCACAAATCGTTGACTCCTTTTCCTTACACTGAACGATTTTGGTTAGTCCACTTTCCATATGATAACAGAAAGCTCATCTATTTCTCTGTACAACGTGGCCGTGACGATGACGTATCTGTCCATCATCTTCTTAACACTTGCTTCCATTTCTTTCAAGCTTAGAACCCAGCCGTGCGGGTCGGGGCCTATGCTTCCGAGCACGACATGGTGATTCCGTATGTGGGCACGCAAGAATGGAATGCAATTGAACTTGTCCATCGGGGATAGCTGGAGACCTTGGTATGTTGATGGTCAAGTTGCATGGTCGGTTTTCAAGAACACTTAATTTGATACATTTGGGCCGTCAAATATTTTTACTCAATCTCAGCCATTAAATATTTTTACAGCATGTGTGCTGTAGTTTTAACTACAGGACACAAGCCGGATCCATCTCTCTGGTATTCGAGATCTTCAGCACTTTTTAAGTCAGAATTTTGAGATGAATGACTTAGGACAACTTAACTACTTTCTTGGTTTTGAGGTTACTTCAGGTTCAGATGGATATTATCTCTCTCAAGCTAAGTATGCGTCTGACTTGCTTTCCAAAGCAAGCTTGATGGACATCAAAACATTCACTTCTCCACTTGAACCTAATATTCAACTTCTTGCTACTGATGGTGAATCTCTTCCATATGCTACTTTTTACAGACAACTGGTCGGTAGTCTCATCTATCTCACTAATTCCTGCCCAGACATTTCCTATGCGGTTCACTTGGTTAGCCAGTTTATGAGTACACCTCGCTCTACTCACTATGTTACCGTTCTTCGTATCTTACGTTATGTCAAGGGGACTTTGTTTCATAGCCTTCACTTTTCTTCATGCTCCTCTCTTGAGCTCCGCTCATACTCTGACGCTGACTGGGCCAGTGATCCTATTGACCATCGCTCCACCACGGGTTATTGCTTCTTACTCGGCACCTCTCTCATTTCTTGACGTAGTAAGAAGCAGACTGTTGTTGCCCGATCCAGTACTGAGGCTGAGTACCGTGCACTTGCCGATACTATAGTTGAACTTTTGTGGTTACGATGGCTTTTGACAGACATGGGTGCTCCTCAGGCGACTAGTTCTCCTCTTTATTGTGATAATCGGAGCGCCATCCAGATTGCTCACAATGATGTCTTTCATGAGCGCACCAAGCATATTGAGATTGATTGTCACTTCATTCGGCACCATCTTCAGCAGGACACTCTACATCTTCGATCTGTTTTATCTGAAGATCAACTTGCCGATATTTTCACGAAGTCTCATCCTCCTGGTCGGCTACGTGATCTTGTTTCCAAACTCAAGTTGACTTCATCATCTCGAGTTTGAGGGGAGATGTTAGAATAATACGATACTTGCCATGTTTGTGGTAGAATATTTTTATAATATCATCAGCATATCACGAAGATATTCTCCTATCAATTATGGTATTATTTGATATTATTGTATAATGTAATTACGATATTTTCCTTATTTCTTTAGTCTCATTCAACTCTAAATATGTTATACAAAGAGCATATCTCAGAAGTACAAGTTTATTTCACAATTATATTTTATTCTCTTTTTCTTCAAAATATAATCATAATCAAATCCCTTAATTTAGGGTGATTCAATATTAATCAACAAACCCCTAAATTCAAGATAATCTAATCTTTATCAAAGGTAATATAATTCTTATCAAATCCATAACTTCATGATAATCCAAATAGAAAAATGATTGTTAAACAACTCCAACAAATTTTTTTCAAATTAACCATTGGATATGTTTTTTACTTTTTTTACATGTAAGTCCTACATATCCAATGGTTGATTTAAAAATAAAAATAAAAATTGTTGGAGTGGTACAAAAGTTGTACAGATATCTCATCAAATATAATTGTATTGTAAAATTATCAACAAATAAAAGTAAAATGTAGTCATTTGAACTTTATCATATAGACGTAGGTCATAGATCGAACCACGTAAAATTTCTTTTATCTATAAGACTCTTATTTATAGGAGAATTGATACAAATAAGTATGGTAATCAAATCAATAATTAAATCAATGAGATTTGATTACCATCAAACCTAATTACAATTAATCTTATAAAAGGCAAGTAAAATACCAATTATATCAATGGTGTGTTTAGGATTGCGATTTCGTAAACAAAAACTGTGATTTTAAACCAAATCGCAAAAAATGAATCGTTTGAAAATTACGTTTTTAAAAAGTTGCGATTTGAAAACGCAGAAAACTGCTTTTTTAAATCGCAGGTAATGTAATGATTTTTTGAAAACGTAGGATTTTAAAGGCTAACCTGCGATTTTAAAGGCTAAACTACGATTTTGTCAAACGCTTAACTGCGTTTTTAAAAATCATTTTTTCAAATCGCACATTTTAAAATCGTTATTTTAAAATTGCACTTTTTGAAATCGTAAACCCGTCCTAAACAAACCCTAACACACCAATCATAGAAAATATATTCTCTAACATGAAGATCACTAAACAGCTTCTGGACTGCATGTCGATCCAAGCATCCTCAACATATATCCCATGTATGTGGCCGGATCCTCAAAGATAAGCTAAAGGCTAGGAAAGAAGAGTCGTGATCACTGAATTTTTTCTAATCTCGTGCCTAATTAACCAACTTTCAAGCAAGTTTTAATTGTTCTTTTCAATGGTGATTAGATGGTGTTATCAAACTGACTTAATAGCAGGTTTGCATGTCTTTTGCACGTTTTGACATCATTAATAACATTAACGTGTTTGATCATCTAAGAGACCACATACACTAATCATTAATTTCAAGTTCTCATCCATGCCAACGAATTGCTTTAAAATAATCATTAATTTATAGTTATAATCATCTCATATATATATATATGATAAGGGTCAAACTCGTACCAAATAAATAAATTAAACATTTCTTCAACTACAATGAGTTGATCATGAGATTTGAATGAATAACTATACAACTACCAGCTATATCGACCCAGAAAAATAAGCACATATACATATATAGTCAATGCCTGTAACCTATGATCGATCGGTCTCTGATTAATATAGAATGGATCGAGAAAAAAATAAACAAAAAAAACTTCAATTCAATGATCATTTGGGGCTAATAAAAAAAACTTCAATTCAATGATCATTTGGGGCTAATTAAGCTAGCTATTGGTTCCTCGTACCTAATATATATATGAACTTTTTTTTTAAGAGACGTGTCAATATTAACTTTATATATATAATTAGATATATTAATTTTAAATCTAAGCATTCCAAGATCGTATTCTTTATGTGCTGACACTAGGGCAATATATATATATATGTAATAATGGATATACCTAAACATATAATATACAAAATGGACAAGGATAGGGTCCATACATCATTTGAAATTTCTTAATCGATCGTTTTGTTAACACACAATTAATACTTGGATTGGAGGGCATTTCCTTTTCACTTGCGATCACTAGCTTGATCAATCCAATTTTTTAAGTTTTTTTTATTTATATTTTTAATAGATTTATATATTTTTTTTATTATGATCTACACGTGTTACCATCTTATTGGCGCTGACATGCCACCTAACGGAATCTGTTAAAAATTTAAACGGAATTTGACTCTAAGAAATTATTTGTAAATATATATATTGTTGCCATTTGTAATTTGTGTTGCCATGCACCACCTTTCCTATTAGGTACAATGTAACATTAATTTACTGTTTTATGGTTGTTCTTGCTTGAAAGCAACATTAAGATTTATAAAATTATATAGTCGATATGAAAAAAAAAAATTATATATTTGTAACTCTAATAACACTATATTTAATATTTTCACACAGCTATACAACTAGTCTAATCATACGGTATAACTTGTCGTTTTATTCGTAGATTAATTAAAAAAATAAATTTTAGTAATTTGGGTATTAAAGTCATGCATGTTTCATCTCATTGGCCACGCTAAGAGCCGGAGCCTGTTCTAAAAGCTTCATTTTTAAGCTTTTTCGTAAAAGTGTGTTCTGACATTTTTTTTTTTTAGAAAAAATTAAACCATTAATTTTTATGGTTAGCCTAAATTACAAGTCGCTCTTTCTGGTATCAAAATTAATTCAGAGATCTCTATGATTAGCTTAATTTACAAATCGCTCCCTGGAGTCAAATTTCGTTAAATTTTTTTACATATTTTCGTTAGACGCTATGTCAGCGCCAATAAGATGGTGACACATGTTGATTATAATAATAAAAAAAATATAAATCAATTAAAAGTATAAATAAATAAAACTTAAAAAATTATTTTCTTTTAAAAAAAATTTGAAAAGAAAAAAATGAGTAGTTGCCGGTTGGGCAGCCACCCCAACCCCAGAGGTTATCGGGAGTGGTGCGCAGGCTACCCCCAAAGGGGCGGCAGCCACCCCCTTTTTATTTCCAAATTTTTTTCTTAAAAAAAAAAACTATATTTTTTTTAAGTTTTATTTATTTATATTTTTAATAGATTTATATTTTTTTATTATGATCGACACGTGTCGCCATCTTATTAGCGCTGACTTGCCGCCTAACAAAATTTGACTCCAGAGAGCGATTTGTAAATTAAGACAACCACATGAATCTTTGCAGTAATTTTTTATACCAAATAAAGCGACTTGTAATTTAGGCCAACTACAGAAACCAATAATACAATTTTTTATTTTTTTTAATGAAAAATCTAAAAAGCCAAAGATGTAATTTTTAATCGTTTACCAGCTTTTTGTTTGACACAATTTTTTATGTGCTAGAAGTACTTTTTAAGCTCTTTATCGACATTTTGGTATTAGTCTAATTAATTAAGAGATCCAAGGGCATCAATTAATTTCATAAATCTCATTACTATATATATTAAGAAATTCTACACCTAAATTTGATAGAATCTCTCAATCTCATACCTCTTTGAAAGAAAACAAGGACTACCACTAAAATAAAAATCATTCATGATTGTTAGAATTCGCAACACATATGTGTGAGAAAAATATCAATAAATAAGAAGAAGCAAGAATCAGGACACAATAATTTAATTCTGCAAGATTGTCTAGCTACCTCTACAATTAGCAACAACTATATATGTTTATTCTTCATTATTATTAAAGAAAATACAATAAATCTTTCTTCATTTATGTGATAGGGAGAATATATATATATATATATATATATATGTGTGTAAATTAATTAGACGACAAGCTTAATTGAAAGTTTATATTCCTCAATTAAATGCCCTAGAGAGAACCTCTAGGAATAAACAAGAGACTAAATTTCTATAATACAAGAGCAGATTGCTCTAAAATAACAATATCACAAATACCCTTAACAAGGCCATGGGCAGCAGAATTTGCCACTCTTCGAATATGCCTAGTTTGTTAACTCCGCCAACTAGAAAGAACCACTTGTATATCGACCATTAATTGTCTCTATCTGCACCAATTTAGACGGTTTACCTTGACTCGTCGAGTACTAATTAGTGGTAATGAAATGTCATTAGCATATTAACTATAGTTAGGTCCCATCCAAACCTCCCTACCAACTAAAGGCAACGACAACCAAACCAACTGTGTTTGAAAAGAATCCCCCAGTGGGAAATCGTTGGGGTAGAAGAGAAAATATGCCAAACGATTTAAAATTTTTTATGAGTCGATTTTAATTAAAAATAATAATAAATTAATAATGTCACATTAACAAATAATAACAAAATAATAACAAAATAACATAAAAATTTATACGAAAATCAGGTAATCTAAAAAAGCATACGTCTTTTATCGGAAAAATAAAAAGCAAATAAATCACTGGCCATAGTGTAAATATGACGTCACGAAAATAGTGAAAAAAACAATCTGAAAACTGACTGGGCCGTCCCCGTCAAACACCTGCTCTGTTGTCAAAGACTCCTCCCCCATTTGTCCTTTCTCTTTTTCTTGAAATTCGACTTTAATACAGAAGAAAAAACATAAATTAGAAAAATCATAAATAAAAATCTATCTTCTACAAACAGGGAATGATTCATGCACTAATTTTATAACACATTAAAATAAGACCTACAGTATCTTAAAATTATTCACTAATTATTTTTTTAATATTTCTCTAAAAGATTTTTAGCTTTCAAGTGATTTTCAGTCATATCTCTCGTCGCATCACTTTTCCTAAAGAGAAAGAAAGAAAGAAAGAAAATGAAATATGAGTGGCCTACTTCTTTATTTTTTATTTTTTTTTTGAAAGAGACTGGCCTACTTCTTTGTCAATGATTAATCATTGTTTTCTAAATTATTGAAGTTTACGTTTACACAATTTACAGTTTACCCATATTTTCACATAGCTATTCTCCAGGGATCCACTATATATATATATATATATATATTTTTTTTTTTCTGGTCCTTTCAGGTTCATTAATATAAATTTCATTTCGGGTTTCGTTTAGATGCTTTTATTTTATTTATTTATTTTATTTTTTTCTGATATTTATACTGTAGTTTTTTAAATGGTTAAGTTCCTTTGAATTCAATACTTTATGTTCATGTTGTAGAAACTAGTTGGAGAGGTTGAAAACAAAAATAAAAGGGGACCAAATTTTGGTTGTTTAGAATAGGGTCAATAACGTCCTGACAATTTTTAATATAATTTGCGAATTTGATATAAACTCAATACGAAATTAACGAGTTAGAATTGAGGGATCTGACTCGTTTAATTAAATAGGTCGAATTATGATTAACTTATGTAATTTTATACTAATGCCTCAGTACGATCCAATCTCGACATATGACATTTATGACTGTTAATTTTGAAGCGGTCCACAAACCTGACACAAATTCAATATGAAAATAGTGGGTTACAATTGAGAAATTTGACCTGTTTAAAATTTAATTAAATTGATCAAGTTAGGGTTAACCTATATAGTCTTATATTCATGTTTCAATACGTGAAAACAAATTCCAATCCCTACCTACATACAAGTGCAAATATACCTAGAAAAGTGTAAGTTACTTGTACTTTATCATGTCAAAATTACTAATCAAATTACAGTGGAGCTTCTTAAAATCCTTTAGGAGTAATTACCTTTTCCCCCCATGAACTACCGGCCTGTGTCATTTTGCCCCCATGAACTACCACTTTGACCAAAAGAGAGCATCAAACTACCATTTTTACACACTTTGCCCACTTTTGTCAGTCTAATTCATGCAAAGACGTAAATGCCCTAACTCAATTTTAAAAATGACTTAAATACCCTCATTTAAAAAAAAAAAAAAAGACTGAAGGAAAAGGGGTGGCTCGCGGCCCCCCAGGTTCTGGGGAGGCCGTGCGGCCACCCCTTAGGCCGGGGTGGGCCGCGAGCCACCCCAGAGGTGGCCGGATCCACCTCTGGGGTGGCTTGCGGCCCACCCCGAAAGCTGGGTGGCCGCGCGGCCACCCTAGAAATAACCTAGGGTGGCCGCGCGGCCCCCCCTAGGTTCTAGGGAGGCCGTGCGGCCACCCCTTAGGCCGGGGTGGCTCGCAGGCCGCCATCCCTTTTCCTTCAGGTTTTTGGTTTTTTTTTTTTTTTTTTAAAATAAAATAAAATTAATTTTAATATTTTTTATTAATTACTGTAGAGGGTATTTTGGTCTTTAAGTCAAAATTAACGGTAAAAAATGGCATATTCCATCCAAAATTAACGGAATTCCTGACGGAAGGGGGCAAAGTGTATAAAAATGGTAGTTTGATGCTCTCTTTTGGTCGAAGTGGTAGTTCGTGGGGACAAAATGACATTGGCCGGTAGTTCATGAGGGGAAAATGTAATTACCCCAATCCTTTATAACATTCAGGCTAACTTAGTAATGAACTAATATGAAACTTAATTAGCACTTATGAGCATTTTTATAATCCACCCCTAACGTAAAACAAACTTTTTATAATGTCACATATAGAGAAAATGAGTAATCTTTAGTAATTATTATGGCAAATATGGGTGTTTGATTTTTTTATTTAAGAACAAATAGCATGTGCTATTATATATTACTAAAGAAAGTCTCAAGGACAAATATAGAGAATAGAGGTACAAGACCCCCTACACCTTAACCCAGATAAATTTGACTTAAAACAGCAGCCGAAACAATACAGAAACATTACATGGGCAGCATCAAGACACTCTTTACATTTAAGCACAATCAACAAATAAAAGAGGACAGATTTAGCACCAAAGCTAACAAATAGTCCAGTAACATTTAAGTATCACAAAGGTAAACTGTGAAAAGAAAAAAAAGAAAAAAAAAACAACAACAACAACCCAAAAACAGAAGCAAAAAAAATGGAACCGGCGTTGAGTAACGCCGTCACTGGCGACGACGCATACAGAACACGCGCTACTACCTAGGGATCTCCTCTACAGCAGACAACCGCCGAAAGACCTCGGAACCACCAACAAACCACCAGTTGTGACCCATTCGGGCCGGCCCAAGGAGTGACCTCCCTAGGGCGTGTTGGCCAAGCACCGAGCAGGAAGAACCGACATGGCTGTGGCTGGAGGCTGGTGGACCGGAAGAAGCCGGCGACCACCGTGGAGAAGCGCGTCTTCGAAAACCCAGCCGAAGTGAATAGGTCTGACTCTTAAAAAAAGAAAAAAAAAAATCATGGTCAGAAACTTTGCTGAATGCATACCAGAAAGTCGCTCCCTAACCCAAATCTCGTGAAGTCTTCTGCCTGTGAACATCAGCCACCACCGAATCTAACCCGGGGGAACAAAACTCCACATCTTTAATGGCTGGAAGACACCTAAACTCCACTGGTTCTAACCAAGGAGGAACAAAAAACCTCCCCAACCCTAGAAGGGCGAGGAGGGAAACACCACCGAAAGGAGGGAGGCATAGATTTTTTGAAATCTAAATTCAACTGTAATTTACTGTGCGAATTTCGAGGCAAAATAAAGTTGAAAAAAATATTTAGATGGTTTGACTTCCTAAGACAAAATTAGAAAAAATCGGATAAAATCTGATTTGCTTTTAAAAAATTGTGAATACTGATAAAATTTGTTTTTGAAAAACAATTCACCGAAGCATCCCATAAGTTAGCTAAAAGAATAGTATAATGTATAAGTATCTCTTGGAAAAAAGAAATTTGGAGTTCAATTCATGAGAATATATAAATTTGTTAATTTTTTTTTTGTTGTTTAAAAATAGCATTTTTAATATGAGATAAATGTAAAAATAGTTTAAATTGTTTTTTTTTTGTTTCAAGTTGTTTTTTAATTTTTGTTTTGAAAATGAAAAATAAAAGAGAGAAGAAAACAAATATTATCAAACAAAGTCTAATTTTCAGTGAAAACAACAGTACACATTACGTACTTTACTAATCCAACTCAAAATAAATGGCTTGTTTGATAGAATACATAACAGAACAGCATAGTACTGTTACTGTTTATGCTTTTTTTTTTTTAAAATTATTTTTATACTTTTCACCGCCGATCAACATCAAAATATTATATTTTTTTCAATTTTTATATTACATCAATAATTTTTTATTACTATTCAAATAAAAAATTCACTACAATACAATTTTTTTTTAAAATTTTTTATACAAATTCTTTTTATAAAAAATAGTTGCAAGGTTCGATCCGGTGCAAGATAGATGATTGTTGACATGTCTTGTCCTGAAGCCAACGCCGATTTGTTGGGGCCATGTCGAGAAAACTTTGTGTACAACGAAACTTATTATGGGTGATGGTGCGCACGCTGCCATCGTCTGACAAATCTGAGGTGGTCCAATCTTTTAGCCGTAGACAGTTTTTTAAGCCCCTTGAATCTTGGGATTCCTGATTTCCTGTTTCAAATGGATGGGATTACGCCTCGTGATGTGTGTCGGTACTTCTGTAATGGGGATTGGAAGAGTTCACGTGGGTACAACAGTAAAAGCTCAACGCCAGGTCAAGATATCCAATTAAATGTGAAGGTTTATCCAAATATAAAAAAAAAAAAATAAGAAAAAAGACTGGTGAAAAAATTAATGTTTTATTTTGTGGCTAAGTTTTACAAAACTGGTATTTTTGTCGATTTTTTTTTTTGCTTTTCATTTTCTCTTTTTTGGGACTAAATATTAAATTGTATATATCAAGACACTTTGATAGATATTTTTTAAAAAATTAAAGAAAAATTTCATTTTAACCTTTCTGGATTGTTTTCGCCTTTGTAATTAACTATATGAACTTAAAATACTCTCAATTTAGTGTGTTCATTTTTTAATTTTTTTAATTTTACCATTTTGTTAAATAGATGTATTTTAAAATTTTTGACACCCCTCCTTTATGATTCAATTGAAAATCCTATGGATGAGTTAAAATAAAAATAAAAAATTAAAAGATACATATACTAAATTGAGAATTTTTTTGAAGTTTAAAAGGGTAATTGCAAATGTGATAAAAGTTCAGAAGGTTAAGTAAAGTTTTTTCAAAATTATATTAACAGATATAAATGAAATTTTTATGTGAAGGTTAGAGTAATTAAGATTGTCTGTGTCTACCTCTTCCTCTTAAAATTCCTTCGATGAGTCTTCAAGAGGTAGCTCAATCGGTTGTGGATCACGTCTCATGAAGCGTAGGTCACTAGTTCGAATCCTCCATCTCCCCTCTCGTGTAGACATATAAAAAAAAAATAAAGATCGAAGTAAATGCAAGCCTATGAGCGGTAAACGTAAGAGGAAAAGCAAGAAGAAAAAATACTAGATGGAGCCATTGTAGTTGTACATGTATTTTTTTTTTTTTTTTTTTTGTTTCCACGTTGTGAGTACTTAATTTTTCCGTGCAAGTTTATGATTCGTTTGGACATGTGATTTTTGTATTATATTATATTATACTATTTCTAACTATATTTAAAATTGTGATTACCGAATTTTTATTTTTAAAAAAAATTATATTTAAATGGTTTAGAGAATTTCAAACAATTTTTTTTTTAAAAAAAAGATAAAATTTGAATTTAAAAAATCTATCCAAACATGTTTTTTAATAATAATAATAAAAAAAAAATGCTACCCAAACATACATAAGTAATTAATTTTACCATTTGAAAACTCTATTTGATGTGAGAATTGTAGAGATGGGAAATATTTGCTCGAGTAAGTGCATTTTTAACAGTCTCATCAAATTTTACTTATCAAAATAGTTAAAAAAAAAAAAAATTCTCTATTATGGTGAGCCACTTTTTTAAAATTCTCTCAGCAACCTCACCATTTTAACTATTCACTATCGCTATTCAATTTAAATAATTTTTTTTTCTCTATTTAATCTTTTATACAACAAGCTATCATACATCTTCATCTTGAGATTAGATCATTGCTACAAAATTCACAGAAGTTTTCATTTGCTTCTCAACCAAATTTAAGAAAAAAATAAAAAAAATAAATGAAATAACCATAAAGTTTATGTCAAGGATAAAGAAACCTTTATGTGTATGAAACAAGGACGTTATCGTGTGAGAGAGATGGGAGATGTGAGAAGAAAATGGGAGAAAAAAAGAAAAAAATATGCTGATCATGTGAGAGAGAAATGAGAAACAAAATTAGTGAGAGAGTTGATGAGTGAATATTACTCATCAAAATTGGTGAGTAAAAACTTTTTTATTAAAGTAGTGAGACAATTGAAAGTAATTTTTTAATATTTTCATCAAATTAACTCATCAAAATATCTAAAAAGCTATTTTAATGAGACCGGTAAAAATTCTCTAAAACATAACAGTAAACTTTGGAAACAATAAATTACCAACAATAATTAATATTCAAATAATACTGAAAAACCTTGGTAACTCTTTGCAGTCAATAAAAAACAAAAAATAATTACACTTTTAAAGTGTTCTTAAATGCATTTGATTTGATTTGAACTTTTTTTTTTATTTGTTTTTTGATGACTGTCGCCTTTCGGTGATCAAGTCACCGTCATTTTAACGGTTGGGAAGCTAGCTTAGATGTGATTCACAACATGAAAAGAAATTTTCTTTCAAATGGACTTGCTAAAGTAAACGCTATTTATTTGGCGGCATTCCTATCATGTTTAAGGTTCAAGTTTTCTTTAAATACATTTAAAAAATAATTTTTTAAGTTTGATTTATTTATATTTCAACATTTTTTTTTAATTTTTTTTATTATTATTATGAGCGACACATGTCCCCATCTTAATGGTGATAACGTGATGCCTAATGAAATTTATCAAAAATTTTAACGGAATTTGGGGTTTGTTTGTCAAGCAACATTACAGAACATTACTGTTCATGTACTTTTTTTTTATTTATATTTTCCACTGCTAATCAACATCAAAACATTTCCACTTTTTATATCACATCAATAATTTTTTATTATTATCCAAATAAAACAAATTCATTACAATACAAAACTTTTTCACTTTTTATACAAATTTTTTTATTTTATATCACATCATCACTTTTTACTAATTTCAAAACTAACAACCCCACTACTCTGTTCTGTTCTGTTCTGTACTTGTCTTTGTCAAACAAGCCCTTGATTTCAATGAGCGAATTGTAAATTAAGCAAACAACACAAATTTCTGAACTAAATTTGATACAAGAGAAAACGATTTATAATTGAAGGCGGTCTTCGTTTACAAAATTTCTATTCAAATTTGGATGTCTCTCAAAACACAAACTTCTTGCCACGTGCCGACCTACGGTTTGTACTCTCCTCCAGTTTGTTTGTACTTGGTCTAGTAGTGTACATCATATTTGAAAATTAAGAGTTAGCCCCAACCTCCCCGTGTGTATAGAAAGATGGAAGAGATTGAAAGTTTCTTAGCAACGAGGAGATTGGCAGGAAGTTTCTTCATCAGCACTGAGAGTCGTATATTTTGAAGGAAAATGGAGAAAAGCTGACAAAAAATGGGTCATGATCATTACTGCCTATTTGCCTAAGCTATATATCACTATTTTTCTTCTATATATATATATATATATATATATATATATATATATATATTCTACATTCAATAAATACACGCGTTTTGTATAAATTCTAGAAAATAGAATTTTCTACCCATGCAGGGAAATCAATGATTTCAACTTAGATTAGCTAAGCAATGAGAAAATCATCTCCTAATCACTTTACAAATGAAGCCACGCCATGCCAAATCACATTTCTAATGAACTTCCAAAATTAAACTTAATTCCAACCCAAATCATGCAGTTCCATTTTTTATTTTTTTTTCATTTTTTTCTTTATTTTTTCAACATGTGTATGAATTTTTTCCACGCAAAAATAAGAAAAAAGAAAACTGTTTACCCTCTTAAGAACTAATACGGGCAGATAAGCCTTGTAAGCCACCCTCTTAAATTGTTTGAATTTCACATAAATTGAGACGACCTAATATTAGAGAATCTAATAAATCTTCGGTGGCTCCATATTTGTTGAATTTGTCAATTCTCTCAAATATTGTCAATATAATTGTTTTTTTGAAAAAAATACATATAGCTTCCTCAAATTACCATCTCATTGTTAATGTCTCTTCCCAAAACTATCAATTATGTCTAGGAGTGGGCAAAACCCGCACTACCCACCTCGCAAAAGCCAGATTTTAGGTTTAAAATTGCGGATCTGGATACAAAATCGGATTATCTGTGAGGGGCGGGGAGGGACGGGTCACAAGTATAACATTTTAAAATCCCAAGCACCCGACTCACCCCGCCCGCCCGCACTGCATGTCTACCACTAAGACCTAAAAATCCCCTAAAACAACCCACTCGGCCTCTCCTAAAAAAACCCTGAACTTCCTCTACGGTTCTACTCTAAACTTCCCTCGATCACCATCTCAAATCTCAATACTCAAGCCCGCATTCCATGTCAAGGCTTCTCATGGCGATCGGGCGGATGAAGAGTGGATTTGCCTGGAGGAGTCGTTGGCTCTCGTGGTTGTGCTGAGGCCTGGCTATGGGAAGAGATGGAAGGGAGCGATGTTGAAGAGGAACAAAAGATTGATGACGGCAACATGCTTTAATTTTAGAGAATCTAATAAATCTTTAATTGCTCCATACCTGCTTTATTTGTCCATTCTCTCAATTATTGTCAATATAAATATTTTTTTTTCGTGGGTTTATATTATCCATACAAATAACTGAAAAAGACCCATCGTGATGTACCAATTTTGTAGCACTATAAGTCTATAACCAACCAAACAAAGATTAAAATAATAATAATAATAATAATAATAATAATAATAATAAATACATTGCTTTCTTTTAACCCTAAATCAAACAAAGAGAAAAAATAAAAAAATAAAAAAATAAAATTATAATAAAGAAAGGAAAGCATAAAGTAAACAATAAAGAAAAGGAGGATAAAAGAAAACTCCATAAACTGATAAACGTTGCGCTAAAAGCGGGTTTCCACGTGAGCGTGAGAGAAAGCAATGTCTATCTTCTCGCTCCATAACTATTTGTCTCTTGCTCTCTCTCTATTTTATACGTAGAAATATTTACTTGTCTTTTTTCGTCTATAAATACCTCGACGCCGATGGCTCTTTCCTCTCACCGCCTTCCCATCTTTGCAAACAACCTCTCAATCTCTATCTGAAACGCCATTGGCAAAAGCTACAGCCTACAGGCGTATCGCGGAACAATCTCTAGTATTCGTACGTTTCACAATCTCTTTCTCTTTGTCTGTCTCTCTGTCTCTCTCTCTCTCTGTCTCTCTTTTGTGCAAGTAGAGGAGGGTAATGAGATTAGATCCGTCTCTGAAATCTTTCGGTGGGGCATATTCTGAGGAAAAGATTTTCTCGGGGATGGATGTTCACAAAATCACAATTACTTTAGTTCCTTGGAAAACGGGGTCTGGGTTTTTATGGGGTTTAGTTTCTACGTAATGGAACTCAAGCTCAAGAGAGAAAGAAGAAAAAAAATATAAGATTTTGCTAGCTGGGTTTGTGTTGTTTTCTGCCTTCTTTGTCTCTTATCTGATTTTCTCTTTCTCTTGGATGATTTTGCTCCGAGAAATTGAAAAAAAAAATAAAAAAATTGCGTTTTCCGTTAAGCTTGATCAAATAAGGCTTGCGCAAAACTCTGTTTTCTCCTAGAAGACTATGGTTGGTTACCACTTACATGTTGTCTCTTTCCAAAGAGTAGTTTAAATGCCGTATTGGAATTGGCCGGTTCGTTATTTTTAGTGGGTCGTCTCTGCCGGATCATGAATTGTAGTTTGCCGGTGGGAATTCGATGCTAGGAAATTTTTCCTTTGCCTATATGTATATATGAATATATGTATGTGAGTGTAACAGAGGAAGATTAGGGGATTGTTTTTATTTTTATTTTTTGATGAATAGATTAGGAAATTGTTGTTGCTTGTGTTATCTGTCTCCTTGATTATAAACTTCGATGGAGGCACTTTTAGAGGTTTATTGTTCATTACTTAAAGGATCTAGTGCCTTGCATAAGAATTTGCCTGGATTCAAATGTTATCCCTTACCGTTGCATAGGTAAAGATTTTGGATCTTAGTTTTATAATATCAATATTATAGATTCTGTTAAAATTTGGAGTTTAATATTTTGTATACATGATTGGAATGATGGATGTTTGAATCATGATAAATCTTGAGTTCTTAATATTTTTGTTGTGTTATTAAGTCTGAGATAGATGTTACAGGGTCAGTGATTATATTGGTTTCTCAATTCGTATCTCTATATTTTTAAGATACGAAAAAGAAAAAGAAAAAAAATGGTATCTCTATCTTTTTCTTCCCTTAAATCAAAACTTTATTAGAAAAAGATTAGATATTAGAGATGCAAGTACTGTGAACTTAAAATTTTGTTGCCTAATGAAGTTTATTGTTCTAAGCTCATTATAAGGTTACCAAATATGGCCTAAACCTCAAGGGAAGACTCAATCGGTTAGGAACCACACCTCATGAAGTGGAGGTCACTAATTCGAATCTCTGCTTCTCTCTCCTCCTGTGCCAGTTACTTATCAAAAAAAAATAATATCAAATATGGCCTTTAATTTCTGAAGGAGTTTCTGCTTCATGGTTTCGTAGTTGCATGTTAGATGATGTCAAGCATTGAAATTTTATTTCTGTTAGGTGCTCTACTAGTTGAAAGTTGAGTTGGGTGGGTAGTTGGATGGTAGCTAAGCACTTAAAATTAACCTTGGAAGGTTTTGTGAATTGGTTAGATGGATTTATGTTTACCCAATTTCTACCTGCCAAAACTCTCATGATCTCTTAACTTTCCACAAAAAAGAAAAGAAGAGGGCACTTTTTGCTGTAAGGATTTCTAACTGTAATACGTTTTTTCAAAGATTCGGAGGTATTGTGATTGTTTTCTAATGGTGTTGCAATTTTTTTTGATGTATCTAGAAGTTGGGTAATACCAATATTTTGATAATTTCAAGTTTTGATTCAAAGATTGATTGAATCTATGGAGAAGCTTCCTAGAATGCCATCTTCCATGTAATTTCCCCAAGTCATTTAATATCCAGCAGTGATTTATTTGCTGACATGGGAATGGGATTACTAGAATATTAAAAGTATACGTGGGACCACTAATTTACATCTAACCAAGCTAGAATAAATTATTCATGATGAGAAGTTGCTTATTGGAGATAAGGACATACATTATTATCCCCTTCGGACTTACCTCCCCTTGGGGTAAATAATTACTCATCAAAAGAATATTAAATGAATTTGTGAATTAAAACTTTCCAGAAGAATCTCAAATACGCAACTTCTCATCAAAAATAATTTATTCTGGTTTGGTTAGATATAAATTAGTGGTCCCATGTATTTATTATTTTATCTAGCTCCTCCTTTCAGTGGATGGAGACCTTTGTTTTCATTTGGCCCTTTGGTCCTTTCCGATGTTAAACATGAACCATGTGTAGATCCATTCCAAAAGTTAGTGGTTTTATAATAGATTTATTGAACACAAAGAATTTGAGGTTTGTTTGGTTGCTGAGATATACCTTTTGTGTGAGTGAATTAGTTGTCTGTCTTCAGGCATCTTTCTGTGCCAACCGAAAATATTATATATATATATATATGGAGTTTAATATGTTCTTGATTGAAACTTCAGCTTTTTGGAAAATAGCTAATAGTGATTTGAGATGTGTTTTCCTTTCTCTGTAGAATTAAGTCAACTTTCTTTATTAAACATGCTTCTGAGCTGTAAACCTAGATATGTATGACTCTAACCTTCTTGTTTTTGATTATGTATTCAGATTTAGGCATCAAAGGGGTTATATTCTGCAGCAGATTAATGGACATAGGGCAGTACTTTGAGGAGGCCATGGCTCAAAATGATTCCTTTGGAGAAGATAAGTCTTCCCTAGAGAAGTGGACTGCAATCCCAGATTCTGAAAACAGCACCCCAGGTTGCTTCGACTGCAACATCTGTCTAGAGACTGTGCAAGATCCAGTGGTCACGCTCTGTGGTCACCTCTACTGCTGGCCCTGCCTCTACAAATGGCTTCATTTCCAGAGCTCATCCACTGAAAACCAAGACCTGGAAAAGCAGCAGTGTCCCGTTTGTAAAGCTGAAATTTCTCAAGCGTCCCTTGTCCACTCTATGGCAAGGGCCAGACCACAAAACCTTCTAAAGGCAAGGCTCCCATCTTGGTATGGTCATTCCTCGAAGACCTCCTGGTCCTGCTTGTGGGGTTGACACCACAGCTAGCGCATACCAAACTCAGCAACTCTATCATGGCAACTATTCATATCAATCACGGCAATACCACCGAACCCAGGAATTATGGTGCTACCTCGTCGACGCTTACTCCCGGTGGTGCAACGACAAATTCGTTCAATCCGACGATCGGTTTCTTCGGAGAAACGATTTACGCAAGGGTGTTGGAAACACCATTACAAATTTAGATACGTATCCAAATACATACCACCTTGTAGGGAACACTAGTCCAAGAGTCCGGAGGCATGTAATGCAGGTTGATAAGTCGCTCAGCAGAATCTGTTTTTTCCTCTTCTGCTGCGCAATTTTGTGTCTCCTTTCCTTCTGAATATCTCTTCTTCCCCCCCCCCCCCCCCCCCCTCTCCCCCATTATATACCTGTAAAATTATGAGTATAAGCACATTCAGCCGGATGTACTAGATGTTAGAGATACTGCACTCCAGATCTGGGATTGTATGTAATGTTATTTTTATTTACGTATACTATCACTATTTCATTTAAAATATTATTTTATTTTCATTTGGGAAAAATACAATTTAGCCTCCCCAACTATCATTGATTCTCCGGATGGCACCCCAAACTACAAAGCTTGGATTTCGGCCCCTCAAATTACCAACTGCTTGTTTTTTGGCCCCTTCGTCAATTTGTGCCGTTTAAGTGGATGAAAAGTGATTCACGTGCGCGGCATGTGACTCTTTTAACTTAAAAGCCCGAAAATGCCCCTCTCTTTGTGTTTGAAATTCCTCCCGTTGTTTTGATTCTTGTTTTCAACAACTTATCTTCTCCTCGGAACAATCGTTCCCGGCCGGTCTCCAACAATTTTTCTTCAGATAGATATCTTCAGCCGATACTCGGACCCTCATCCATTTGGGTCTACCTCCGAGAAGCTGGAGTACTTCTTCGTTTGTCGGCATCTCTGCTCGCTCAGACAAAGAAGTAGTTCTCCTAGCTTCCAGCATGCCAAGAGGCGCGGGCAAGAAGAAATTCAAGGAGACGAGGCAACCAATTTATCGCGGCGTTAGGAGAGGAAAAGGAACAAGTGGTCTCTGAAATGTGCAAACCCAATGAGAAGACGGGATATGGCTTGGGACGTACCCGAGTGTGGAGATGGCGGCGCGGGCGCACGACGTGGCGACTTTGGCGCTTAGGGGAACCTCTGCGTGTCTTAATTTGGCCGACTTGGTGTGGAGTGTTCACCTGCCGGCTTCGACGGACGCGGGTGAGATAAGAAGGGCGTGGACTGGCCGGATGACATGGAAAGCTCAGGTGGGTTCCTTTATGGAGCTTCTCAATATAAACGACGCCGTCCACTTTGTGGTGGCAGGCTCGGCGTCCTGGTCTTCACTGGTTCGGCCGACAGAAGCATCAAGGTGTGGCGAAGAGAGGGGAGCGGAAAGGCACGCGACACTCATTCTCTTAGCAGCGGGTAGAAACATTCTTGGGCATTGCCAGATTTAGAACTTGACGGTTTTTGAGGTCCTCGCCAGTGTACAAAATGGCAGGTTTCTCCCCTGGAAGAAATGTAGTTGAACCCGACCAGCAACCATTTATGTCAAAAGGCTGTGATGGGTTAATGGCAGGTTCAAGATGAACCCAATCAACAGATCGTATGATATTGAATGAGCCCATGATATGTTTCTCCACACTGCACCATATGGATTGAATTGGTAGAATAGATGGTAAACTCCCTTATAAATCATTTTAGAATACCATGTAATTTTCAAAATTTTTAGCAGAAGATAAAAGAATTGTGGAAACATACCATTAGGATCTAGGCATTGAACCGCAGCCATTTGCCAATTACAAGAACAAAGAATAAAATTGAAAGAAGCAAACATATGAAGTGGGAAACAAATTCAAGGGTTGTTCAAACATACCATTCATCCAATTTTTAGGAGGTTGAAAGTGGTAAGCAGTCCTGTAAGGCTGCTCTCTTAGAAGTGATTGAAGATTTCTATACGGGTGATGAGAGGCACCCTGAAAGAAGTTCACCTCTGTTTTCATGTTGTAAAACAGAGGTGAACAGAGTCATGAAAAGTGGGCAAAAAATGACTTCTGGTTTGTGAAAACAGAAGCCATTTTCCATCCCAAATGCTTGGTTTTTCTATTTGACACGAAAGAAGCCATTTTCCAATTAGTCATACCCTATATTGCATATTGCTGTACTCTCTCATTTTCTGATCAATTGAACCCACAACTCTTAGGCATTTACTAGCCGATTTGATTTTAGCCAAAGAAGGACCAGCGTGCTTTGCAATTTCATTGTCATCTGGGTATTTCCGGTGGCTTCCATGCAAAAGAGCAATTACACACGTAATTCCATGCATGCACAAGAGCTATTCTTGGCTGTGAGACACGTTAAACTCCGCTGGCAGCACCGAATTATTGTACATGGCATCTCTTCTCTCAAGGAACTAAAACACACGTTCCACTTGGGAGTTGATTTTATTTCCATGCAAAAGTCATGCAGCACCGAATCACTGTGATTTTTTCCAAGGAAAGGCAGCACCGACACAAGTATTTGCTAGAGAGACCGAAACTCACGGCCGAAGCCCGAGAACCTTCAGTAATACAAACAAAATGAGAAGAAATGACGAACCTTAATGCAGAGGAAGACCTGTTCTTGTCTCTGTAACTCGACGAGAACGGTGACAAGATTAGACTTGAGCAAGCGGGACACATGGGACCGGATGAACCGGTCGAGGCAGACCGGGTGGGACTGGAGCCTCTTGAGCTCTTTGGCCACGATTAGATCGGCCAGCCGTCCATGTGCACGGCCGACGAGCTTCATGCCGGAGTTGGGAGGTGCCGAAATGAGGATGTCAAATGTGTTTTGAGACAGAACTAGGAGGCGAGAACTTCAAAGGGCCAGTTTCGGAATTTCAAGGTGCGGACAGAGGGGCATTTTTGGGCTTTTTAGCTAAAAGAGTCACATGCCGCGCACGTGACTCACTTTCCATCCACTTTAACGGCACAAACTGACGGAAGGGGCCAAAAAACAAACAGTTGGTAATTTGGAGGGCTGAAATCCAAGTTATGGTAGTTTGGGGTGCTATCCGGAGAATCGATGGTAGTTGGGGGGGCTAAATTTTATTTTTCCCTTTTCATTTTTATCTATTTTAACTTTTCCAAAATTAATCTTTTGACCATTTTGGCTAACCCAATGTGAACGCTCGTAGACTAGTAATCTACAATTATATGAGAAAGTTGATATTAGGATGAATGATTAGATTGGTTATGGAGAATCAACATTTCTGTTGGTTCTTGGGACAGTTGGGGTTATAGTGTGCTGGAGTGGGGCACCCAAACGAAGAAGAAAGTGATCCAATGAAAGAGAATAATCACCAAATTAGACTAAAACAGTTTAACTTATAATTTGCTGCCTAGTGTTTTTTCAAAGCCAAAGAGTCTAAGATTTGAATATTGGTCTCCCTAATTATCTGAAAAAGACCTTTCCACACAAAAGCCATCAAGGAAACAGGAAAAATGTCATTCTTCTTTTTACGTTTGTCCAGTAGCAAGTTGGCGAAGTTGGTAGACTGGCGGTGGTGGACTCAGGTGGCGGCCAGAGAAGGGTAGGCCGGCAAAAGAGAAGCAGCCGGAAGAGTCCCCGTCCCAATTCTAATTTTTTAGCACCCGCCCACGATCTCCAACCAAACACGCAAGCAATTCTTTTGTTTACCATAAATAAAATAAAAATAAAAATAAGGAGAAAAAATGGTTTTGGCCTTGGGGGTGGGGTGGTAGGCCATTCACGAGTAATTTGCAATATATATTTTTTATTATACTTTATTATATTTTATTATATTCAAAATTATAAACATCGAAAAAATTTGTTTTTAAAAATTATATTTAAATGGTTTAAAAAATTTGAGACAAAATTAAAAGAAAAAAAAAAAAGATAAAACTTTGCAGAATTTAAATTTAAAAAACTTTGTTGAAGCGGTCAGAATTTTGGACTTTTGACGTTAGAGTTCCGCTCTCCAGTCTCCATGGTAGTGGCTTCACGCTCTCACTACCAACAAAAAAACGCAGCTATTTAGTGTAATTTAATTTCAACCTCAGGATGAAATCATGAAAGGTTGGAAGTTCAGCCCATTTATTGTTTTCTGTTTCACACCGCAGAAGTCACGATTGTACCTTTGGGATTGACATTATCAATGACGGAGAAAATAAAAATAAAAATAAAAAGTAAAAAACGATTCACATTAGGAGAAAGCTTTCCTCGGTCGAAGAATTTTATTGAATGTATTATATTAAATTGACATGTGTTTGAAATGTATCTCACGTGCATTTTAAAAATTAATAACATTTTCTTTTTTACATTTATTTTTTAAAAATAGGGGTAACTACCTTTTCTCTTTATGAACTACCAGTCTCCATCAATATTGGAAGATTTGCCATGTGAAAAGGAGAGTGAACTCAGCTATGCATGTGCTTGGAAAAGCGGGGATCCATCGAAGATGATCGAGTTTGGCTAGATTGTTAACTAGAGAGATTATAATATCAGAGTTACCTACTCTGGTTCTTTAAGAGCTACTTATGCTCTTGTTATTTCACGTTTATGAATGAAATTAGTATGATTATTTTTTTAAAAAAAAACTATCAGCCTCTGTCAATATGCTCCCATGAACTTACACTCTCACTACCTGACCGCATCGAACTACTACTTACTTACCAAAACCCCCATTCCGTCAGTCAACCTTGTTAAATCAGATGGTCACCCCATCACGTGCGCTTCACATGGTGTTTTAGCATTTTCTCTCTCACTTTTGCCCTCATTTTTGATTGCTAAATGACTCTTATACCCTTCGGCAACAAGTTCTAACATTTGAAAATATCTTCAACAGTTGAATGACGCTTATATCCTTAGTTGAGTGACGAATTACCTTAATTGACCATTGTCTCTCTTATTCAAAGACCGAACTACCTCGACAAAAGTGAGTAGTAAAGCCGCACTTTCCATCTTCTACATTTGAAACCCTAGAACGGATCTGCTACAAAATCACGCTTGAACCTCAAAATTTTGAAGGTCTCACACTTGTCTTAGCCCTCGTGATCAAGATCCAAGCCATTGTAAGTATCGTTTGATTTTTTTTTTTAATTTTGATAAAGACAATAAGTCATTGATTAATCAAAGATACTCCACATTTAGTTTTTTTTTTTTGCGATAAAGTACTATCTTGATTTGTTTGTTTGTTGGTTTTTTTATCAGAAGTGTTCTCGCATGGTCTTCATTCTCCCATTTGTTGGTGAGCCACAAAATTGATGTCTCTGTTTCTTTATCCGAAGTGGTCATGAATGTTGGTGCATTGTTTTTGTTTTGTTTTTATCTATTGTCCACACGTCTGTTTTTGTCTATCCCGAGATGTTTTGTCCATCCCTATTAATTGAAAAGTAATGTGAAGCTGAACAAACTCATGCACGATTATTTGATAATCATTATCCAAACTCCAAGTCCATGTGATTTGTCCCATTAATATTTTTTCATAATGTTTGAGAGTTTTATGTGTAGGGTCTAGCAATTCACTTAGATAATGGGAAGTGACGATGTCATTTTTAGGGTTCATTTTGGGGCCATGTTTGATAGGCGGTACAAGTGCACTTATGTTGGTGGGGATATAGGGTTGTTTCATGAGGCATATGATCTATAGATTGTCTATCACTTTTTGAAGTCAAAACTATAGTTAAGAAATTTGGATACCAACCAGGTGACCTAATTTACTATCATGAACCTGGTAAAGAACTGAATGATGGGTTGGTGCTTATAACATCTGATGATGATGTCGTCAGAATGATTGAAAGTTTTCTAGGACATAAACTTGTAGTGTTGTACAAGGTGTCATTTGCACATGATGTTGATGAAGTAGGTACAAATATTGGTGAAGTTGAGGAGGATGATAGTAGTGATGATGAGGAAAGAATGATGACTTTTATAAATGACCCATACTAGCAGTCATTGATGAGCAGTGATGATGATGCATAGAATGATGGAGGTAAACCAGTGGCTGCTATATCAACTTGTGGAGATGACACTTCCACATTTGTTATGGGGATGATGGTGATGGGGATGGTGGTGATGAGGAGGATGGCCATGAGGAGGCTGGTGATGAAAGTAATGAATCAGTTGAAACAAACACCACTCGTGTTGTTGGCTCAAGACATTCGGCTAGTGATGGTGGCCGAATGTTAGAGGATGAGGAAGAGGATGATGTATTCTCTAATTTGGGCAGAAGTAATATCCTGATAACTTCCCCTAAAAGTGACGAGGAGAATGAGGTGGATAGTAGGCTTAGATGTGTTACTAGGATTTCAAAGTTTCACGATGTGGACATGGAAGACCCCCATTTGGTTGTTGGCATGACATTTTACTTCGGTGAATCATTCAGACAATCAGTGAGAGAATACAATCTATTTAGAGGGAAAGATGTTCAATTCAGTAAAAATGATGGGGATAGGGTGATTGGAGTTTGTAGGAGTAAGAGCGATGATTGTCCCTGGAGAGTTTATGGTGCATTGCTTCCAAGTGAGCTGACTTTCATACTTAAGTCACTAAACCCTACTCACTAGTATACAAGAAAATACAAGTATTCAATTGTAATATCTAGGTGGATTGTAGATAGGATGGTTCACAATTTAGGATACAACCAAACTATCCATTGGCAGCTCTCTATGAGGATCTTAAACGGAAATGGAATGTGGATGTTACTACCAAACAACTATACAAGGCTAAGGTGAAGCTTAATAATCAGATAGAAGGCAAGCTAAGAGAACAGTACAATCGGGTTTGGGATTATTGTGCAACACTGAGACAAACAAATCGAGGGAGTTGTATGTTGATGAAAGTTGAGATGCCAAGTTTAGAGGTCCCACAAACTTTTCAAAGGTTCACTACAAAAATTCAGTAATTTTGAGTCGTTTTGAAAATGACTTAACATATATCGTATTATCCTTAAAACGACTCCAATTAAAAAAAAAATTATTTTTTTTGGTAGTACCTGATATAGCAAAAATGTTGTTTACATATTCATACACTCATAAACGATCACATAAACTCCTAAACTATTACTATAGCTTGATGTACACCAAGCCATAAACAAAACAATAACAAGACGACGTATCAACATAATATCACTCAACCCCAAAAATATATAATGCAAACCCCAGAACGTTCAAAGTAATTCCAAACATAATATATAAGTTACTTACAATCACAAATCGATCAAGTCCAACCGATAAAGCCATATAAACAGTTTTTACATCATTTACAAACTTCAATATTCCACCTATATTCAAAAAAATACTAATATTGTATGTCACAATTGCCAATATAACTTCATATCCTACGTACATAGTCACTCATGCAGATCATCATCCTGGGACGAGTGTGTGGCACCTACATTAGTGATTCAGATGAAATATGTTATGCAATTATCTATATGGAAAACTAGTAACGAAACATGTAACATTTTCAACCGTATAATGAAAAAAAAAATAACACTTTGTTAATTAGTTAATCATGTTGGGAGCTAACTTGGTCGATTGGCTACTGAAAATCTTGCTCTCACGACACTAGGTGACTCAATGTCTTGTGCAACCAAAGTGTTGCCCGCTGCTGCATTGGACGCAACACTTTCGATAATCTTCTTCAAATCTGCTATGATCATTTTATCTTGTGCCGCCATCCGTTTATTCATGATTCTCTTCTCTTCCTACAGTTTATGCATATGCCCCTTTATTGAACTCACTTCAGAGACTAATGTAGGATCTTGGGACAAGCATGAATGCTGATGTAAATGAGCGACAAGTGGACCTAACTCGTAGTGGCCTAAGCCCTATGCCATGAACACGGCTTGAGTACTCTGGTCTACCCATGTGCAACCGCCAATTAATAATCGCTAATCAGATAACTGGGAATTGGAAATAGCTGCAATTGGCTAACCGGTAGGGTTTTAAGAAACTGGTTAAAAAAATAAAATATAAATGAAGTCGTTTTAAAAAAGACGACATTGGTTACAAAACGACACTAACCAAAAATGACTCAAAAACCTCAATTTTTTGTAGAGGTTGTATTTGTCTTTAACAGCATGCAAGGAAGGTTTTAGATAGGCTTGTAGGCATGTGATAGGAGTTGATGGTTGTTTTCTGAAGGGATATTATAAAGGCAACTTTTGGTTGCTGTTGGAAGAGATCCAAATGACAACATTTATCCCATTGTAATTGCTGTTGTTGAAGCTGAATCTAAGGATAATTGGTTTTGGTTTCTGGAGACTCTAGTTGCTGACCTTGGTCTGAATGGCTCTATTGGGTGGACATTTATATCTAACAAGCAAAATGTATATTTTTTTTTTGCTTAGTTTGAATATTAAAGTAGGGTTTTCCATAAATTTTCACTTGTGCACTCTATTTTATGTTTGGAGTTAACATATTTTCTTGTCTTGTGTTGTTTTGTGCCAATGGTTTGATTCCAAGCTTTGAGGTAGTCATACGAAATGATGACCATTGCATATGTGTGAGACATTTGTATGCCAACTTTAAAAATGAGGACCATAAAAGGTTTATTACTGAAAGACAAGTTATGGAAGGCAGCTTCTGCCTATACAGTGCATGGATTCTTAAGGGAAATGGAGAAGTTAAAAAAAAAGAAAAGAAAATCAACCAGCTCATGCTTACTTGGAAAAGGTGGATTCGCGTGGCTGGGCTAGGGGCTTTTTTACCCCTAAGTGTGACTTGCTCAAGAACAACCTCTGTGAGTGCTCTAATTCATACATTATCAAAACTCCAGATAAACCAATAATTACAATGTTGGAGATGATTAGAACAAAACTAATGAAGTGGTACCAAATGAAGAGGTATGGAATAAGGTCGTATGTTTGGAACTAGTGCCCGAAGAAATTGAAGAAGTTGGAAGTATATGGAAAGGAGGCTGGAGAGTGCATTTCGACCTATGCTAGAGAAGGACTCTTTGAGGTGGAGTGTAGGACTAAACAATTTGTGGTTGACTTGATGCACCGTACTTGTGGGTGTAGGCAGCGGGACATGACTGGCATTCCATGCCCACATGCCATCTCCATTATATTACATGATTCCTCAAAACCTGAAGACTACTTACATCAATACTACAATGTTGAAAATTACAAGAGGGCTTATGACCCAATGATTTTCCCAATGCCAAGTGGAGATCAATGGGTCAGGATCGAACAAGATGAGGTAGACCCACCTGTTTATAGAGCTGCCTCAAGCAAGCCTAAGAAGTTGAGAAGTTGTCCTAATGAGCCAAGGAATCCATATAGTATCAGAAAGGGTGAGGTAAATATGAGATGTTCAAAGTGTATGGAGGTTGGCCATAGCAGTAGGACTTGCCCTAGGAGGAAGAGGGTATCCACTTCAAATAGATTGCGAAGAAGTGTACCCACTAGCATTGCAATTGAGTTGAGCTTTAATGATGTAAATAGATACCCTAAATATTTATAAAAGGGCATTGCAAACCAAGATTGCAGATTCCCTCCCAACCAAGTGCATGTGATTCACAGCCAACACAATCACCAATATCTACACAAGAGGTAACTGACTAATACTCTCCTACTTGTTTTAAGTTTGTATGAGTTACTCTTGATTCTGACTGTTTTCTTTCCTTATCAGTGGATGCATCCTGAAGAAGAAAATATTTCAAGGCCAACAAGAGACAAGCATTTACTATTGTTGGTGTATGTATTAGTAACATTTGTTATACTTATAATAATGGTGTTTTTTTAATGACGATCTTGCATATGCAGCTTGCTTTTAGCAAAAGGATGAAGACAACATCAATAAGAAGAAAAGACTCAGTTCCAAAGGTAGTTAGGGGTAAGGGAATGCATACATCATCAAGTAATGTTGTTGCTATGGATACTCAGCCTTCTCATACTGTTACCGTAAGTACATATAACCTATAGTTTATTTGCGTTCTGATGTTTATCTTCTCTATATAAGATCATAATCATATAGTTATTAACTCATCCATGTATTGCACAAAAAAGTAAATCCACAACTGTTGGTGTAAGACAAAAGACTTTTGGACTTAAATTTGGAAATGTAACAATTGTTAGGAGGCCTATTAGGTTGTTAGGTGTATTTAAGGAAGCCTTATCTAACAAAAGCCCGCAAAAGTTGATCTTACCGGTGATGGGGATGAGCTAGCAAGGACGTCAAGAAGAGTGATTGTACCAACAGTGGAGAAGGGAATCCAGCGAATGGAAGCAAAGAAGAAACATAAAAGACCTACATGGCAGCATTGATATGAAAAAACTTTTTGCTGTTATCCACTAAAAATTACATTTTGTTATGAAAGAACTTTTTGTTTGGTTTGTTGGAAATCTCCTCAAACTTTTGGTTGTAAACATTTTTGGGATTACTAAACTTTATGGGATTTATTGTGTATGCTAGTTGGTTGTAGTTGTGGTGTTTGTTTATGACAAGTTTGTTTAGTTGCTGTGAAATAACTTTTTTGTTTGGTTTGTTGGAAATCTCCTTAAACTTTTGGTTGTAAACATTTTGGGGATTGTTAAACTGTATGAGAATTATTGTTTATATTGGTTGTATGTTGGGAACTTAGGATTGTAATTGATTCTGATTGAAGGTCATGAAAGAGCATGAATTTTGTAGAGTAGTCTTTTACAAAAATTGATTTTGTGAAGCGAGAAAATAAGTTGCAGGGTTAAGAGAAAGGTTGATTCCATAAAGGGATCATCTCTTTTTTAAGTTTGGTTTCAGTAAGAGAATCTGGAGGGAGGTATTAAGGAAGTGTGCAGTTAGGGGTGTAAACGAGCCGATCTTGAGCGGGTATCACCTGTTCGAGCTCGGCTCGAATTTCTTGTTGACTGGCTCGAGCTCGAGCTCGAGCTCGACACGAGCCTCCTCTTTATGTTCGAGCTCGGCTCGCCAGGGTGTGATCCATGTGCGAGCTCGAGCTCGAACTCGAGCATTTTGGCCGAGCTTGAACTCGAGTATTCGACTCGAGCTCGGCTCGAACGTATATTTTAATTTTAGATTTTATTTTATTTTTTTTAAAAAAAACACATAGTAAACTAATTTTATTAAAGCTACTGCCTAAAAAAATTTCAAAGAATTCTATACAATAATAATCAACTAAACCTTACAACTAAAATTTTAACGAATACAAATCAAATGCCATTACTACATAACATATAAAATTAATACAAATATAATTAAATAAATTACAAATACAATAAATTAGGCTTCATGCCACTAATTTTTTTTCCACAAAGCAACTCCCTTCAAATCAGCTCAGCAACCCTTGAATCTTGATAATAAAGATTTTAGTGAATCAGTGACATCAAATTCACTAAAATAAAACCTGTAAAAACACTAAAAAAAAATTAATTTAATTTTAACTCCCTTGCATTATTTACACAAGTTCTATATACTTGGTAAAAATGTCAAGAGAGATTTAATAACACAATTTAATGTGCATAAATCATTAAATAAGAAATCATATATCACCATGGCACCACCTGATCCACCTCAAAGGCCAAGCATATTGTACAAAAAATTCAAGAACACTATGGTCAGATAGAGACAACACCTATTAAAAGCAATCAAAGCCAACATATATTGTATAGAAAGAGTATGAGAATATGTTTTCAAAACAACCACAATAGAAGATATTACGAATGAGTTAATGAATTTTATTTGAATGTACAATATGCATCAATCAATGAGCATATGCTGGACATAGACTCTCCATTCAAAACTCAAAGCATGGGAGCCAAGACACATCAGTTTCTAATTTTTTCTACCCAAAATAATAGTTACAGAGAATGACAAAAAAACTAGCAAAATCAGACATATATAATAAGCATGTTTACCTCTACTCACATACAAACAATTTTGCTATAGCCTATCCCTGTAATTATAAATATTAGTGAAAATGTCTAGTTGTACAATTCATCATATGAGGTACACGTGCAAATTACAGTAGGCTCAAGAAAAAAAGATTTGTCCTTCCTCCCATACCCATTCAAGCTATTCCCAACCTCGAACAGAAAATGAATAAAAGAAATTATGTTAGTTTGATGAAAGACTTGGTTCAAGTTAGTTACCATAGAGTGACTAATTATAAGAGACACAAGAAAACATCAAACTTTAGATTGAATTGTTTTCAGAAACATGAACTACAAGATGTTATTATTGATGAAAATATCTGCAAAGGAACAATAAAATGTTACTCAGAAACATGAGCCATGAGGCCCCAAGAAATCATTCTGAGTGTTGTAAGGCTACAAAGGTACTTGCTTGGCAAGTTGCTACCACAAGTTGCTTGATAATCAGCAACTTCAAATTCTCTAAAACAAAACATGACCTGTAAACACACTAAAAAATTGAAGTTAGTATTTTCTCCCTTGCATTATTTACACAAGTTTTAAATACTTGGTAAAAATGTCAAGGGAAGTTCAATAATAACACAATTTAATGTGTTTAAATCATAAAAAAATAAATCATACGTTACCTCATTTCTTCAACAAAATAATATAGCACAAGATATTCAACAAAATAACATAGTCCAACATAACCCCAAACCAAAACACACAATTATACACTTATACTACAACACTTCACAAACAACAAAATAACATAGTCCAAAATAACCTCCAAACCAAAAAAAGAAGAAGAACAATAACAACTAATTGGCCTCTGGCAAGGCTATCTGCTCTTCATTTTGTTCAACCTAACATTAAAAAGAAATGAGTAATTAGTACTTTATAAAATCAAATGAAAATAACAAATACCATTAGAAAAAAGTAAAACTCACCATAGAGTTCTTTTTAAGTCCATACATTGATCTAACCCAATCAGCTCCACACAATAACATCTGAACCGTCTCAGTTGATAATGAATTTCGATGGGGATCAATAACCCTTCCACCAGCACTAAAGGTAGACTCCGAAGTCACAGTGGTAATTGGTGTTGACAATATATCTTTGGCAACTTTATACAAAATACGATACTTCAAGGTATTTGCCTTCCACCAATCCAAAGCATTAAATTCCAAACCCTTTTCAGGTAAGTATACACCCTCCTCTAAATATGTTTCTAAATCTGATTTAATAGGGTGATGCACCGTATTAGCACTTTTGAGGAATGACTCATACATTTCCATACCACCCTCAACACTTTCACTAATTTCAGTAGTTGAATGACTATGTGAAGAGCATCCAAGACCTTGAGCATTGCTTTGAAGATTCTGTTCCACAAGATTTGAATTATATTCATCAACATACACACTATATATCTCATTCAAAGTTCTTTCAACGAGTTCAATATTCTTAGTAGCTTCAGCCTCTCGATAGATTATAGGAAAGCAAAATCGTATCAACACCAATTTAAACCTTGGGTCCAAGACTGCAGCAATCGCCATCAACAAATTGCACTCACCCCAATATTTATCAAACTTGGATTTCATTTTTTGTGCCATGGATCTAATGAAGTCATTTTCATCCACACATTTCTTAGTTATGACATCTTTCATTCGCCACACCTCAGGAAGGAACAAGTTAGATGTGGGATAGTCACTCCCTGATACAATTTTTGTTACTCGGTTGAAGACTCCCAAGAGTTGACACACAACTTCAACTTTAGCCCAATCCTCATGAGATGGCACCCAAGTAAATTGTCGATCATTGTATCCATACATAGCAAAGACCTCTTTAAACTCAATAGCAGCTGCTAACATCAAATATGTACTATTCCAACGAGTAGGTACATCTAAAATCAACTTCTTAGAAGACAATTGCAAATTCTTTGCAATTTCAGCAAATTTAATTAATCTTCCCTCTGATGCTACCAAATATTTAATACCGTCCCTGACACAATCAACAATCACACTAATCTCACCAAGCCCATCTTGAACCAATAAATTAGTTATATGAGCACAACAGCGCACATGAAACAGCTTTCCCCCAATAATCAATGATTTTCTCATATTAAAAACATCTCTTAGGTGCCTCATTGCTACATCATTTGCCTTTGCATTGTCTACAGTGATTGAATAAATTTTATTCTCAATACCCCAATCTCTAAAACATTTATGGAGTGCATCAGCAATGATATGCCCGGAGTGTGGAGGCGGGATATTGCAGAAGTTCAACACACGCCTATTTAACCGCCATTCAGAATCTATAAAATGACATGTCACTACCATATAAGAAATTTTTTGACACGAAGTCCACATGTCAGTTGTTATGTTAACTTTATGAACCCGATTCAACAAATTTTTCAGTTTCTTTTTCTCCAATTCATATGTGTCAAAGCAAAGAGCTTTAGCAGTAGCCCGGGACATTGGCCGCCAATGCGGTGTGCAAGCCTTCAACAACTTGTTAAAGAACACATGCTCAACTTGCATAAATGGATACTCATGATAAAGGATCATTTGAGCAACAATTTCTCTCACCTTAGTTTCATCATACTTAAAATTTGTAATGACACTCACACCATCAGCCTCATTAGCATCAACCGACAATTTTTTTTGCTTCTTGGAACCTATGTACTTGAAACAATTTTCTAAGTGCCTACCCAAAGTAGATGTAGAACTGGATTTTGATTTGGTAAATTTGCTCTTACACCATTTGCATTGATTCTTTTTAATACCACCCACTTCCACTTCAGAAAAATGATTCCACACAATAGAAGTTTTCCTCCTAACCTTTCTCTTATGTGCATTGTTTTGTGTGTCTTCTTCATTTGGAACCGAAGCCCCAGTAGAAGCGGTATCTTGAACCCCAACAGTTTCTTCCACAGTAACATCATGGCTAATTTCCAAATAATCTTCATTCTCATACTCCTCAATTGGATTAAGCTCTTGCAAGTCACCCTCCATATGTTTTAATTATCAAATATTATATCAGGTGTTCTTAGGGGGGGGGGGGGGGGGGGGAAAGAAAAAAAAAGTCCTAGTGTTAGAAACTTCAAACTAAGTTGTAATCTGAATCTTTAATTTCAAGATAAAAAAAATATCAATTCTAAATTTCTAAACATAAAACTCAACACAATTTTAATTATATTACATATGCTGATAAATGGCAAACTAAATACTAAATATACATATTAAACAATTTTAACTGTGATGAACAATTCTAAACATGGTGGGCTAAGCATGGTGAACATTCGTAATATGACTTTGATAGTAAATAAAACAGAGCATTACATTGATTGGAACATAATCAGAGCATTAATCAGACTATATCGATTCGATAATCATTAATCACAGCATAAAAATAAGTTAAATAACAAATAAATTAATTAATTTTTTTTTTAAAAAAAATACCTGAGAGTTAGGATTGTGTTTGTAACTTGTAGAATCGAAAATACAAAATCAAAGAGGTAGAGGTTAAACGGCCATCCCCTGAAAAATGATATTAAGTATCAATGTTAACATTAGAAGAAGTTTATAAATTTGAAAAAAAAATGAAAAAATAGCTACTAATTCAAATAAATAGTAGATCGAAGTCGTCTTCAACAATCAAAAAAAAAAATACGACTTACTGGGCTTAGGGTCTTCAGTCTTCTCTCTTTGAAATGTTTCTCAGCTTAACTCTCTCTTCAACCATTCGGAGAGGGAATGAACAAAAACAACAAAATCAGAAGATGTAAAATAGAGTACTCAAGTAGCATATCGATCATATCAACTGTCTTCTTTGCTTCTGTCATCGGTGGGTGTGAGAAGCGGAAGAGTCGAAGGCTAGTAGACTACCCAAAAATTTGAGATTTGGCGGCCAAGGCAAATCACTGTAAGTCTAATCTGGTTAAAATTAGACAAAAAAAAAAGTTATGAGAAAACTTGTAGACGCCTATGAGCCATTCGATCAAACAAGAGAAAAGAAATCAAAGGCTAGATTTTGAAGAAGATGTAACGAGTTGTTGAGAGAAGAATCAATACATTAAATGCAAGCTTTAATTTTCTGAACAACCATCTGATGATTCTGATCCATCCTCATAAAAATCACGTGAGAATTGAGGAACAAAGGACTAAGTTCTTGTTTTTTAATTTTTTTATCCTGGCATTTGTTCCCTTGCGCAGTGTGCCTTTCAATTTTACTTTTTTTTTTTTCATTATTTTTTTTCTTAAGTAATTAATGTTAATCTTTTGGAATTTAATTTTTGGAATTTTTTTTTTCCCTAGGCTACGTTTTTATCCAGTAAAACCGTATATATCGGAAGTCGGTACAACCTGTGATCCTGGGCGTTAATTATTATCATCATTTTCATGATTCAACAAAAGCCGTTAGATCGTAGCTGTAAGAGTGAGCCCATGATTATTTAGAACACCGTATAATTTTCATAGTATTTGTGCCTAACAGTTGTATCCCACTTCTATTCACACGAATGGTTTAGATTTTGTTAGCAAATAATCCAACGGCCCAGATTTTAGGCGTGTTAGATATGGTCTTGAGGAGTGTGATCAATGTGGCTTACAGCTGGATCCGATTTATTGAACGAACGGCTGGATTCAACAACAAATAATCCAACGGTTTAGAATAAAATCAAATGGCGTGTTTTTTGTCTTGATAAGTGCGCGCGTCAATCACAGCTGGATCCGATTTTCCCTTAATGAACGGTTTGATTCAACCAAAAAAATAATAATCAAACGGTTCACAATAAAATTGTATGGCCTGAGATTTTGTTTCCTTTCCAAAGAGTCTAAGACAACTCCTTAAATTCTATATTTAAATTATGCAAACGTTAGCATTTAAAAAAAAAGTTAATTTAGGAACATAAATTTATTGCATTTCTCAAATTTCAATTTAAGGATAATTATGATGACAACCCAATATGGCAATATACTTTTTTAAAAGTTATTATTCTCTCTTTTTTAAAAGTTTGACATTTGTTAAAAAAAACTGTTTAAGGATAATTAAGGAAAGTTTGATAATGAAATTTTCAATTTTATTTGAAAATTTTTTATTTCAAATAAAATTTAAGTTGTTAATTAATGCGATTTTTTAAAGACATTAAGATATTTTTTTCAAAATTTAAATACCCTAGGCGCCATGCAACTTTTGGAGAGAAGATTTATTCAATTGTAGAGTATGGTTTTATGTTTAGGTCTTTAATTAATGCGATTTTCTAAGATTCTATTTATATTAATGCAGGCCGGGCAATTTGTTTAATGCAATTAAATAATAGGGTTTTATGTTTAGCCAATTTAGGTCTTTAATTAATGCAATTTTTGAAAGACATTAGGATATTTTTTCAAAATTTTAATACCTAGATGCAACTTTTGGAGATAACATTTATGTAAAACCAATGATTAGCTAATTATAGAGAAATTTGAGAGAGATTTCAGGGAAATTTAATGCAAAGTTTGAATTTTGAATATAACCCTTAAATTATTTTATTAAATTAAATTTTATTTCCCTTTTGGCTTTGTCTTAAAATTTAAAAAGACGAGAAATATACTTTTCAAACAAAAGAAAAATATTGTTTATGATAATTAAGGAAAGTTTTATTGTAAAATCTTAAATTACAAATTTGAAATTTTATTTGAAAAAATAAAATCTTAGTTATCTAATGATAATACATTTTTTTTAAAATTCTTAAGTAATAAGTATAATGTGATCTTCATGTCAAAAAAAAAAAAAAAAGAAAGTATAATGTGATCTTGAATCTTAAAATATGATCTAACTTTTTTTTTTTAAAAAAAAAAAAAAAAAAACAAATCTTAAGTAATAACTAATAAGTATCATTTCATCTTGAATCTTAAAATGTGATTTAACAACTTTTAAGTATCTAATGATTCTATGGCACAATGCTAGCTCATATAATCATGTGATCTAAATTATAATGATAATACCTATTATTCATATGAACTAAATTCTAATGAAAATATTTAATTTGTAATTATAATTAACACATAAGTGATTATAACTATAATCAATTAATTTGGAACTATATAAATTACATTATCATTATATATGAATAATATGATTACGTTTCATAATTGTCATTATATTATATGATTAACGTGAATTCATACTTACATATGTAATCTATATATTTAATTATTGAATTTAAGTATGATTAATAATTGTTAGATACTTAGAATCTTAAATCATACTTAATCATTGTATATAAGTATCTAGAGACTTAATGATTATATTAATATGAATTTTATACTTATTTGATATTAGGTGGCTATAATTTATACTTATACTTAATTTATGTGTATGTTATGTGTTACGCATGTGTATATATATAAAATGTTCCATGAATTATGAATTATATAATATCATATGACTTATAAGATTATTTATGAAAAATATGATTTAAGTAGGATCATATGATTTAACAATTCATATGATCTTAGATTTTAGACCACGTGATCTAATGATTCATAAGTATATAATAATAGAGAATTCCTAGAACATCTCCTGGTGTTCTCCTGTAATGACATAAATGTAATTAAAAAATTACATTTATCTCCTTTTGGATGACATAAATGTAATTTTTTAATCAAAAAAATTACATTTATGCCATTCCAAGAGAACACAAGGAGATGCTCTAGCATTCCTCATAATAATATATAATACTTAGAACATATAATTATATCCGTATATATAGTGATTATATATCATATGACACAATATTATATTATTATATGATTATATAGTCATATTATATTACATATTTACATGCATAATATGATTGACATATTAAGTATATGAATTGTCATTAAATCATATGATTATCAAATTAAGTATTGCTTTTATTTATTTTTACTATTTAATATACATATAATCAATTATTTATCACTACTTAATATATGTGTATATATATATATATACACGAGTCGAGCCTTAATAAGCGAGTCGATCCTTATACGAGCGGGTTCACGAGCTTTAATCGAGTCGAGCCGAGTTTATACGAGTTTGTGTCGTTTAATAATCGAGCATATTTTCGTGTTCACGAACAGCTCATTTAATAATCGATTCGAGCACGAGTCGAGTTTAAATCGAGCCGATCCCGAATAACCTCGCGAGTGGCTCAGCTCGTTTACACCCCTATGTGCAGTTGGTAATTAATCCGAGATCAATATGGGAAGAGGTGATGGAGTGGGGAGTTGCAACACTAAAAGGCAAAACTTTAAAACTAATCTTGTACCAGTTAGCTTTTGGGCTATTTAATTTATCACATTTGGAAGCATATATATAAACGATATTAGGCATGGAAATGTGTTGAAAACAGAGAAGCATATTCTAAAAGGAATTGATTAGGAAATAATAAAACAGAGGAGCATATATTACGGAATGCTTGCATCTCTGGTCAACAAATCGAATCGCTCCTTTGAGTAAGGCAAAGAATCAAATACATAATAAGCGCTATGAATCAAAGATTAAATCCCTATAATCATGCACTATAATTATGCTCATTTGTTCTCTCACAACATATAAATAACACTCAAGCGCAGGTGCAAAGAATGCAACAATTATTCATAATCTCTTTTATTTACCTTCATCTTCTTCATCTCTATTTAATTATTCTATACTTCTATTAACCTCAATCCTTTGTTTTTCAAATGCAGTTTCATGTATATATCCTAACAGATAAGTTCTGCATTGCCTCAATATTCGTGTTTCAAGATGAAAATAAACCAAAAATTCATATTTTTAAAATAGCAGAAGATGATTTGAGATACAGATACATGGAGGTTTGGGAGTCTTTTTCAACAAAGCATTCATGGACAGCGTTGCTCTGTTCATGGTTAGTATTTCTTGAAATATAATGAAAGGTTATGATTAAATAACACGGGGAATTAACCCATCACAACTTCAAATGACAATATTAAGCTAATACATTAGTCATTACAAATTTGAGAATATAAACAACATTTTCATGGTAGCCGTTTGTAGAAAAAATGTTAATTACATGCAACCATAATAGTTGCCTCAAAACACAGCTTAAAAAAAAAAAAAAAAAAAAAAATCAAATCCAGGAAATTGCTAAAAGTTGACTATGTGTCTGTGAAGCTTTCACTTGCATCTCATACCGAATTGCTTCAATCTCTAACTCAACCTTCGATTCTGTAACCTCTTTATTCAGCTTTGTGTAACTGTGTTGCAAACGACCCAATACTCATTTAACATGATCACGCATGTCAGTATCTTTTCATTAGAAGAATTCACACAACTGACCAACCTATTTAAATTAAAGACCATATAAATAGAGGTTAGTCATCATCTGATATCTGAAAAAAAATGAAAAAAATTGGGTTTACCAATTATGCTCTGTATTTACAATGTACATGTCAATCTAAAACTAAACCCTAAATATGCATAATGATCCACATCTACAATGTACAAATTCATGAAAAAACAAAAAAGAAGAAGAAAATTACAAATATTATGGCCGGGATCTATAATGTATAATTTCATGGAAAAAGAAAAATTTGACCCATTATGTTTCGGATATAAGACTTAAAAGTTCATTTTATAAAAAAAGTTATCCATTATCTACAACTCACAAGTTATTGAATGAGAAAAAAAAAAGGTTACTCATAATGAATAAATTTTTACATCATAATTAATATAATCATAAAACAACCTCCGAAATTTTCCTCAGTAAAGGAAGTCTACAAACATGCAAGTACTCCACAACTACACATAGACTCCCCAGATGTTGCTTCGCTCTTTAGTGAATATGACATTTTTGCTTGAGAGAAAAGTTGACTCCTTCTAGGTATGCTGTTTGAATGTTGAAAGAGCAAGACTGGTAGTTCATGAGGTCTTTTTCTTTTTTCTTTTGCTTTATATATTTTTTTTTCCAGCATCATTTACCAATCAAAACTGAGGGCAAAAGTGGGAGAGAAAATGCTAAAACTCCATGTGAAGCACACGTGATGGGTTGAGCGTCTAATTTAACGAGGTTGACTGACAGAAGGGGATTTGGTAAGTAAATGGTAGTTCGATGTGGTCGGGTGGTAAGAGTGTCAGTTTATGGGGGCATATTGGCGGAGGCTGGTAGTTCATAAAGGAAAAAGTAATTACCCCTAAAAAATACATGTGAGAATGATGTGCATTTTTAATTCTCACGGGTAGTTTTAATATAACATGTTATTCTCACTTGTATATTTAAAATATACATGTAAAAATCAAATACATTTTGAATACTTAATTATTATATATTCTCACATTTTATATTGTTCCATTGATGCAGCAGAAGAATATTATATCTATTTCTTTGGCATGGAGCGTAGTGCTCTTAAAGCATAGATAATGTAATAAATAAATAAAAGAAAATATCTACAAACAAGACTTGAAAAAGATAGCACATCTAACTCTTGTAATTCCACTTCCCCAAAGTTCCATAGGATGCCTCAATAATTATATTCCACATTTCTTTATTTTCTTTTTATTTCTCTATTCTTTTTCCTGGTAGGAGGATTTCAAAGACTCAAAGTGCTTGGTGCAGCATAATGAACTCTTTATTCTTGTTGATAATCATCTTCTTCTTAATCGATGAAAAAAGATGATTTGTGATATCAACTCTAAAAGAAGGTTAGCGCCTTAAGGATGTTTGAGACTAATAGTGACTTAATCTTTCAATTATATGTCAAAGGTTGTGCTGAAGGGCAATGATCATTGTCAAAGAACCGCCTTCTAGGATGACTCTGTCGATTTATGGTCACAAGCTGTAGAGACGGTTAGTAGAGCTACTCAGGCTTCTTCCATGTTCGGATTACAAGGGGGGCCAATTCTAGTGCTAGCAAAAATGGAGCCTTCAGAATTTGAACCTACAGTTGCATAAATAGAGAAATGATCTCTAATTATACCATAAAATCATGGAAGGTTGCAAGTTCAGCCATTTATTGTTTACTTTTTCACATTGCAGAGGAAATGTCAAAAGTTATTAGATCAGGATCCTCTCAATTTTTTTCAAATTTGATATTCTCAAATTGTTAAATCATGGCAATGTTTTACGTCTAACAGTTTATAATGTGCCAGTTGTCACACTAAATAAATGTTAAAGTAATGAAAATTTAATGCCTCGATGAACTAGAAGAAACTAGAGAGAGAAAATAAATGGCAGCCCTTTCACCATTTTCGGTTGAACACCACCACCGGAGACGGTAGCATTTTCTATATATTGCAGGTCATGCTAAAAACATATACTTTTCCTTCGATCACTGCAATTTGTTAATAGTATAAAGTCCATGGTTTCCAAGTCAATACAGGTCAGAAACTATTGCTCTAGATTAATTCGCGAAATATAACAACTATTACTCTAGAATTCAAGCCATGATTCAAGCTGTCATTTCCTGCTCCTTTTCTTACGCTCAATATATAGCTGAATCTAAGCTTGAAAATTTTCACACGACCCATAAATCTGACATGAACACGACACGAATATATAGGGTTTGAGTTTAGGCTATAACTCGTTTATGACCCATCAACCTGTTTATGACCAGCCAACCTGTTTATGACCCATCAACCCGTTTATGACATATTTATGACGTTTTAATGACATATTTTTTATCAAATTATCTAAACGGGTTGACACGCTAATTCGACGGGTTGACACGGCAACTCGAATTGCCAGGCCTAGCTGAATCTACATAACAATCTTAGCCCCCTAAGAGCCATTGCTAGTTGTCATATCACTTTCCTTTTTTGCTTTGCTTTGGTTCTCTTCCTCCTCTGTGCATCTAGTTTATCTTTGCATTATTTGTATTTCTTTGTACAAAACCTAAACCCTTTTATGGTTATAAATATAGATGATTGACTGCTGTTTTGGTTTAAGCAACCAAAGCAGCAACTATTAATTGCTAGAGGAAATTTAGAAGAAGATGATGATGGTACCTACCATCCTTTCTACTCATCCTCTTTCTGTTCTTCCTGATCTGTCTCCGGTGTTGGTGTTCAACTAGAGATGGTGAATGGGCTGCCATTTATTTTCTTTCTCTCTAGTTTATCGAGGCATTAAATTTTTATTATTTTAATATTTATTTCGTGTCACAGCTGACATATTATGAACTGTTAGACATAAAGTATGGATAAAATTTAACAATATGAGAATATCAAATTTGAAAGAAATTGGAGGAGATATATCTTAATGATCCAGAGTTATTACCGTGACTTAATTTGCTGCATCTTTGGGATTCGCATTTTCGATCTCGAAAAAAAATGGATTCACATTAATTAGGAGAAAGCTTTCCTCGGTTGAATAATTTTTTTAATGTATTTTATTAAATTAATATGTGTTTAAAATGCATAATAAAATTACGTGCATGTAATTTTTACATATATTTTTAATATAGCACTTTATTTTCATATGTAATTTTAACAAAATGCATATTGGAAACTTCAAGTTGTACGTGGAACTTTTGAGGACCTTTTAACTTACTTTCAACGTGAGGTATCCATCTAGAATGGTGAATGACAAATATTCAATGCACCGACTCCCAATTAATATTATGGTTTAATTACACGAATCTTGGGTTTGAAGTTTTATTCTATTTTTCAGTTCTAATCAATAAAGTTCGGTTGATGCAGCAGAAGAAAATTAATTAATCTATTTCTTTGGCATGAAGCGTAGTGCTCGATCTTAATTAATAGTTTGTTAATTCATGTACAAATTAATCTTAAAGCAAGACTTGAAAAAGATAGCACATCTAACTCTTGTAATTCTACAATTTATTTCTTTTATTTTTATTTCTCTATTCCTTTTCATGGTAGGAGGATTTCATAGTGCTTGGTGCAGCATAATGAACTATTTATTTTTGCTGATAATTATCTTCTTCCTAATCTCTGGAATACTTTAAAAGTGTAAAAGAAGGAAAAAGATGATTTGGGATATCAACTTTCGGTGAAGGGGCTAAAAAAAAGGGTGAAGTACGTGGGTATATATATATATATTTTTTTTAAAGATCAGATAAACAAAGATAGAACAACAAAAGGCGAAATCCGGCCTTTTCACTGTCTGAGGGATAAGTCTAATAAGAAAAAAAATACGAGTGAGAATACCACTAGAGAATCTAATTGAAGCGGCCCATCTCGCTAAGTCGTGAGAGTGAAGATTCCAATTCAAAGCCTTGATTGAGGTAGATCTTGAATGTCGTTTGTTAAACCGTTTTACACCCCTTATTATCTTTTTTATCTTTTCGATAAGAGATATAATATGTTTATAATCTTTGTACAACTTCAACAACTTTTATTTAAACTAACCATTGAATATGTTTTTTTACATGTAAATATTCCTATATATGTAATGTATAATTTTTTAAAAAATTGTTAAAGTTGTACATAAATTATAAACATTTCATATTAAAGGGCGGAAAGTTGTCTGTCGTTTATTTGTTCAAATGAGAGAGGAAAATTAGGGAAGAGTTGAGGGTCCAATGAGTGTTGACCCAAAAAAGGGTACCCCAAAACGGTTTGTCGATAGCTGAAACTTGTATCTCTATCCAACTTTATCCGTGTTGAGGCGTAATAAAAAATTATCACGTTTAGCACCTTTCACTTTCAGAATTGTAGATGCTTTCGTTTAATAATTAAGTAAATTCCTCACAGCTGTCTCTTCTTTTTGCTTTTTTTTTTTTAATCATACTTTTGTACCTCCTAAGTCCTAAGACTCCTAACCTTTTCCTGTTAGACTGCATGTGTACTTAAATTAAACCCAAAGCGCCACAAAACAAAACAACCGTGTTTTTCATGCTTAAACGTGGCCACTTATTCCTTCCACCTAATCGCCATGTTACGACAGTGGGGACGTCATATATATATATATATATATATATATATATATATTCTAGGGTTGAATCAAAGGAGAACATATTCTGCAGTAATTTGAGGAGGCCATGGCTCAAAATGACTCCATTGGAGAAGATAAGTCTTCCGTAGAGAAATGGAATGCAATCCCAGATTCTGAAAAGAGCACCTCAGGATGCTTCGACTGCAACATCTGTCTAGAGACTGTGCAAGATCCAGTGGTCACGCTCTGTGGTCACCTCTTCTGCTGGCCCTGCCTCTACAAATGGCTTCATTTCCAGAGCTCATTTACTGAGAACCAAGACCTGAAAAGGCAGCAGTGCCCCATTTGTAAAGCTGAAATTTCCCAAGCGTCCCTTGTCCCACTCTATGGCAAGGGCCAGACCGCAAAGCCTTTTACTGCAGGCAAGGCCATTCCTCGAAGACCTCCTGCTCCTGCTTGTGGGGTTGATACCACAGATCAAACTCAGCAACTCTATCATGCCAACTATTCAACCATCGGTCATGTCTTCGGAGGAACGATTTACGCAAGGGTGTTTGGGAACAGTACCATTTCAAATTTATATACGTATCCAAATACATACCACCTTGTAGGGAGCACTAATCCAAGAGTCCGAAGGCATGTGATGCAGGTTGATGAGTCGCTTAGCAGAATCTGTTTTTTCCTCTTCTGTTGTGCAGTTTTGTGTCTTCTTTCCTTCTGAAGATATGTATCTCTTTCTTCCTACTTGTAAAAGTTCTGAGAATATCTCTTTCTTTCCTCCTGAATATCTATTTCCTTTTGAATTAATTTGGGTATATATGCAAAAGTTATCACGAGGATTCACTGATGGAACCCCCACACGATTGATATGGAAATATGACAAATAATGAACTCCGATCCTTTTAGATAGGAGAGATCACAAGTGAATCCAATTAGGGTAGAAGAGAAACCACAAATAAGCTTTTACTTAATAATTCTCTTCTTTTTTTATTGACAATAAGATGCTCTTTAAATAGAGTAAAATAGAATGACACCTAAACATAAGAACTCTAATTAATCCTAATTCTAATCTAAATAATATAAACCCAATGAATTGGAATAGAATTCCAACTCAAATATTAAACCTATCTAACTCTAATCTTATTTCTATCTTTCACACTAATCTTATCTCTATCATTCACGTTGCTCAACAAATGTTAAACTAAAAGAACATAATGTTTTTTTTTTTAAAAAAAAAAAAAAAAAAAAAACTAGCTACATATTTCTTTCAAAGCATGTTCATTCTCAGCATTTTAGCTATCTATTTAAAATATTGTTTCTTTATATATTTTTACTATTATCAAAGATCAAAGAGAGTCATATCGATTGTTTATTAGGTTTGTATATATATGAATGATTAGCTACAATACTTAACAAATTTATTGAGTACGGTACGTAGCAACAAGCCAAATCCTTAACAAAGACTATTATCTACCATTAATATCTTGGAAAGTTAATTGATATTAGGTTGAATGATTAGATTGGTTATGGAGAATCAACTTTCTGTTTAGTCCTCACATTCGGCAATGAAAGATTGGTTCTTGGGGTTGTAGTGGACGGGAGTGGGCCACCCCAAACGAAGAAGAAGTGATACAATGGAAGAATAATCACCAAATGAGACGAAAACTGTTAACGTAATTTTAACTTATTGCCAATTAAGTTTGCTTCTTAGTTTTTTTTCAAAGCGCGCAAGAGTCTAAGATTTGAATATTAATGGTCTCCCTAATTAATTAATTAGTAATTATCTGAAATTAAAGAACCTTTCCACGTACACCAAAGCCATCATTTTCATTGTTCGGACTTTTATGTTTTTCCAAAAGCAAGTTGGTGCATGATCAAGTCGGTAGACGACGGTGGTGGACTAAGGTTGATGCCACTGTGGGGTAGGGAGGGGAAACCTTTCCAAAAGAGAGGTCACTGTTTTTGACAAACTCCATTCTATTATATGGCCGGAAGCAGCCAAAAGGGGTCACTGTTGAGCTTTTTAATTAACAAGATATTACCATCAGGATGAACTATCCGAACACCTTCACGAGTAGATAAGGATCGAACACATGAAATTGTCTTATACAATAAAATAACTTTATTGCACAGGATCTAAATTGCACGTTATATATAATACTCATTCTACAGTTTACTCTTATGCCGCTTTTATTCTCTTCTCTTTTGCTCGATCCCCGGTCGACAAAGTCCTTTTAATTAAGTCTATATATTATTAATTTGTGTTCTCTCTCGTTCTGAGAGAAGAGTTTTTTCCTCTTCTCTTAGTAGAAGCCGACCTCCTCTTTGTGAGGCTCTCCTTTGCCTCGGGTTGAATATTTTTGCTGCGTCGTCCGCCGATCCCGTCACCCCTATTGCACCACCGTACCTGCATAGATTCGCCCTAAATGAAATTTCCAGCGCGCTCTAATAATGATTTTGGCATCTCGGAACGAAACAATTCAAATGTAGAGCATTCACATTTGTTTCAAGAAATTTTAGCTAAAGCATTACATCTTCCTATTTTAACTACCCACTTTTTTAAACCAAATTTATTATACTTTCTATTTTAGCTATCAACTTTCACTAATTCATTTAAAATATTCTTTCTTTATCCACTTTAACTATTCTCGGAGAGAGAATCAAATTAATATATATTTTTTTATTATCAATTTTAGTTATGCATTGTATTTGTTAGAGAGTTGCTGCATTTACACCCAATCCTTTACTCTCATTTACCCACACCCTGATGTGGTACTGCCGCATAAGTAAAAATAAATAAATAATTATACAAAATTTCTCATCACCCTCTCTCTCTCTCTTCAGCCGGCCATCCTTATCGGCGCTGGTAAGACCTGCTCCCCCCATCATTCTCTCTCTCCCCCAGCATTTGGCATTTTTTTCACACATTTTCCAGCGTGCTCTCCCTTCTCCGGAAGTGTCCCATCGCCCTCTCTCTCTCTCTCTCTCTCTCTGATTGGCCGTCCTTACCGGTGCCGGTAAGATCTAGTCTATCTCTCTCTCCCCCCTACATCTTGCTTCTTCTTCTTTTTTTTCTTTTTTTTTTTCTGCATTTTCCGGCGTGCTCTCCATATCTCCGGAAGTTTCCCATCGCCCTCTCTCTCTCTCTCTCTCTCTCTCCTGCCGGCCGTCCTTACCGGTTCCTGTAAGATCTGGACCAACCCCTGCATCCAGCGTCCTCTCCCTTTTTGCTCCCACCGATTTTTTAGGGCAAAACTTGACACTGTCCCAGTGAGCCCACGGGAACGCACCAGCAGAGGCAGTCGGGCCGCCACCACCTCTGACACCGAATGTGCCCCCGTTTTTGACTCATCCAAACAGTAGGGGCACCACTGCTGGTGAGCCATTTTCGGTGAACGAGAACCCGAAATTTTATTTATTTATTTTTTGCTTACGTAGCAGTGCCACATCAGGGTGTGGGTAAATGGGAGTAAAAGGTTATAGGTGTATGTGTAGCATTTTCGAATTTGTTAAGTACTAATGCTACTACCCAAGTGTTTTTATTTTTTATTATTATTATTCAATCAATTAATCCTTACGAAGCAGGGACAGAGGAGGGAGTCAATTCCTAAGAATTTTTTAACCCTTGGCCCTACTCATAATAATTTCTGGTTCGTCCCAACCTGTTACTAAGTTTGTACATAAATCTGATTTGAAGTGTAAGTATTTTAGCCATCACAATGTACCAGCTTTGCAAGAGATCGACTTTTATACAAAGAGCTAGAGAAATGGGCATAAGGGAGTGTCTTATCCATTTTCATATTAAATGAGTGATCTTATCAATCTTCATAGAGTTTCATCCATCTTTGCTTATATTTGGGAAACATCCAAACAATATAAGATATTTAATATGTTAATTTATTTTTAATACAAGAGCTAATAAAGCTAAAAATAATAGTTCATGCATATTATTGTTTCTTCAAAAATATGAACTCTAGTTTCCTCTCATATTGACTACGTACTATCCCTCATTCAAATTCAAGTAAAATTTACGTCATTTGTCCCCATTATTGACCACTATAAAATTTAGAAAATGCATGCATATATGTTTATAAGCAATCTTAATTAGTAATATATATACAGAAAAATGAACAAAATGTTTGGTCAACACTGATTAATTGCTACCCCATTATAATTTCTACCACATGCAGGATGATCAAATCATGAAAGGTTGGAAGTTCAGCTCACATTTATTGTTTGCCTTTTCATATTGTAGAGGAAATGTCAAAAGTTATTAATGCGACCTAATTTGCATTCGCACGAGTCACGATCGAATGCATCTTTTGGATTCCCATTATAAATCTCATCAGAAAAGGAAAAAAAACAAATTAAAATCACGGTAGGGTCTAATTTCGTTTGCCAAATTAGTATTCTATTAGAAGTTTGCCAAATTAGTATTCTATTAGAAAAAGAGAATACTTATTATTGTGAGTAGAAGAGAGTAAAATTGAATGGTTATTCATACTCTTTAATTTGATGATAACATATATACTTTAATTAAAATCGAATCAAAATTACTAAAAAAAATTCCACATTATTTCTTTATTTAAAAAAAAAAATGTGAATACTGGTGGGTGGCCGACCACCCATTAGTCTCCCGGGGTGGTTGTAGCCACCCCAGCTCTTCTGTGGGTGGCCAGGCCACCCCCAAATACATTAATTGGGGGTGGTGCGACCAGGGACGGATCTAAGGGGGGGTTGGCAGGGGCCATGGCCCCCCTCAATTCCAAAAAATCAACAAAAAAATATTAGGTAAAAAAAAATTTATAAGGGAAAAAAATAAAATTTAGTCTACTGCACGGCTCCAACCAATAATATTTTTTTGGCTCTTGGCCCCTGCCCATAAGTGTTTCTGGCTTCGTCCCTGGGTGCGACCACGTCCGGCTCCATCTGTGGCTAGCTACATTATTCATACATGTTTTTTTTTTTTTTTTTTTAAAAAAAAAAGTGAGAGAAAATACAAAATAATGAGTTGTATATTTTTGAAAAATGAAGTCTATTGCTTTAAGAATAACTATTTATCTTTGTAAGGGAATAGTTATTCTATTCCAAAGAATTTGCCCCTAACAAATAAATAAATAATTATTCTTATGGAATATTCATCATTTCAAGTGTCTATTCCACAAACTAAAATAGGCCTAAAAGAAAATTTTCTTTTAAATTGGGTTGGAATTATTTTCCAATGTACTAAATTAAATTGGCATTTTCAAATGTATTTTTTAAAAATACACATAAGATACATGTACATTTTGAATGAGATGTGTTATTTGTACACATACTCATATTTAATTTGAGACATATGCATGTGAAATAGGTTTTGCATGTATGAATTTCTCACTAAATGTATATATGTGTACAAAATGCGATATCATTTGTCTTTGAGTACATATTACTTTAATAGAAAGAGTTCAAATAAATTATTTCATTAAATTGGCGGCATGGAATCTTTATTCTTCGCGTTATGAAACTTTTGAGGACCTTTTAACTTGTGTCAACGTCGGGCAGCTATCTAGAATGCTGAATGACAATTACACAACGTACCGACTGCCAATATTTTGCTTTAATTACACGAATCTTCCTTGATTGATTAGGTATTAGTCTATTTTTAAGTTCTAATCACTTAAAGGGAACAATGACAGAAGAAGAAAATAAAATCTATTTATTTGGCTTGAAGCATATATATATTGTAACACTTCGGTCTTTTATTGAAAAGAGATAAATAATTTATATAAATTGAGTGATTTATAAGATATGGATAAGTGTTAAGTCTCATTTTGTCTAGTTACTAGGTGAAATTGAGCTTTATAAGTGATTCTAGGAAAAGCTTCAAATTAACTAGTCATTTTAGGGTAATAGCGCAGATGTGGTTAGCGCTTTTCTCTGGGTCGTTACAAATGGTATCAGAGCCACCTAATAACGCCATGTCATGTGGTACTGGAGTACTGCATGACGTGGCCCTGGCAGGGACGTCAGGGTTTAAGGGGGGAGTTTGTAACACCACGGTCCCATATTGGGAAGAGATAAATAACTCACATAGAGTGAGTGATTTATAAGAGATAGATGAGTGCTAAGTCCGACATTGCCTAGTTACTATGTGAAACTGGGCTTTATAAGTGATTCTAGGGAAAGCTTCAAATTGACTAGTTCTTTTGGGGTAATAGCGCAAATGTGGCTAACGCTTTTCCCAGGATCGTTACATATATAATGCTCTTATAGCTATAGTTATAGTTTGTTTCATTCACTAATCCTAAAGCATAGATAATGTAATAAAAGACTTGAAAAGATCAGCAAAGATATAACAACAAAACAAAGGTGGCATAGGTGGATCCTTTCTGCAGTCAAGGGATAATACTCCATTTGTTTTTATGTAAAATGTTTTTCATTGTAAAATATTTTCAAGGAATCTTTTTTGCAGTTAAGGGATAATGCTCCGTTTGGCTCGTAAGAAAAAATCACTAACGGTGAAAAACCATCGGTGATGAGATTCTGTCACTGGCCAGTAAGATTTTGACCACTTTCACTAGATTCCGGCTACTGTTGCCGGACTCCGGTGATGGAGGCCAGAATACGGCAGTAATGTTGGATTCTGACGAAGGTGGTCGGAATCCAGCACAAATGGCCAGATTCCGGCCAATTTAGGCGGAATCTGGTCAGCCGGAATCCAGCGATGGTGGTCGGACATCGCCGGATTCCGGCGCAAATTGCTAGATTCCGACACCAGTCAGATTCCAGATTGTTTTGCTAGAATCTAGTCGCTAGATTCCAGCGATGGTCGCCATATTCTGGCAATCGGATACCAAAATTCGGGGATCTTCGGTGGTAGATCCAGGCTACCAACAACTCCAATGCTCGAAGGTGGCGGATTCCTACAAACGTGCATGCAAGTATAATGAAGAGTTTAAATCTAGAAAACGATTTACGGTTTTTAAAACCATAATCATTTTCAAAAATTAAAGAGGCTTTTACGGTCAAACTGTAAATGATTTTCATTAACCATTATTTTCGGTTGCACCAAATACTGAAAAAAAAATAAAAAATATTTTACGCCCAAACAAACGGAGCATAAGTCTAGTAAGGAGAAAGTACCTGTGAGAATGCTAAAAGCCGGTTAAAGCAACCCATCTCACTAAGTTGTGAGCACAAAGATTGGCGCTTTAATAGATTTTGAGTTAAATCACTACTTATCCCAAAAGATTAAGCTGATAAAAGGAGGTTGATTTAATCATTTAACTAATATTCTAACACTTCTCCTCACGTGTGAACTCAAACTCCCTCTTAATTAGTGATGCCCAACATATGAAATATTTAATTGAAATAGGATGAATCGACAAAAACAAGATTTGAAGTTACGACTTTTGTTCCGATACCTTGTTAAATCACAACTTATCTCAAAAGTTTAAGCTAAAAGGAAGATATTGATTTAATCATTTAACTAATATTATTCTAACATTTTGGAGGTTGATCAACTCTGAAAGATAGTTAGCACCCCTTGGATATTTGAAACTAATGGTGAAATCTTCCAATCATATGTCAAAGGTTGTGTTTAAGGGTGAAGATCACTGTCAAGCACTCGCCTTCCATGATGATTGTCGATTTATGGTCACGAGTTGTAGAGATAGTTAGTAAAGCTGCCGAGGCTTCTCCCATGTTTGGATGAGGACCAACCCTAGTGATAGCAAAAATGGAGTCTTCACAATTTGAACCTAGAAGCACTACAAAAAAACTACAAAAAAACTTGCAAGTCGCCACTTACAAGTTGCCACGTGTATGGGGCCCATACACGTGGCAAATTGTTCGCCAAGTGTAATTGGCCACGTGTGCGTGGCGTGGTATATCCGATTGTTGCGAAATGTACAATTTGCCACGTGTCCAAGTATTCTACGTCGCCAATGTGCCACGTGTCTCACCGAGCACGCTGCGACACGTCAGCCACGTGTAATACACATTTAAAATTAAATAAATAAATTAAAGTAAAATGCCAATGCATATTGAATCATCTTTCATAAAACATACCATCAACGCATCCCACATAGTCTTCTTAATCTGCTTATCTACCCTCGCCCATTCGTCTAGCATATGTATGTGAGACCCGCTCCTCACAAGCATTCCTGTAGCACACCTAAAACGATTGCAAGCTCGTCGTACGGGTTGTATTGCAGCATTGTACCGCAACACAATCTTCTTCCCTCTCGGGACCACCCAATTCCTCTCCGGATCCCTAATCACCTCATAGTAGATGCTCCCGTTAGTATTGTACCCTAACCACAAAATTAGATAAAACATTTAATTTAATATACAAAAAAATAAATTATAATAAACAATGATATAATTTATGTTATATCAAACTTAATATTAATTGGGAATATAATATAGGTTTCAATGATGTATAGATATGTACTTACCCATCAACCGAATCTGGTTAGTCTGTATGCGCTAGGTCACTAGGTCATCTGCATGCTCCTCACCGACCCCTTTCCCTGGGGGAGGCTGCTGATCGTCGTCTAATAATAGCTCTCCCCCATATCCGGCCCCTAACTCTCCCTAGAAAGCGGCACCTGGCTCTCCCCTGAAATCGGCGCCTGGCTCTCCCCTGGAGCCGGCATCTGTCTCACCCCCATGGCCGACATCTGCCTCAACCTAGTGGCCAGCATCTGCCACGGCCCCGGCTGTGACATCGAAAACCTATATCCTGCGTCTCACTATCAGATCCACATGGCGCAGGTCCAGACCAGGGGTACGGAGTGTACGACATGTGTGCCCAACTATGTTGGCCGATCTCATCATGACCCTCTTGCACCCACCATCGAGTCACATGACTCGGTGAGGAGATCCCTAGCTGCGAGAATGACGGCGGCTCTGAATATAGAGAACAAGAATATCCAGCGGAGCCAGTCTGCCTATGATCTGCCATGGCCATCCCCGCAGTACCCAGCAGTAACGGTCTATAAGCACCATCTGGGTGGTGTGGCCATGGCGCCATATAAAGTGACCCCTGGGCTGTGGAAGTGGTCGTGGAAGGCACGGGTAGGCGTGGTGCCCTATGTGCACAAGAAGGGAGTCTCTGGTCCATTGAAACCTGCGAACAAAATTAAAAAAATTATTAAACACGTTAAAAGTATAACTACCCAATTATATATTAGTAAGGAACATGCAAATTATACAATGTGATTCATTCAAATTAGACAATGATCGCATTTATTATATACTATACATCATAAATTAAAAATGTGTATTGAATTTTAGCGAACTATACCAGCAATTAATATAGCACTCATCCAATGGGAGCTTCGATCGGATCTTTGTCAGGCTCGTCGTGCTCGAATTCATCATTCATATCATGTAGGTCAGTAATGGCTAATACGAGCGGCACGCACTCGTGATAGGTAGCACCTACATCATGACTCTCTTCCCCCTGACCAACGTCGTACACGTTTTGCGGTTTTGTCCTCACGGCACAAACCTAATCAGGGTTCCTTCCATCTTTGACGTAAAATACTTGGTCTACCTTAGTTGTCAGCACATAAGGCTCATCAGTGATCAGTTTTCTCCTATGGACGAGGTGATTGAAGTTAACAAACACTAGGCCATAATCGTCTATTCTAAATCCCCTATCTAACTTGGGGTCTGCCCAATTGAACTTGAATAGTACTTAAGTAGTCTTGTCATAGTATTCGACCTCAACTATATCGGTTAACTGCCCGTAGTACATTTCGCCTTCAATGGTTAGCATACATACGTCGCTATTTTGAGTCCTCTTTCCCACAACATGGGCAAGCGTGCGGAACAGTTTGCCATTAACCACGTACATGTTATACTTTACTGCTGTCTCCTTCAGCCCTCTAGAAAGCATAACCAATTTATGGCCCAATTCCTCCCTACGTTGATCGTCCAGTCCATCAACCTATGTGTGAATTACAAATATTAAACACACATTAGTTAATTACAGCATGTAAATCCTATCTTAAATCTGTATTGAACACGCAATATATATACTATATAATGAAATACCACTATTTCCTTACAAATGCACGATACCATTTGCAGAACTGCTCATGATGTTGGGCTTCAATAAGAGCGTCCGTAATGCGACTCCTAGTGCATGATCGCCTAAGTGCGTCTTTGTGCATCCTACATTCAGCGGATATAATTATGTACTAATTACTATGAATAATTGTATTTTAATCCTGTTAAATATGTAAACACTACTTACATCCACAAATGAAGGAACTCGTTGGAGTTGAACACAATATAACGGTGAATCTAGTTCAATGTCAAACGGTTCAGGCTAAATCGCGTTCCCGCCCCTTTGAACCATCAGGATTTCTTTGAAGTATGTTGTGGAAGGTTGGTGCGTTATCTAGATACCTCGAACAGAATGTTACTAGTTCGGTCACTATATAAACTTCCGCAATGCACTTCTCAGGGGCTGCTTTATTGCGCACATTAGACTTAAACCTCCCAAAGCTCTTGGTGTATACACATGCACATCAAGAAATTTTCAGTTTGTCAAGGAAAATACATCTGAATATCTAAAATATATAAATATATATATATATTCACATTTTACCTCTTTGCCGGGTACTTCCACCTATACTGCACGGGTCCGCCGAGTCTACACTCGCGCACAAGATGCACGACCAAGTGGACCATGCTGGTAAAAAATCCAGGAGGAAATACCTGTTCTGGCTTGCACAAAGTGATACAGACGTCACACTGCAGTTGTTTCATCTCATCTTGTGTTAACTTGGTTGAGCATATGCCTCTAAAAAATGTAGATATCTCCACATGAGGTCTAACCACATTATCTGGCAATGACTGGCGTAATGCAATTAGGAGAAGCTACTGCATCAGTACGTGGCTATCATGGCCCTTCAACCCCGAGATCGTACGTTCCTTAAGTCGAACACACCGTGAAATGTTCGAGGCATATCCGTCCGAGACTCTCACATTTCAGAAAACCTTAAGAAAGTTTTCTTTGTCCTCCCTGGATATCGTGTGACAAGCTGCGGGCATATATGTTTAACTATTTGCGGCTGTGAACTGATGCAATTTAGGTCTCAACCCCATTTCCTGCAAGTCCAACCGAGTTGCCAGGTTGTCCTTCGTTTTCCCTTTAATGTCCAAAATAGTGCCAAGTATATTGTCTATGACATTTTTTTCTATTGTGCCAAAGCAAATTGTCTTTCCAGTATGGCAATCTGAAGAAAATACTTTTCTTCTTCCACACAACATCATCAGAACTTGCTGCACCCGTCTTCCGATTCTTCCGTTTCTTCTTACCCGCGTTCTCATCCCCAAATGCAATTCCGTCCAACTATTGGAGGATCTCATCCTCGCATGGCACATTTGGAACACATTCTAATTCTTCAGTACTGTCAAATGTTCTTCTGTTCAGCCGCCACAAATGCTTAGTTGGCAAGTATCTTCTGTGCCCCATATAGCAAAATTTCTTGCCGTTCTTCAAATATTTAGACCTTGTCGAATGCATACAACAATGACATACTTTCACACCCATGTTAGGCCAACCGGATAAATCTGCATACGTCGGCAAGTCGTTTATTGTCCACATCAATTGTGCTCGCATATTAAAATATTTCATCTTTGAAGCATCAAATGTCTGTACCCTACATTCCACATTTCAACAACTCTTCAATCAATGACTGAAGGTAGGCATCGATATCCATACTAGGTGAGCTCGGTCTAGAGATAACCAGTGATAGGATAAATGACGTCTGTTTCATGCACATCCAAGGAGACAAATTATACGGTACAAGCATTACAGGTCATGTGCTATGAGATGTGCTCATATTCCTAAAAGGATTAAATCCATCTGCTGTCAAACCAAGCCGTACATTCCTACTGTCTGCCATAAAATCCGGATGTAGAATGTCGAATGATCTCCATGCCTCACCATCAGTTGGGTGCCTCAATAACCATCCCTGGTGCGGCCTTCTGCATGCCATCTCATATAGGGCAAAGTATGCTCCGGCATGAATAGCCTTTGTAGCCTTGAGATGAGTGGAAACCACCTCAACACCTTCACTGGACGTTTTTTCCTCGGTGATATGACTTCACCATCCTCATCTAAATGTGTATCAGCCCTCCACTTAGATTCTCCACATACGATACATGAATCTAAGTCCTTGTTGTCTTTCTAGAATAACATACAGTCATTTCGGCACGTTGGAATCTTCTCATACCCGAGACCCATGTCATTGATGAACTTCTTCGCCTCGTGTGTATTAATTGGCAAGGTCTCATCGCAAGGAGGCAACAACTGACTGATAAGCTCGAGAATATCAGAGAAAATTTTGTTACTAATACCTCTAACGCACTTTAAGTTGTACATGTGTACAGTAGCACTCAATTTACTATGCTTGGTACCAGGGTGAAGTGGCTTCTTGGCAGTCTTTAGCAACTCATAGTACTTCAATGCGTCCCCTCCAGAGGTTCCTTCATTAATTGCTTGTGGCTGGCTACTGATAGCTTCACTAACATTGTGCACGCCGAAGGCGTCACACAACGTGGTACGCATGTCACCATGTTGTTCCAGGCCTTCGCCCTGTTCTGTACCTTCACCTTGATCAGTGCTACCGGCTGCTAAATCTGTGACACTGGGATGACTCGAACACCGGCCAGGAACAGTAGACCCTCTCACGGTATCACCGTGCATATACCACAAACTGTATCCCGGAGACATTCCTCTAACCCCTGTCAAGTGGACAAGAACGTAATATGGGAAGTGGCGCAAGTTATTTACCATCGGCAGCCGTACAGTTACTAACGGCAAATTCCACGAATGCTCTACACCCGTCATTATACTGTGTCGTTCCCCTACGTGCTGATATCCAAGACTTGTCCATATTTCTTTATACGTGATTTAACAGACCGAAACAAATTAAGATCTTTGATTTGAACAATTAAAATGCTTAAATTCCTTAGAGTATAAACTTATAAAAAAAAATACGTTGTCGTTGCTCTTGTATCAATTAATTTTTGTTTTAAACTTCTGATTCCGAGTATTGTTTTAAATTTTTAGAACCTTCCGACATTAACCCTTTTTTTTTCTTTTATTTTTTCAAATACAGTAATAATCGGACATATAAATAGCAAGTTTGAAAATTTTAAAACGCTCTCACATCTAACAATTAAACCTAAATTAAAGGATATTAATATTAATAACGTGGCCATTTTTTAAAGTGTTTGAATTTAGCATTTGTTTCAAACGCTGTGGACTCCGTATATTAGTTTAAATTTGCATGGTCAAATGCAACATTTTTACACTGTGGAGAGTAAAATTTATCTATATTCATAGCAAGTTTGAAATTTTTATAACGCTCTCACATCTAACAATTAAACCTAAATTAAAGGAAAAAAAATATTAATTACGTGGCAATATTTTAAAGTGTTTGAATTTAGTGTTTGTTTCAAACACTGTGGACTCCGTATATTTGTTTAAATTTGCATGGTCAAAATGCAACATTTTTACACTGAGAATAAAATTCATCTATATTAATAGCAAGTTTGAAATTTTCATAATGCTCTCACATCTAACAATTAAACCTAAATTAAAGGAAAAAAAATATTAATTACGTGGCCATTTTTTAAAGTGTTTGAATTTAGCGTTTGTTTCAAACACTATGGACTCCGTATATTAGTTTAAATTTGCATGGTCAAAATGTAACATTTTTACACCGTGGAGAGTAAAATTCATCTATATTAATAGAAAGTTTGAAATTTTTGTAACGCTCTCACATCTAACAATTAAACCTAAATTAAAGGAAAAAAAATATTAATAACGTGGCCATTTTTTAAAGTGTTTGAATTTAGCGTTTGCTTCAAACAATGTGAACTCCGTATATTATTTTAAATTGGCATGGTCAAAATGCAAGTTTTTTTACATTGTGGAGAGTAAAATCATATATATTCATAACACCACGCAATTGTTAGAGTATTCGCATATCAACAGTTAAACTTAAATTAAAGGAAAAAAATATTAGTAACGTGGCCAATTAAAGTGTTTGAATTTAGCGTTTGTTTCAAACTGTGAATTCCGTATAATTTATATATATATATATATATATATTTTGGTTTTGTTTTGTTTTGTTTTATTTTTTACTCTCCGAAGGTACCAATTCTTCTTATTAATCTGTAGTCTCCTCACATGAACAGTTAAAGTTAAAAATGCAATTTAAAAATGTATACATTATTTTCCACTATTTTTTACCTTTGTTATAAATTGTTTAATAAATTATATTATTGTAAATGGTAGACGGTGGCAAATTTGTTTAAATTTTTTTTTCAAAAATACAACACAATTTATAAATATTAGTAGGACAATATTTATTATTTTTATAATTTATATATATTCGTAACACAAATTATTGATTACAATTTTTTATTTTTATTTTAGTTAGTCATTGTTGGTTACAATTATTTTTTGAGAAAGTTAAAATGATGGCGAATTTAGTTATTCTGTTTTTTTTTTTTCCCAAAAATTGCCAAAAAAATGATAATAGCAACACAAATTCATAGCACACTTTAATATCTCACAAAAGTGCTCAAACCAACAATTAAGCCCAAAAAGAACAAAACATCATATTTTCCATGCATAATGACAAATCGCAGCAAAACCCAAAAAAATATATATATCATATATATACAAACCCAACAAAATCAGTAACATTGCATGGGAAAAAACAAAAAAACAAAAAATATTTCATTGTAGCTATATCCACGTACTGGAAAAGAAAAAAAGTTAGGAAAATATCAAAACAAATACATTAAAATGTATCAAGTTCATTATAGCAAAAAAATCAAGAAATAAATGTAAAAATTACTCACAATGGATTTTTGGTGTAATCTATGGTTGAAATATCTGTGTACCTGCATTTTTCGGGAAGAACAAAAAAAAAAAAGAAACAGGAAAAAAGTTAGTGAAGCCACTGCATGTACAAACTGAGCTATTGTGCACTACCGGAACTAAGGCGCCGGCCGGAGTTTAGCTCCTTTAGGCTAGAGAGAGAGAGAGAGAGAGAGAATACACGGTGGACGGTGGAGGAACCAGCAGAGGGAAGGCGGACGCGGGTGGGGGCTGTTGGCAGTGTTCTGTGACGAAGAGAGGAGAGAGAGAGAGGAGAGAGAGAGAGGAGAGAGAGACGGTAGATCGAAATGGGTAGCTTGAAGAGGAAGCTACCCATTTCATTATATATATATTTTTTTTTAAAAAAAAAAAAAAAAAAAACAAGCGGCCAGGTGGGCGCGGGAATTGTCCTGCACAGCGCACTTGGCCTAATTATTGCCACGTGGCAATATCAGGGACGTGGCACATCCCAATTGGGTGACGTGCATTTGTAGTACACATCGCCTATTGTAATATATATATATATATTGTATTTGTAAACACAAAGACAAACCTAACTCGGCCTAAGTGTATGTACTATACATAGTGCTAAACCCTAAGCCCTAAAACATATATGTTTTAGGGTTTATATAAACCCTAACCCTAAAACTAAATCTTAAACCCTAACTCTAAGTGTATGTGTGTGTCTAATATATATATATATTGAATGAGTATGAAGAGTCTCAGCAGGGAAATGCTTGATGGGGACACTCATTCGTCCCCATCATCCATTATAATAAATAATAATTTTTATTAAAAGTAAGCTTTTATTGACATTAAGCTTATTTTTAATAAAAATATTATTATATTATAAGGCTACAGGGGACGGATGACGTCCTGTGTAGCAAGACTCCTCCAGCAGAGATTCAACAGAAAATTCCTCAACGGATTGAGTTTTTCAATCCGGATAAGACTAATAGTATTATCCTGGAAGAAGTTCTTCAAACTTCAACCAAATATTCAAAGGGTAATTACCATTTTCACATCCAAATACTATTAGACAATGTTACTCAAGCTTTCTTAAAGCATCATAAGAATCTTCATGATAAGTCCATGAAAGCTACTGAGTATCATTTAAGCTGCAATAAGATTTTGTCACAATCTGTTGCATCCACAAGTACTAAACGGATTCATCACCCACTGAGATCTACCAAATCCAAAGGACCAGTCCTAAGGAAATGGGAAAATCCCGTCAAAGGGTTCTCGACCTTCTGGCGAGATCCAAAACTTAATTTTCACAAGTCCATCATACACTGAATACTTTGACAGGTGGATTCAGAGAATTATGTTAATTACCAATGGAACAGATCTTGAGTATAAGAAAGTTTACGGAGCGAAGACCCTTCGAGTTTTTGAGCCCCATTGTGAGTTTCCAGGGTTATTATATGTCCCTGACAAAGAATATGGTCTCTCATGTCAGCATTTAAATGATGACTGGGAATATTATGAGATTGGATGCCCTGAGCTAGGAGCACAGCTCTTTGAAGAAGGATTCTTATCCTATTACCCAATCAGGCACCTTGAAGAATTATGTGACTCTCCTCCTATAGTCCGTAATACTGTCAAAAGCATCCAAGATGAGCAACTAAGAAGAAGGCTGAAAACTACCACCCCTTGGTCCTAAGGATCTGGAGTACAATTCCAAAATTTGATCTAGAGAATTTTATGGAAGTTAGACCTGCCTAGCACTGTATCGTCATTAATCCTCGAATGAATGATTATACTGCTGAGTTGAAGATGGGCAGAATTCCTTTAAAGTTTAATGATCCCTTAAGTATCATGAATCTATGGAGAACTGTGAAGAAAACGGTTCATGACTAATGTTGTTCAAGAACTAGCTACAAGGCAGGTTTTGGCAAAGAATGAAAGAATAATCATCTTTTCTGAAGGCATGTCTACTCTAGGAACTTGGGGACAACTTCTCAATCTAAGCGACTATGTCTACAGCAATGGTAGATGGTGGAGTAAAACATACATGGATCCTAAAGATCTAATTGACAATAGTATTGTCACAGATTCTGATGGAACATGGTATTTGGAATACTGCTCCACTTGTGAAGAATGGGACATGATTCATGTGATTCTCAAGAAGCTTAGGAACCCATATCACCTGACCCTTATGATCCCTTTGATGATGACTACATTGATGATTGAATAAATCAACAATGTATTAAGAAGTCCAAAAGCCTCTTCAGCAGAGTCTCTTAAAGTTCACCAGTGCCTTCTCCTGTTGGCACAAGAAGACAAAAGTGAACAGTGTTTTGTCGGCACCCGACCACCCGACATAGTACTATTCATAAATAGTGACTTTTTACTATTCACCAAAGTTTTAATTTGCTTTCGGTGCAATTTACCTGAAGTAAAAGCAGAAGGAATCTGCTTTCAAGTTACTTTCGGTGCACGCCTAACAGCACTAAGCTTGCTGGCATTCCGTGATTCCAGCAGATGAGTCTCTCTAGAGTCTATATAAGAAGCAGAAGTCTAAAGTTCAAGGCAGAGCTGGTTACGCAGTGCTAAACCAAACACTTGTAATCCAACCTTGTCTCTCATAAGTCAATCACTTGTAATGTTTCATTCCAGTGTTTCTAAGTCTAAGCTTGTATCTACTAGTTGTATTCTGGCCTAAGTTCATTTGTAAGTTTTTAAGTTTATGTTTAATTAAGCATTACTTTTAAGTAATTTCATGATCTTTGAATACTCTGTTATTTTGTATTCAGATTTTGATTTTGAAGTACGCATGCTTATTACTATGTTTTTATATGCTGACCATTTCTCTGTCCACTCCACTCTCACCACTTCTTACTTTTAAGCCTCTTTAAGCCATACTCTGCTTCCGCCTCTTTTTGGTATCAGAGCAAAGTTGAGTTATTCTTGTTAATCTGTACATCCGCCCAAGTTGCTGGTTATTCTGTTTAAACTGCTATTGTTTCAGTCTGTTTGTTGCATCTACTCTCTGTTAAGATTCTAGGTTATTAGGAAGATGACACTGCCGTCAACGTGCTGTCAACGCAGCTGAGAGCCGAGAGAATGGCCAAGTAAGTCCGGAGGACACAGAGGTCTAACCTAGGACACTTAGTTGAAGAACAGAGATGAGTGCGATAGAGAGATTTCTCGCGGGAGAGGGATTGAAACAGTAAAAGTTTGAGCCAGATAGGCAAAAACTTGCAAAGATGAATAGATTGTTCAGATCTAACTCATCAGTAAGCTCTAGATCCACTAGGATCCGTGAGATCCCAGATGTTGTCAACGAAGAACATGTTGAATACCATGATGAGGATTACTTCATTGATGTCAATGATTGGAATATACCTAAGGTTCCTAGTAAAGAAATTTACAGGAAGAAGTGGTCCATGGCATCGTTTAAAACTGAACAACATGTCAAGACCGTTGAACAAGTCTACGCTCTGAATAAGGAGCATGAGTTATGTCAGCTTTTTAGCCCAGAAGCTATAAAGAGACATAGAAGAGAAGGCCATAACTTTATCCACATCAGATTAGTTCAGGTTGCCATTAAGCCCCTAACTAGAAGAGGTCTTAAAGCCTCTGTAATGTTAGGATTGAGAGATGCCCGCTTCAAAGACTGAAAGGATAGTCTCCTTAGTGTTATTGAAGCAACTATGCATGATGGGCCAGTCTATTTTGATTGTTTCCCAGATTTCACTGTAAGTCTAAGTGATTCCCATATATTAAAAGTTTTAACCCTGAGCAATAGAACTCAAGGATACAGAGTCCTTGAAGGTGTTCAACCTTTAGCTTTAATTTATAGGATCTACTATAAGTGCACTGGAACTAATATGAACTTCCAAGCAATTAACAGAAGCCCAAGGAATCAAACCATGTTGATTCAAAGCAGCCAGAGTAACACGAGTATTCACATTCCTCGAACCATTAAGTGGAATGAAGTTAGTATACCCAAAGAATGGATGGTAACTAATGAAAGTTTTAAGCCTAAAATCATAAGTCATAATCTAGGCGATCTAGATTATATCCAGCAGTATTTGGATGGTACTGTTAAGATTAGTTTTGATCTAGGATCTGAGTCGACCCCTAAGTCAAACCTTCTCATAGAAGAAGTTGAAAGACCTAGATCTTCTAGGTCTGAAGTCCCAAGGTCTAGCTTGTCTAAGCTAGAGGTTCCAAGGTCTAGATCTTCTAGACTTCCTAAGGATAAGATTCCAGCTAGGCATTCATTTGCTGGTTCGACAACGATGGAAGAACTAAAACGAAGAGATCTAGAATTGGAAAAAGAATTAAGAAACCTTAAGTTGAAGGGAGTCCAAACAAGCTCTCAAGTGAGTCATCCTTGTTATACGACAGACAGCCAACTAGAAGATGAAGAATCCTCAGGAGGAAATGCTTCTCCTACGGAATCTGACTTCATAGTTGAAACTACCGTAGACACCCAACTATGTACCCTAAGGAAACCTTTCAAGGCGGATTGGAACAGAATTAATGATGAATTAATTTTTGAAGCAAACATTGAAAGAAGAAAGGTTTATCGCGAAAGGTTCAACCTTGAGCAGAAGAAAGAAATCTTTAGTCATTTCAAGAAACACATAAGTCAGATTGAAACAAAGATTTTCTATTTCGATTTTGTTGATGAGTTTTACCCTGTTAAAAACCAGGTACAAACCATCTCCAAAGAAGAGTGGGTAAAAGAGAATAACACAGTTGTTTCCTCAAGTCATCCTCCCCAAGAAACCATAGTGTTTAAGCACCGTTACCACTACGGTTAAGGCCTCACCCTTTAAGGTTGCATCTGAAACCACAGATGTAAAGAAAGTCATTGAGCAAAACAATTACACCAACCAGTTGGATAAAATTGAAGAAAAGCTCGATAATAAGCCTCTTAAACAAGAGAATAAACCTCTTAAATAAGAGAAACCTTTAATCAAGATTCCAGAAATAGGAAAAGGTTTAAAGGTTAATAAGAATAAGTCAGTTGAGAAAATTGAAGAAATGCTTAAGGAATTGGTTAAGGCTAAGCAAGAACAGCCCGGTCCTTCCAATACCGTGTCTGTTGCTAATATCCCTGAGTCTTCTGAGAATTCATCTGAGACAAAGTCCTCTTCGAATCTAATGAAAACATCAGAAAAGTCGAGAAAGCCCTATCCATTCTAGAACTGAATAGGATTCACAAGCCTAAGTTTCCTCCAACAAGTCTTACCAAGAATGGGTATCCTAAGCCAACCCCTCCGGATATCCAGTTTGAGGAAAGAAATTCCCAAAGTCAATTTGCAGTCTCTGCTGATAAACTATACGAATGGAATATCGATGGTTTAGCAGAACAGCAAATTCTTGATAAGTTGACTCATATGACAATGGTTTCTAGTAGTTATATTATGAACCATGCCTTAAGTCAACCAGAGGTTCTTGACCTCTTGGTTTCAGGTTTCACAGGAACCCTTTAAGCCTGGTGGGAAAAGCATCTCACCGATGAGTCAAAAGCCAGCATAAGAAGTGTTGTCAAAACCAATGAAGAAGGATTTCCTATATTCAATGAGAACACTTTGTTGTTAACACTTCTGGTTCTTGACCTCCTCTGATGCTGTTAACACTTTGGTTTATACCATTATAGAACACATTGTTGGCACTCCAAGTCACCTTACGTCTAGGGTCCATGACCAGCTAAGCAATCTAAGATGTCCAACCCTAAGCGACTTTAGGTGGTACAAAGATGTATTCCTCTCTAGAGTTATGCTATGAGATGACAGTAACCAACCGTTTTGGAAGGAAAAGTTCATAAACGGTTTATCTCATATGTTTGCCCATAAGATCAAACAAGTCTTAGTCAATGAGAACAATGTGATAGAGTATGATAATCTCACTTACGGGAATATCATAAGTGTTATCCAAAAAGAAGGTCTTAAGATGTGTATTGATATGAAAATATCAAACCAAGCCAATAAGGATAAGAAAAAGGCTAAGTATGAAATGGGTAATTTCTGTGAGCAATATGGTCTGCCTTCGGTAGTACCATCTAAGAAACATAAGAAGTCCCGTAAGCATGAAGAATATAGAAAGCATAAGAAAAGGTTTAAAAGATTCAAGACAAGAAGCTTTGAGCCGAATGAGTTCTATAAGAAGGATAAGAGGAAACCTAAGAAAATAAGATTTAAGAACAACAAAGATGGTTGTTATAAGTGTGGTAAGTCAGGTCACTTTGCAAAGGATTACAAAGCTAAGGAAACCATTAAGCAACTAAAAGTCTCTAACGAAGAAAAAGAAAATTTAATAAGAATGTTAGAGATACAAAACACTGAGCCCATTGATTATGAGTCTGAACCAAGTTCAAGTGAAAGCTATTGCTCTTGTAGTAGCAATAAGTCTAAGTCAGGTCCTGACATAAGTTTTGGTTGTAATGACACTTGTTGTAAAACAATTGGTATTATGACCAAGGAAGAAGAGCAAGAAGAATTGCTTCTTGATCTCATAAGTAAGATTGAGAATCCTGAGTGAAAAAGACAATACTTGGAAAAGTTAAGAAAACTTCTCACAAAAAGAGAGGTAAATAAGTCTAAAAGTCTTGAAGTAAGCTTAAGTAACACTCTTAAGAGATTTGATAAACCCAAAGAATAAATCACAATAAAAGATTTGCAACTTGAAGTTAATCAAATTAAGTCTGAGATTATAATACTTAAGGAAGAAAATCAAGAGTTAAAACAGGATGTTAATCTCTTGAAAATTGAGCACAAGCTTAAGTCAGCCGCTAGCAGTCCTAACGATAGCGAAGCCGAACCCGAGCCTAAGCTTGAAGACACCCCACAATTGGAAGAAAATTGTCTGAGTATAATTAATCAAATCTATATTAGAAAATGGTATTCAAAGGTTAAGATTAAAATACAAGATTTTGAGTTATCTGTAGTTGTATTAATTGATACAGGTGCAGATCTAAAATGTATACAAGAAGGACTAGTTCCTACGAAGTATTACAGTAAGTCAAAAGAAACTTTGTGTTCTGCTAATGGCAGCAAGATGCAAATTACTTTTGAAATAAGTAAAGCCCATGTGTGTCAAGACAATATTTGTTTCAAAACATCATTTGTCTTGGTTAAAAATATGACTGACAGAGTCATACTAGGTTTACCTTTCATTACTCAGTTGTATCCTTTTACGACAAACCAGGATGGTTTAATTACCTATCTCATGGATGAAAAGGTTAAGTTTAAGTTTTTGACAAAACCATAACTAAGTCAATTGAATACTTTCAAAAGTAATTCAATCTATAAGTCTGTTAACCTTATCAAATCAAAAGCTCAGCACATAGAGTTTTTACAAGAAGAGATTAAGGTTAAAAGAATTGAAGAACAATTAAGTCAAAATATCTTTCAGCAAAAGATTCAACTCTTTGAAGATAGGATCAAAAGTGAAGTCTGTTCTGATCTCCCTACTGCCTTCTGGCATAGGAAGAAGCACACAGTAAGTCTTCCTTATGTCAAAGATTTTGACGAAAAAAAAAATCACCACTAAGGCAAGGCCCATTCAGATGAGCCAAGAAGTCACAGAATTCTGCCGAAACAAAATAGAGGATCTATTGCGAAAAGGCATAATTCGTAAGAGTAAGTCCCCCTAGTCATGTTCAGCTTTTTATGTTCAAAAGAATGATGAACTTGAGAGAGGAGCCCCTAGGTTAGTCATTAACTATAAGCCCCTCAACAAAGTCCTAGAATGGATCAGATATCTAATCCCAAACAAAAGAGACCTAATCAATAGGTTAAGCGGATTTGTGATCTTCTCTAAGTTTGACATGAAAAGCGAATTTTTGGCAAATCCAAATTCATGAGAAAGATAAGTATAAGACTGCATTTGTAACGCCCTTTGGACAATACGAATGGAACGTGATGCCATTTGGTCTTAAGAATGCCCCAAGTGAGTTTCAGAATATCTTGAATAATATTCTCAAACCCCTAAGTAAATACTCCATTTACTGGATTTATTTAAGTTTGTTATTCAATTTTCTGGATAAAATATTTAAGTGCTTTACAAAATTATTGTTCAATCATGATGACATTATTACTTCTGAATTTTGGATTGTTTCTAAAACTTTCATTTTTCAGGATAAAATGATCCCTCTTAAGTTTCTTTCTTCAATAGAAAAAGATAAGTTAACTAAGCAAGATGAATTTCCATCAGAAATTCAAAATCCTGAGCACCTGACCCCAGCGGGAAAAGGAAAAGCTAAGGTGGACAAGTATGCAGAATGTCCAGCGGAAAGTCTGCAGAACGTTCCCCAATAGGCTAAATTCATTAGCCTAGTAAATCCTAAGCACCTGACCCCAGCAGGGAAAGAAAAAGCTAAGGTAAATGAGTATGCAGAATGTCCAGCGGAAAGTCTGCAGAAAATTTCCCAACAGATTGAGGTTCCGCTCAGTCTGGATAATCCTAACCCTAAAAGTATGTACTATACATAGTACTAATTAAGCCCTAAGTCCTAAAGTGTAAACCCTAACCCTAAGTATATATATAGTGCTATACTATATATAGCACTACCCTAAGGTACATTAGAGTTCAATAAATATTTATATACCCATAAAAAGTATATAGTAATTTTTTAACGTGAATAGTTTTAAAACGGATATATATATATAGTACACAAAAGTAAACTCATACTATATATAACACAAATATAAGGTTAGGGTGGTATATAAATATTATATGTACAATATAAGGAACTAAACCCTTAAACCCTAAGTATACTATTTACATATAGTACATAACCCTAAAACCTAACCCTAAGTGTATATACTATATATAGTCATAAACCCTAACTCTCTCTCTCTCTCTCTCTCTCTCTCTATATATATATATATATATATATATATATAGAAGGTTAGGGTATATACGAATCATTATGCATGTATGTTGTTTTTAAACCGCTTACATGAAATCTAGCATGTATAGCCTGTATTAACTATAGGTTTTCTATTTTTTTTATTTTTTATTTTTATACAAGGATTGTTAAGGTGATAGTGTACAAAACTAAACCCTAATTCGGTGCTATATATATATAGCACCGAATTAGGGTTTAGTTTTGTACAATATGCATATAGCACTAAACTGGGGTTAGGGTTCTATTAGTAAAATATATCATTAACACTTGTATATATATATGTATTATGTATGTGTGTATATATATATAATATACAAGGACTTATACGAGATTTGACTAAATGAGGAGAGTTGAAATAAATTAGTACTAAATTGTTAAAGTATAAAATGAAAATTTTATTTATTTATAGTACGTCCACATATGTAAAATCTAACCCTATTTAGGGTTAGGGTTAGGGTTTACTTATAAGTATACTATATAAGGAACTAAACCTTAAATGTGTTATTTATATATAGCATAGAACCCTAAAACCTAAACCTAAAGTGTATATATTATATATAGCCATAAACCCTAAGGTTACGGTATATACGAGTCATTATGCATGTATATAGTTTCTAAACCACTTATATACATTATGCATGTATATAGTATTAATTCTAGATTTTTTTTTTTTAATATATTTTTCTTTTGTACAAGGATTTTAAGGCGATGGTGTACAAAACTAAACCCTAATTTGGTGCTATATATATATATATATTACTAAACTCTAATTTAGGGTTATGGTTTACATATAAATATACCATATAAGGAACTAAACCCGTAAACCCTAATTAAGTATACTATTTACATATAGCACATAACCCTAAAATCAAACCCTAGGTGTATATACTATATATAGCCATAAACCCTATATATATATATAGCACAAATCTAAGGTTATGGTATATACGAATCATTATGCATGTATATAGTAATTATTAATAGTTTTTTTTTAAGAAAATAAAAATAAAAATTCAAAATACAAGGATTTATATTGGATTTGACAAAATGAGGAGAGTTGAAATAAAGTTGTACTATATTGAACTATTTTCTTTCTAATTAAAAAAAAAAAAAAAAATCCCCGTGGCATAGTGACACGTGGCGGATTGAGAACGTGTATTTTTTCACGTGACGGACATATAGCCATGTGTCCAAATTCCACGTGGCCATGTGGCCACGTGCACCTTTTCAAGTGGCCATATGGCCATGTGTATTAATTACACGTGTCCACATGGCCACATGAAATATTTACATGCGGCAATATTGTCACCTGTACTTAATACACGTGTCCAAAAGAGTATTTCGTCTTTTCTCCCACATCTAGCCACGTTGAAAAATGGCACGTGGCTATACGGCGACATGGCAACAATAATGTCTACTGTAGCTACGTGGCTAATGCACTGTTTTTTTGTAGTGAAGGAGGAATTCCAAGCCTTAATTATGCAGATTAATTTGTTATTTCAATAGGTAAACTTTTCTATCCAATTACTTTATGTTCTTTATATATCCATATATATTGAGAAGTAATAAAAAATAAAAAATTCTCACGTTTAGCACCTTTCAGCTTTGTAGATGTTTTCAAGTAAATTACTCAACTGATTCTCTATGTGATAATCTACTTTATATTTGTGTCTCACAGTTGTCTCTTCTTTTTGCTTTTTATCATGCTTTTGTTTACTCCTCCTTACCTTTTCCTTTTAGCCTGTGTACGGAAATTAATTAAATAAGTGTCACAAAACAAAACAAAACAAAACAAAACAAAACAAATATGTTGGTCATTGATGAACATGTTTTTCATGCTTAAACCCAGACAATTTTTATTTTATTTTTTAATGGAAAACCTATACAATTTAAGGTTCAAATCTCTTTCATTTTCTTTCACATTCATGTTTTAACATGTTCTTGTTCACAACTTGATCGAGTTTGTCGACATGCTTACCCATGGTCAAATAAATAACCATTTTTTCTTGTAGAAAAATATTTTACACTGAAATAAACGGATTTTAATGTTGATTTGATTGCTTTAGCTATTCGTCTATGGATAGATGCTTAACGGGATCTTCGTACATGATAACTAATTAAATTATAATTGAAATAAATTTTAAAAATAAATCAATGCAATTTAGGAGGACTCATTGTATATCTAAAAAGAGGAGCTTTTAGTTCAACCCCGTGAGAAGCAAAGACCAACCGCCGCCGTTTTGAAAAATATCCGTTGATTTGATTATTTTTAATTTGTTCATTGTAAAGCTTGTGGTTTTAAAATATATAGTGTGGGGAAAAATAATCTCCTTTTCTCTTGGTTGTGAATTGATGTTATGACCACTAGTAACTTGACAGCCAATATGAAAATCCCGTTCAGGAAGGAAAAGGCCAAAAAATAATGTCAAATGTAGAAGATTAGGCTCAAGGAGTAAGATTGACAATTTTTTGCACGACCTCCAAATTTAACATGAAATTATCGGATTTGAATTTAATAAATAGTATTAGTGTTAAACCAGATCAATGATGTGAAAAGCTTTATTCATTTTGATGCATGTGGGTGATAGTCAGGACATTCATCTCTGGTTTGATTATTGTCATTCACTTGGCGGATTGTACAAATATGGGCATCATGTGATTTACTCCTGTCATGAGACTTGGAATGAACTTCATGACAAAAAAGGTATTATGGAGTAGGGGTGTACATGTGGATATCACTTTAATTTAGACATCTTCATATGCATTTGCTCGGTTATTTAGTGCAGTTATTATCCACTATCTCCAAATAGGTAATAAGCCTATTTTAAAAATAATTTCGACCAATTTTTAATTTTTTTAACTTGTTTTGAAAATATAATGCGACAACGAAAATATTTGGAGTCGAAAAATAAAATGGAATGATGGATACAACCTTAAACTATTTATAGTAATCAATGCTCACAAAAAATACCATTTTTTATTGATTTACGATTCAATGAGCATAACAATCAAGCCAACAAACACAAAAAAACATAAATTACAAATTCAACATAAAAATAATAATAATAATAATATTACAAATTCATAACATAAAAAACATAAACTATCTAAATATAACACATTCATAAGTAGATGTTGATAGTGTTGTGTTGTGTTAAATATATTAACTACAATATATATATATATAAAGGGTATGCAGATAGTGATTTTTGCTAACCGAATTCACATGTGTAAATAGTGGATAGCGGATGCGAACGGTTAATATTCGCGGCATGTACACCCATAGGAGTGGTGGAAGTTACTTTTTTGGTTTCCTCTATCAATTCCAAAGCATTCATTCATATCTTGGCTTGCCATAAAAATGCACTAGCTACTGATGCAAAGCTGCTGCAATGAGGGTTCACAAAATCACAGGTGAGAGCATATTTTGTTTCATTGTGGGTTCAGTAAATTAACGTGTGTGGAGCAATGTCATGAAACTACTGTGTAATCTGACAGACACTCCTCAATCCTCACTGGTGCAAGAAGAATCTAAAACCTAATATTTTGCAGGCCAACATTTGGTGCTTCGATTTATAATCTATAGAGGAATCGAAACGAGATCAGACATGGGGGCAATCCTAAAACGAGATCAAGTGATTCAAAGAATTCTCTGGGAAGTAAAATGTTGTGTTTTCTTTAAAGGAAAATTTCGTTGCACTAAAGTGAATACAGGGAGTTATGCTGCAAATGAGGTATAGATACAAACTCGATTAATAAGCAGATCAGTCATTTTTTATTTTATTTTTAACCTTCCGCTAAACGGTAACCATATCTATGAGTTAATTTCTGATCAACCCACTTAACCTACAAGTGACCCGCATAACTTGTATAAATTAATTTTTTCTTTTTGCTATTAAAAAATTAAAACCCTAAAGTCAAGACAAAAAAGTACCTCGGTCTTATCCCCTAACTATAAAGGTGTAACTTTGGTAGTGTAATTCATTTCCGTGTTCAATAATTAAGAATTATTATGCAAATATCTTTGTATAAAATGGCATTTTTATGCTCAAGAATTAAAAATTTTGTTAATTAAATGGGTTATGCAAGTCGGATCAAGTCAACCCAACACGACATATTTATTAAATTGGTTATGTTGGTTGAGTCGAGTCACTTTTACAGGATTCCGGCCACTTTCAGCAGATTTCGGCTATTGTTGCTGGATTCTAGCGATGGAGGCCAAAATACAGCATCAATGGCTAGATTCCGACCAGTTTCGCCGAAATCTGGCCCAGTACAGCTGGATTCCGGCGAAGGTGGCCGGAATTCGACACAAATTACCAGATGTCGACCAATTTAGGCGAAATCTAGTCAATCGGAATTCGACGACAGTGGTCGGACGTCGACGGGTTCTGGCGCAAATTGCCAGATTCCGACACCAGTCGAATTCCAGACTGTTTTGCCAAAATCTAGTCACCGAATTCCGGCTATCGGATACCAAAACTCGAGGACCTTCGTCGGTAGATTTGGGCCATCAGCAAACTACAATGCCCGGCGGTGACGGATTTTCCTAAATGTGCGTGCAAAAATAAAAAGTGTAAATCTAGAAAACGATTCATTTTCCAAAAATTAAAGAGGCTTTTACGGTCAAACTGGAAATAATTTCCGTTGACCATCATTTTCGGTTGTACCAAACACTGAAAAATACATAAAATATTTTACGCCCAAACAGAGCATACGTCTAGTAAGGAGAAAATACCTGTAAGAACGCTACCAAAAAAGCCGGTTAAAGCGACCCATCTCGCTAAGTTGTGAGTGCAAAGATTGACCCTTCAATAGATTTTGAGTTAAATCACAACTTATCCCAAAATATTAAGTTGATAGGAGGTTGATTTAATCATTTAACTAATATTCTAACATTTCCCCTCACGTGTGAGCTCAAACTCCCCCTTAATTAGTGATACTCATGAACAAATGAAATATTTAATTAAAATAAGATGAATCGACAGAAACAAGGTTCGAAGTCACGACTTTTGTTCTAATGCATTGTTAAATCACAACTTATCCCAAAATCTTAAGTTAAAAGGAAGACGTTGGTTTAATCATTTAACTAATATTATTCTAAAATTTCGGAGGCTAATCAACTCTGAAAGGGGGTTCGCACCCCTTGGATATTTAAAACTAATGGTGAAATCTTCCAATCATATGTCAAAGGCTGTGTTGAAGGGCAAGGATCAATGTCAAGGAATCGCCTTCCATGATAATTGTCGATTTATGGTCACAAGCTATAGAGACATATAGTAAAGCTGCCGAGGCTTCTCCCATGTTTGGATTGCAAAGGAGGGCCAACCCTAGTGCTAGCAAAAATGGAGTCTTCACAATTTGAACCTTGAAGGAGGAATTCCAAGCCTTAAATATGCAGATTAATTTGTTATTTCAATAGGTAAACTTTTCTATCCAATTACTTTATGTTCTTTATATATCCATATATATTGAGAAGTTAAAAAAATAAAAAATAAAAAATAAAAAAATAAATTCTCACGTGTAGCACCTTTCAGTTTAGTAGATGTTTTCAAGTAAATTACTCAACCGATTCTCTATGTCATAATCTACTTTATATTTGTGTCTCATGGTTGTCTCTTCTTTTTGCTTTTTATCATACTTTTGTTAACTCCTCCGTACCTTTTCCTTTTAGCCTGTGAACGGAAATTAATTAAATAAGTGCCACAAAAAAAAAAAAAAAAAAAAAAAAAAACCAAACCGGTTGGTCATTGATGAACATGTTTTCCATGCTTAAACCTAGACAATTTTTTTTATTTTTTTTTAATTTCTTTTATGAAAAACTTAGACAATTTAGGGTTCAAATCCATTTTATTTTCTTTCACATTCATGTTTTAACATATTCTTGTTCACAACTTGATCGAGTTTGTCGACATGCTTGCCCATGGTCATATAAATAACCATTTTTTCCTGTAAAAAAAAATTTTACACCGAAATAAACGAATTTTAGTGTTGATTTGGTTGGTTTAGCTATTCGGATATGGATCGATGCTTAACGGGGTCTTTGTACATGATAAATAATTAAATTCTATTTTAAATAAATTTTGAAAATAAATCAATGCAGTTTAGGCCGAAGGACTCATTATATATATAAAAAGAGGTGCTTTTAGTTCAACCCCGTGAGAAGCAAAGACCAACCGCCGCCGTTTTGAAAAATGTTCGTTGATTTGATTATTTCTGTTCATTGTAAAGCTTGTGGTTTGAAAATATATAGTGTGGGGAAAAAGAATCACTTTTCTCTTGGTTGTGAATTGATGTTATGACCACTAGTAACTTAACAGCCTATATGAAAATCCGGTCCCGTTCACGAAGGAAAAAGGCAAAAAAGATAATGTCAAATGTAGAAGACTAAGGCATAAGAGGTAACATTGACAATTTTTTATACGATCCATGAATTCAATACGAAATTAATAGTATTAGTATCAAACTAGATCGATGACGTGAAAAGCTTTATTCATTTTGATGTGGGTGACCGTCAGGACATTCGTCTCTAGTTTGATTGTTGGCATCTGCTTGGCGGATTGTATGACAAATATGGGCATCATGTGCTTTACTCCCGTTCTCATGGAATGAACTTCATGACAAAAAAGGTGTTTTGGAGTAGGGGTGTACACGCGAATATCACTTTAATTTAGATATCTTCATCTGCATCCACTCGGTTATTTAGTACAATTATTATCCACTATCTACAAATAGGTAATGAGCCTATTTTAAAAGCTTTTAAAAATAATTTCGACCAATTTTTAGTTTTTTGAGCTTGTTTTGAAAATATAATGCGACACCAAAAATAGGTAGAGTCGAGAAAAAAAATGGGATAATGGTAACGACCTCAAACTATTCATTATAATCAATGCTCACAAGAAATACCCTTTATGTTTTTTATCCACGATTCAATGAACATAACAATCAAGCCAGCAAACATAAAAAAAAACGTAAATTTAAAATTCAACATAAAATAATAATAATAATAATAATAATATTACAAATTCATAACATAAAAAATATAGATTGTCTAAATATAACACATTCATTAGTGGATGTTGATGGGATTGTATTGCATGTGTTAAATATATTAACGATGATATATATATATTGTTTCATTGTGGGTTCGGTAAACGTGGGTGGATCAATGTCATCACATGAATGCTCATCAATCGAAGGAAGGAAATGAAGTGTATGGGCTTGCAATCGATATGGGGGGTCGACCTTATCCTGCTTATACAAAGAAATGACGAACAATGGAATGAGAATTGAGTTTTAGGTCGAGAGGGACAAATAGGAGAGAAAATTATTAAGGGGAAGACTCCATTTTGCAAAACGCATAATTGGTAAATCTAAACTAGCAGCCACGAGTTGAATCATGCCATACAAAAAGCTATAGATTAGGTAATTCATTTCACCATTTGTTGGCAATTCAATTAAATACTTCTCATAGCTTTACAAATAATTCAGCTGCTGCCATCAGACTTGAGGTCCATTACCCCCTGAGTCTCACAATCTACATCATGATCAATCATCCCCTTCCATCTGATCAGCTCCTTTCAAATGATCAAACGCACTGGAACGTGGGTTTTCACTGCGAATGTATTTTAGTAATCTTTCATCTACATCTGTTGATAAATGACAATGTTCTTTAAGTAACCTCAAGATCTCCTCTGCCTCTTCCACATTCCCCTGCTCTTTCAAGTACTCGAGACATGAACACAAAATATAACGGTTTGGCTGCCATCGTGCTCCACCTGCCAAGAATGCTTTCTTAATTGTCTCCACTGCCTTTTCCATCTGCCCGTGCGCACGATATCCAGTTGCCAGTCGTTCCCACGTGATTGAGTCCATCTCCCTCCCACTCTCTGCAAGCCTCTTTATATATGCTTCAGCCTCTTCCAAAAGACCCTTCTTGCAATAACCAGTGATCATCACACGGGGAACCCGAATGTCAAAGAATGCACTCCCAGATTCCCACTCCTCCAAGATCCTCTTGGCACCATCAATGTCATCTAGCTTCATTAACGAGCTTATCATACAAAGATAACCTGAGTTGAAGACTTTCCCAATATCTCTGTACAAATTCCATATTCGATACACCTCGTCTTTATTCTGAATAGCAGTGTACAGAGTAAGGAACATTTCATAAGCAGACCTCCTTGTTCTAGTTTTAACGAGCTGCTCTGCTTTCTTCAGCATTTCCAAAGTCTTTCCATGCAGGTCAGCTTTCAAGTACCCATTTGCTGCAACAACATAAGCATTCCAGTCGATGGTGATTACAGGATCCGCTTCCATCTTCATTAGAAGCTTCTCCATTCCCTCTATGTCAGAAGTGGCTGCATAAGCATTCAACCTGATGTTAAATGTGAACGTATCCCACTCAATGCCCTTCTCTTCCATCTCTTGTATTATAATGTCCTGTTTCTCAGTTTTACCTATCCGGGAATATAGGTTTAACATAACGTTATAAGACAGAGATGTTTTCAGAAAACCTAGCTCCCTCATCTTCTGCATGGTGGCCTCTGCTTTATCCAGAGATTTATGCTCAGCATAGCAGTTTAAAAGAGCTCCATATACCTGTAGGATTCTCAAACTGTCTGGGATGCTATCAAAATACTTCTCTGCTTCTTCCAGGCCATGAACTTTTGAGATCAAATCTAGCCGAATTGCAGTGTCTCCAGGGGATCGGCCATGGTTCATTTGGTCACGCAACCATTCACATATCTGACACAAAACAATATCCCGAAGCATCAATACAAAGACTATGATCAAATTATGCCAAAGGGCAATAATTGAGTGGAAAGGCACTTTAACATGCAGGTCCTTAGAAGGACTTCTTTAATTAACCTCAGCCACAATAGCATACACAAGGGTGGGCTGGGTGGACAATGTTCATAGGGGAAACCAAGTTTCAACTATCAGGACTAAAGATATAAAGTTATGTTCTAACCAACATTAATGTAACTCAAGGTTTCAAGTAGCGGAAATATGAGAGTTAATGAGTGGAGAAGGAACACCAGCAATCATGTAGGCATTGGTGGAAATAAATTGATCAAAAAAGAAAGTTAACCATGTACACATTTTTTATTGGGCATGGATGGACATATGAAAGAAGTTGGTGTTAAGGCAATAATATGACTTGAGAGATGTATTAAGTTATATATAACAGTTTTTCTATGTGATTTCGTTTGTTCAATTTTTTATTGAAACTGTTATATTTTTTTTTTTTGGATGAATTAAAACTTTTATAATCCAAACTCAAAGACAACTCTCCAGTAAACACTGGAACCAACATCCTAGATAGGGACAAACCCCCCAAAAAGGATCAACAAACAATTACTGGTATATACAAACAGCAACTAAACACCCAAACTCCCAAACAGATAGAACCTCACATACAGGGAGACAACAAACAGGAAAACCAACAGAACTAACAGAACCTCCCAAAATAATCCCAGAGAAAATAATCTGCAGAAACTGCAGAAAACTCCCAACACAAAGCCAAGCTAACAAACACAACCAGCACTGATTTCCTGTACAGCTCCAACAGCACCAAGCTCAGCTACGGCATTTTATTGAAACTCTTGTTTGACACCAATACATTATTTCTCCACAACAAATTTAGAGTTCCATATTTACACAATGAAATTCAAACACTTGAATATATACCCCAATACTCATTCTTCCATTAGCCAAAATGCACGTCCGTACATACCCATATACAAAATACACATACACAGTTACACCACACATACATATACGCATACATATATATATATATATATATGGGAAATGAAACTCTAGAGCGTGCCCGTAACGACGGAAGCTGCGAAGCTGCTTCATGGTTCTAAAGAGTTCGGATTCCTCGATAGCTCGTCCTTCCTCGAGCCACTGGTCGATGACTCGAATGATCGGAACCCTAGGATCTCCGGCCCGCCAAATCCGATGGTGGAGAGCATCCATTGGGGGTGGATTCCTGCGTAGGGTTTCGGTGGAGTAGAAGACTGCACTGAAAACCCTCGAAATTCCATAGCCACGCCATGCATTTGAGCGAAGAAGCTTCATCTCGTCGAGAGAGCTGAAATCGACTAGAGAGGCATGGGAGGGTTTTTAGGGTTTAAGGGTTTTAATGGGCCATTTTGGTGAGGCCCATGAATTGGTATGGGCTTGAACGTTTGAACAAGAGATCGGGTAAGCCCAATCTTGGGTTTTTAAAATTCGGCTAGAAGAAATTAGAGCGAAATTTTCAAAGGGCGAATGTTGGAGACTTCAAGCATAAGACAAGAAAGAAGACTTGGCAATAATAATAAATAAATAAATAAAAAGCATAAGACAAAGAATATTTTAATGTATTTGCTCTTTTTTCTTTTTCTTTTTTCTTTTTATTTTTTTAATTTCTTAATTCATCAGCACTTCGCAATTTAGTGGAATTTGGTGAAATATTGTTCAAAGTGCCGAGCATAATTCAGTAGTTTTGGATTTGGACCATATATAATGAACAAAGTTTTCCTCAACTTGGGTGGATAAAATTAAACAATACACAATTTATTAAATTGACATTTGTTTTTAGAGCATCATGTAAATTAGGGAGGTAAATAAACCAGTCCGTCCGATAACTCGCTCGATACCTGCCCCGTTAAACTCGACCCAAACTCGAGCTCGACACTATACAAACCCGCTCGTTACTGTAGAAACCCGCTCGATTAGTAAGTGATACATACCCGACTCGCTCGACAAAACTCGATAGGGGCTCGCGAGCCTAACTCGTTTAAAGCTCGACCCAACCCGCTCGCCCGACTCGTTTAACGGCTCGCGAGCCTAGTTAGCTTGTTTAATGTAAACCTATATATATATATATATATATATATATATATATAAAAGGGGTAATACTTCAGTGAAGCAAAATTTCCGGATGATTTCCGAAAATTTTACTTCTCCCTAGCACTGCTCATATAAAATATACTTAATCATATTATTCATGTAATATAATAGAATTATAGGACTATATGATAATATAATAATATAACATTGTGCTATATAACATGTAATCACTTTATTATATGTTATAAGTATTATCATTAGATATTTAACAATTAGTATATCATTTATTTATTTATTTATTATTGTAAGTTATATAGTTTATTTAACATACAATATAAATATATATTGTTTATATATTATATAATGTAATATTAATTTTTAAATGAGCCACCTCTTTCTTTGTATGTTAAATAGACTATATAACACAACAAACTCAGCCGAACTGAACTTAATTTTTAAAACTCGTTATGAGCTCGAGCTAGACTCGAGCTCGTTTAGCCAACTTGAACTTAATTTTTAAAACTCGTCATAAGCTCGAACTCGGCTCGAGCTTGTGATGAATGAGCTCATGATGAATGAGCTTGAGCTCGGCTCCAACTCGCTCGACTCGACTCGTTTACATCCCTTGTAAATCTTACATCAATTTTTAATGTAAACTAACATTAGTTCTTAGAGCACGTGATTTTTACATATATTTTTAAATATATATTTAAAAATTATGTGCTCTTAGGAACGAAGTCAATTTAATAAACTGAATTAAAATAATTTTTTGTCCCACCTAATTTCCATTTTGGGAAAAACCTTTGCATGTATAAGAGTGATTAAAACTCAAACATTAGTACATAATAATTCTTTTCCAATAACATCTTTAAAAAAAAAAAAAATCTCTAGTCTAAATGCATTTGAATGACTGTATCATCCAGTATATCAGCTCTGGTTATACAGAACCAACATGCTGGGGGGTATAGGACCCTGTTGATGCCTCTTGTTACACAGACCCATCACAACACTATTGGGGCTGAGCATAGTGAGATATGATTGGCCAAACAAAGATGTCCAGAAAAACCCCCCCAAAGGGCCATTGTGATAAGTAAGAGGGAATTCAAAATTCTATATTGATGGCATGCTGGAATTTTGAGCTCTTTTGAACCAGCTATAACCTTTTAGGCTCACATATTCCTAGGATTCCTTTAAGTTCCAAGTATCCTCTCTGTTTCTTCATCAGCAGTGAAACCATCAATTTTCATCTGATCAAGAATCTCAGAAACTGATTTTCCATTTCTGACACATGTCCGCAGCAAACTATGATACATTTCCCTGCTCAAAGGGCCCGAGTTCTTTAATAGTCTTAAGAATTCTTCCATTCCTTCAACATCCCCTTGCTCTTCTAAGTAATCGAGACAGTTGGCCAAAGTAATAGAATTTGGTCGCCAACCTTCTCTTCCAATCAACAGTGCCTTCTTCAACATCTCAATTGCCTTGGGCATGTTCTTATCCTCCATGTAACCTACGGCTAACACACCCCATGTACTGGAATAAGGTGTTCTTCCTTCTACAGCCTTCTCTACAACTGATTCTGCCTTTTCGCAGAGACCATTTTTGCAGTAAGCAGCAAGAAGGCTATTCAATACCCGAAAGTCATACATGGTGCAATGGGTCTCCCACTCCTCAAAGATCTTCTCAGCCCCCTCAATATCGCCCAGCTTTGCAAGAGATGAAACCATGCAGGCATATGGTCCATCAATTGGTCCATCTATTAGTTCTTTTGATGGCTTGTACATATTCCAGACTCTGTAAAGCTCCTTCTTATGGCCAGTGTTTGCATAATGAGTAAGAAGAAACTTTAATGCCAGTTTCCTCCTCAGAAGGGGCATGTTTTCCTCCATTTTTTTCAGCATTGCAAGAGCCTTTTCAATCAACCCTACTTTCAGATACCCACTTGCTGCCATGGAATACACTTTCCAACTAGCAAAAAAGTGCTTATCCTCCATCCTATTCAAAATCCTTTCCATCCCAGAAATGTCAAATACTGCAATGTAAGCAGCCATTCGGTTTAGCATGGTGTACTTATCTTGAGGTATTCCCTTCCTTTCCATCTCTTGCATTAACATGTCGATTTTATCATGTTCTCCAGTTTGAGAGTAAAGGTTAATCAACATGTTGTACGGAAAAGATGATGCTGCCATATCCATTTCTCTCATTTTTTGCATAATGGCTTCAGCTTTATCAACGGATTTCTCTCGAACATAGCCACTGAGAAGAGCACCATATATCCTATCTCTTTTCAGATGGTTTGAAAGATTATTAAAGTAATATTCTGCAGCCTCTAGTCCATGAACTCTGTGAATTAATTCTATCCTTAGCGCAACATCAACTGGGAATAGTTTGAAATACCTACGATCAGTCATCCACTGAGATATCTGAATGACATGAAAGAGAAATTAGGAACTTGCAATATTAACAAGTAGGGGTTAGGATTCAGGATAGTGCATATAGATCCACTTCATCTGGATATGATGAAAAAATCAGCCATCAGAAGAAAAATAGCTGGAGAGGGCAATTCAACCATTTTGTCATGGCAGAGTGCCAGAATTGCCCCTCCATACTGTGAAATCATTAATGCCTGCTTAAAGTGCACAAACACATACATAATTACTGGATCAAATCCTATACAAAACTTAAAGCCACTACCGTTCTTTACAATCGAAGCTAACTCCTAGTCTCACTTAGTCAACAATTATCTGAAAACTCAATAAGTAATCAGATTTTTGGCGCTACTGCAGTCCATCAATGGTTTCAACCTCACCTAGTATGTGCTACATGAACCAGCATAGCAAAGGTGAATGTCTCAAAAACCAAATTAAAGGGTAAGCTAAGAATTCATATCACAAATGGGAAACATTTGGCACATTAAAGCTACAAAATAAACACCGAAGACTACCTTAGTTTTGTTCCATAGTTCAGATAGCAAATATAATTTACATGCCCTAATAAAAAAAAGTTACAATAATAATAATAAATGGCGTTGGGCTCAGAAGAACCCTAAGCCCAACTCACACGACCTGAAGCCTAGAGAGTTACAAGGTTCTACGTTGCCAGTTGTGCTTCTGGTGGATCGCTTGGTTCCGCCGATGGGGTCTGGCGTTGTTGGGACTGTTGATTCGTCTCTGGCAAGGTCAAAGGTTGTCAGTGGCTCGGTTTTTGTCTTGCCGCCTCTGTTTTCCGGAGTTTCTGTTCTGGTGTGCTCCTCTATTGGTACGTATGCAGACTCTTCTCCTCTACCAGAGTTGTTTTCAGGGCTAGATCCTAACAATGTGTTACCGGTGGAAGTCGTGATTCTGGCGAAGGGGTCTGGCGGTGTTGGGGTTGTTGGGTCGCCTCCAGCAAAGCCAAAGGATGCCGGTGGCTCGGTTTTCGTCTTGCCGCCTCCTTTCCCTAGTGTTCCTATTCCGGCGAGCTCTTATCCTCAGCCGGAGCTGGCTTCTAGGTCAAATCCTGCCGATTTTCAACCTCTGCTGGAGATAGCCTTGGGTCCAGAAGCGCCTTTGGTTTCTGCCGATAAAGCCTCAATGGTTTCTAGTGAAGCTGTGATTGTTTGGGCTAGTTGGGTTCTTCGGGTGCCTTTCCTTGTGGTGTTGTGCCATGTGTTGTGCAGCATGTCCCCATTCTTAGTCCTCAGAGCTATCCAGAGGATTCTTTGGTGGCTGTCCCGTTTACTCACACCTCTCCCTCATCTCCTGACTTGGGCCAAAGGAGTTGTATGGAATTGGATTTGTTTCCGGAGGAGGAGCCTATTACTTTGTCTTACTGTCCAGCAGACAAGTTTAGGGGAAAGTCTGGGAAGCGGTCTTCAAATTGGGTATTGCAGTTGGTTCAAGAGTTCAGTCACTTGGTGGGGCTTTCGTGTGATGGTTTCGAAGGACGGCTTTCGGCCTTGTTTGAGGATATTGTAGCCAAAAATGATGAGAAGGAGCAAGAGCTTAAGGCCTTAAAGGTTGATCTTAACGGGTGGAACGAGCAAGAATTTGGTAACGGGGAGGTTCTTAAACAAGCTCGTATGGAAGCTAGAGTTGAGTGCTCTTGACAGATTCAAGGAAGAACGTGGATTAGCTCCCGAAGGTGAGGAAATGTTTGGTTGTTAGAGATCTGGAAAATACTATTCTTCAAGAGAAGATCAGTTGGAGACAAAAGTCTAAGGTTCTCTGGCTTAAAGAGAGTGATAAATGCACTAAAAAATTTCATCGGGTAACCAACTGAAATAGGAGGTTCAATGCCATCGAGTCTCTCTCTGTCAACGGCTCTGTTTCTTCCTATCAGCCGGTTATTAGGATTATGCTGCTCAGTTCTATGAGACCTTATTTGCTGAATCATATAGTTGGCAGCCAAGGTTGGATGACCTTGCTTTCGACTCTTTGGTCTCTCTCCTTAGATCCCCCAGGGTCTCATTGAGTGGGGCTTTGGAAGTATATAAGGGGTGGAGTTTGTTTTGTAGTCATACCAAATTTATTTTAGGACATGGGTCCAGGATCAAATTTTGGCATGGTGTGCGGTGTGGAGAAATGACCCTCAAGGAAGCTTTTCCGGTTTTATATGACATTGCTTGACAAGGATGCGCTTGTTGCAACTCACTTGGTTTCGGAGAGTGGTTCCCTTCCGTGGGACGTCAACTTTATTCAAGCGGCCCACGACTAGGAGGTGGGCATCTTGGCTTCCTTCTTCACCTTGTTGTATTTCATTAGAGTGAGAAGTGAAGGAGACGACAAGCTTTGGTGTACTCCTTCTCACAAAAGGAAGTTTGTTATTAGTTCTTTCTATAAGGTCCTTGCATGCAAAGAGGAAGATCCTTTCCTTTGAAGAAGTATTTGGCAGACCAAAGTTCCCTTGAAAGTGGTGTTTTTTGCTTGGTCAGTGGCGCTAGGGAAGATCTTTACCTTAGATGTGCAAAATGATAGGTGTTGTGTGTGCAAAATGAATGGGGAGACTGTGGACCACCTTCTCCTCCATTGTGAGGTTGCTCATGCCTTATGGAATGCCATCTTCAGCTGCTTCAGTTTGTCTTGGATTATGCCTCTTCGGGTGGTAGATTTATTTGTTTGCTAGTGGACAGATGGTCATTCTCGAAGTGTTGTTGTGTGGAAGATGGTTCCTTCTTACCTTTTGTGGTGCTTGTAGAGGAAACGAAATTATAGAAACTTCGAAAACAAAGAAAAGACGATTGGGGAGTTAAAAACTTTCTTTTTTTATTTTTTGTTCACTTGGACTGCTGTGTTCCTAGCTCTCTTAGTGATTAGCTTTCATGATTTTCTTGTTCTTTCTAGCTCTCTTATTGATCAGCTTTCATGATTTTCTTGTTCTTGTTTCTTCTCCGTCTTAGACGCTTCTCTTGTACTCCATGTATACATTACTGCACTTTGCATTTTTTTTTTAATGATATTTCCCTTACTTATCCAAAAAAACAATAATAATAATAATAATAAATGGCCACCAATTTAAATCGACAGTTACCCAGGCTAGGAACAAATTCCGTAAACGAAATGGAAAACTAATGAAGAAAATTTCCACAGTTAGAACCAGCAAAATACGCACAATTTACATTCCATACAATTAAGTTCATCTTTTTTCTGAAAACAACAAAATTATCTGGGTTGGAAAAAGTAAATATTGCTTTAAATAAATAAATTAAGCACGAACAAGTTACAAGAATTAAATTAATCTATGCGACGCGATGTGGAGTGAAACGAAATGGGTGTGAATCCATTTAATGAATAAAATTCTTCAGTTACCCAAGAAAAGAGAAGTAAATAAGAAATGGGGTGAGAGAAAAATGTACCTCGAGAGCGTGACTGAAGCGCCTAAAGTCCTTCATGATTCGAACCAGTGATCGGATTTCTTGCTCGTTGACGGGTCGTTGCTCATTGACCCATTGCTCGAGCACTGGAATGACTGAGACCTTTGGGTTTCGGATGATTTGGATTCGGTGGTAGAGAGAAGTGGAGGAAGAAGAAGAAGAAGAAGAAGATGGTGGGTTCTGGGTTTTGGGGGAGAAGAGAGAAGCTAAAGTTAAAGAATTACTTGGGGGGTTTTGAGGAGGAGAGGAAATGATCTTGCTCATGCAGTAAAGCCTTTTCATTTTCGGTGTGTTTGTATTTTCAGAACAGAGAGTTGGGGCTTCAGGGGATTAAGAAATCATTTCTACAAGGCTCTTTTCTTTTTCATTGTTGTTAAGGAATAAGGAATAATGTCAAATCAGACCTTCATCTCAATTATTTATCTGATTTATAATTCCTCTCAAACAAAAACAAAAAAAAAAATTCTGATTTAAAATTAATTTTTCGTCGTATCAAAATAAACTCAAAAGTTTTTGGAGTATGCAAAACCAACAAATCACTTTCTATAGTCAAATTTCGTCAAACACTTAATGGATTCCGTTAGTGTATCATGTCAACTTCAATAAAATGATGACATGTATTGCTCTTAATAAAAAAATACAAATATATAAAAAAATTTAAAAAAAAAATGAAAGAAAGGGGGTGGCTCGAAGGCCACCGCAGAGGAAGTTGGGAGTGGCGCACGCCACCGTCGGCCCTGCCACCCCATTTCTTTTTTTATTTTCTTTTTTCAATTTTTTAATAATAAAATAATTCTTTAAGTTTTTAGTTTTATATATTTTATATTTATATTTATATTTTTTATTAAATGTGACACATGTCGTTATGTTATTGGTACAGACGTGGCACAATAACAAAATTCGCTATAGGGAATGATTCGTTTTTTTTGGCATATTCCAATAACATTTGAGTTCATTTTAATACCTTACGGAGCAAATTGTAAACCAAAATCACGACGACTAATTTTGCATTTTTCCTTTTTGTTTTTTTTTTTGGTAAAAGTTCTTTAATGTCCCTCCAATAATGATGTGGCTTTAAAATCATCATTGGGTTTGTGATTGATTACTATTGAATTTTGATTACATAATAATTTTAAAAACTGCTTCATTTTTAGAGGATCACAAGAGGAATTTCTAGAATTACTCTTTTTCATGGTTTATTTATTCCCTTTCTTTGTTTTTAGTGTTTCGCTTGTAAATCATAAAATAAAAGAATATTAAAAAAAAAAACATGCGTCAACCTTTTTTTACTAAGCATAAAGGCAAGCAGGGACGTGACCATAGTAGCACATGTTCATCGGGAACTGTATAGGAGGGGTCTAGACGGTGAGAACCGCATGCGCTCCTTCAAGTTTCACTGAGTCATAACATGATCCACCCTCATCAGGACATCAGTAGAACTCAAGGCGACTAATACTAATAGGACTAACTGATTAAGAATTCCTATTTCGAGAATCGAACTCTCTTCCTAGCACATGCCCAACAACTTCAAAAGAAATACTCTAGCTCCAAGGGATTTTAGATAATTGATGAAGTATCATTCATCATCTCTTTAATTAGTGTACGGATGAGATTCATCTACATCAACTTAATACTTTTAATGTGTGTGGGGAGGTATTTTTTTTAATTTTTTTTAAATAAATGTTCTGATATAACATAAATATGAATATTATCTTTACATTTTTATGAGTATTTTGTATTTTGGATTCAATGTTTTGTTTTAAGAACTAAAGAAAAAATATATAAGCATCTAACTAGACATCTCATGTTAAAAATTTGGATGACCCAGATTTAATTTTATACAAACAACGTCGTGACACACATGAGGCTTTGGACATAAACAAATAGCTTTTTTAAAAAAATAAAATAAAAGAAAGATGAAAATTTGTTGAGGCTTGGATCATATGTTCAAATTAAATGGAAGGAAAACATATTTTTATTGAAATAATCTAACATGTTCATGTATTTCTTGACATCATATATCCAAACAGCACATTGCAAAATCAATCCCCGAGGCACCCCAGAACTATAATGTATGATAAATGAAACAAATTCGAATTCTACAGGCACAAAGTTGAGAATTCAATACCATTACATGATCGACATGATCTACTATTACTTCCCCAGCTTCTTAGCAAACTAACTTGATCGATCTACAACAACAACCACATCGGCATTCTGTATATATATATATATATTCCGGCGATGCCATTGTTCACTATATATACAAAGCTCGAATCAGTTTATCCCAGGGCTCGGGCCTGACGGTGGCACAGGACCTTTAGGAAGCATCGTGGCAAGTGTCCTAAGGTTCTTTTCATTTGAATTCACAACTCCCAGTTTGGAAACTTCTACCTCCGGCAGCAGCCGAGCCTGAGAGCATGAACCGGCCGCTGTGAGAGAAAGAACCATGGCTAGAACGATTAGAAGGCAGCAGGCGAATTTCTTGCATGGCTGAAAGTACCCCATTTTTTGAGTACCTCTGGTTTGATAAGCAAAAGGTATATATATATATGGTGATGCATGAAAATGGGATACTTCTTCGTGCAAGAAAGGTGGCCGGCTTTTGAACTAAGATTTTGTACAGGTAATCTTTTGTTGGACGTCTTTAGGCGCCGGCAATTACTCGGAGAAACGAATTTCACTTCAATGTATATATATATTTGAAGGATTTCAACGGGCCGGCTAGCCATTTTACGTAGGAAGGAATCATTAATATTATTTTTATCACATTCAAAACTCAGATTTGTATTGTTTATAGAAAGATTTTTCTCAAGTAGGTAGAGCTTACAATGTTTCTTTGGAAAAATGCTAAATCGGTGCCTTCACAAAGATAAGTGCTGCGTGCATTCTTAAGTACACACTCTCTAACGTGACATTGGATCTAACAATGATTTTTATTGTCACGTAAGAGAGTGTGCACTTGAAATTGTGGAGTTGGGAATGTATGCAGCATCTCTATTTGACAAATAGCTCTTCAAAGTTTAAAAATTGACTAAACACTCCCTATGGTAAGCAAAAAAAAAAAACAATTGTCGTTAAAAAAGTTGACAGAATTTGTTAATGTTCTGCGGCAGTACTAATCCTATTGTGACACGTCACTTTCAATAGAAAATAATAAAAAAAAATATATTAAAAGACCAAATATAATTAGCCATTTCTAATGTTAAGGACCCTTTTTTTTTTCTTTTTTCTTTTTTCTTTTTTCTTACCCTAGAGAATGTTTAGTCATTTTTTTTAACCCAGTAAGCTATTTGTCAAAACCCCAAATTATAATGACCAATTTAGCATTTTGTCTTTCTTTAAACTATATATTTGTATAATTAACTCATAATTTGATATTAGTAGTTTACAATATCCTTGATATCTAAATCAAGTCAACGTTATCTATAAAAAAAAAAATAAAAAAAAAAAAATCAAGTCAACGTTAACAAATTAATATCCGTAGGGCGAGCTGATCATTACAAATTAATTTTTTACCATTGATTTGAATTTCCTAAGAATTAGTTGCAGAAAGCCATCTAAAACCATTGAGGTTATTTACAATGTTTCTCTAATCTATAAATATATGGAATTATATAACATCCTAATTCGATATTAGTTTATTATATATAATATCTAAACTAAATAATTATAGTTAACTAATGAATATCCATAGATGGGCATTACAAATTAACATGAACTGCTTGGTAGTTTTCGCACTTTATTGCATCCCACCACTGTACCTGTGCGTCTATTGATCAATTTTGACACTTGAATGATGTGATGAACATTCTAAGTTAATCTTGAATAAGATTTTTCTTTTATTACAAAAATTAATATTTTACCATAATTATAATGAACACAGTTTCTTATTTGCTAGTTTTGACACATTATTGCATCCTATTACAAATGATACCTTAATTTACACACTCGTGTAATTCCTAGAAGCCCCAACATAGCGGATAAGCAAAACAAAATTCATCTAGCAAGCCCATTTAGATTTAGACAGCATCTTATATTGCGATTTTTAATCAAATCGAAGAAAATATATCGGTTAAGAGTGCTTTATTAAAAATTATGATTTCTTTTTTTGCATTTTTAAATCATAAGAAAGATAGTGCATTTTTTAAAGACGAACGATTTTAAAAACTAAATTGTAATTAAATTTAGGTGTTTTAAAAATTGCGTTTTCAACACGTTTTTAAATCGTTATTTTTAAATCACAAATCCAAACAAACCCTTCAAGATAATTGATTCATTAACATGATTAGAGTAAGCATGCATATGAAATTCCAAGCACAAATTTATAATGATTGACAAAAACCAGGCTACCGCTTAAGTATTTATGTAAGAGTAAATCCAAATTAAAGTGCAATCACGGAAACTCTTCTATATTTAAGGTTATGTTTAGTACACAGAATAGTTATTCCATTAGAAAAAATGAAAAATGAATTGCCTTATTAAGAATGGAAGAAGTTAAAATAAAATAGCATTGATGTTAAAGTATACATATACTATAAGGGAATGACTATTCCTTAAATTGAAGAATAGTTATTCCTCTCTATTTGAGATGAGTAGTTATTCTTTAATTTAAAGAATAGTCATTCTCTCATAAACCATAGGAATGGCTATTCCAACACTATTCTATTTCACTTACTTTCATTTTCAATAGAAGCTATTTTATTTTTCTAATGGAATAGGCATACCAAATGTAACCTAAGAGTGAATCTACAGTCAACCAGCAACTCATTTACCATGCAGCCATGTCAGATGTGTAAGTTGAATGTATGCACCTCTGTCAGAAGACAGGAATATACAACCTTAACGAAGTCCTGGTTATATCGGAAATCCTACCCGTGGTTTCTATGAGAATCATGTCTATGTACAATAGGAGTGTACATGATAAAAGAAAAATCTACATGCTAAAAGAAAAATCTACAAGCTACTGTGAAACTAACATCACTACACGGTCCGGAAGATTCTTATGGCTGCTCTATATATCAGATTCATAGAAACGCAACAACTTCAGGGGTTTCACCTTTTCCTATGATCAAGCAATAACATAGAATTAATAAAAGCAAGTACTATTTTCACAAGAAAATAGAGTTCGTATAAATCTTTTTTATATATATAAGTAAAGGTAGAATAATGTTACTTTTCACATCCATTTATCGTACTAGTTTCACGTCAGCTAGTATAGCGTGTTTTATAGTGACTTTTTTTTTATTTTTTTTTTAAGCGAAAGACATGAAAAGCCACTTAAAACACACTACATTAATCGGTGTGAAGAGTAACATTACTCATAAAGATGGTCTTTTTAGAAATCTAAAACAAACCTGAGTCGTTTCTTCAGACTGGCAAGGGAAATGAAAACCTGTTGAGCAGTTCTCCGACACTTCGGGACTTTTCATCCATGCTCTCCGTGCATCACTCAACTTTAGTTTATACTTGAACATCTAGTAGTAGAACGAAGAAAGTCAATATAAATCAAATACGTATTTCTTAGCAGTTTAATTAGAAATTAAATATGCAATATTTTAGTTAAAACAACAAATTGGGTCTCTTTTTTGGTAGAAAGAAGTTCTCAGGAAAATTAACAGGGTAGAATACCTCATCCTAGCTCAATTCATCTTGAATGATATTTTAAGCCTTTTGTGTAATAATTTCTGATGCATGTACATGACCAGAGTAAAAAATAGAGACTAACATATATGATAGATGAAATCTTGAGTAACTACAATAATTGTAAAAAATATCCCACAGCGTGCAAACCTCAGAAAGGGGGACAGATGGTTTCTCCAGCTCATCTCCTTCAATTATGATCCCAGTTCCCTGGCACTCCGGGCAGAAAACAGAATCAATTTGTCCTCTTGTAGCTTTCACCTCACCTTCTTTTCCTATTTCACTGTATTTAGCTGCATTCTTTCTCTTAGATTTTCTTCTCTTCAGTTTTGGACTAACTAACTCCTTTGTAATTATTTCAAACTCACAGAGAAGCAGCCAGTGAATAATGCAGGAAGTGTGAAATACATGAAATGCCTGCGTGCAAAAATGAAAATAACATGTAAACAACTTTCAAACATTTAACTTTTTTTTTTTTTTTTGATAAGACTTTCAAACATTTAACTTTAAATGGAGGAATAGACTATAATGAGAATTTAATTCCTTAAATTGAAAAAAAAAAAAAAAAAAGAAGTAAAGTCACATAGGTTTTAAAAAGGAAACAGAAAATACAGCCAAAAGGAAAAGAGATGCAAGTTACTAAGAGACTATTACCCCATGCACATTTCGGCTACTGCAAACAAGCCTTCCAGTCTGCATATTCATTAGTGCTGATACGTCTTTCCCAGGAAGCATCTTGTGTTGACAGATATCACACATCCTTTCTGCAGCCAAACGCTGTTGCTGTCTCAGCTCTCGCCTTAAAGCCTTACTTGAAATAAACCTCTTATGCAGAAGGTGATCATCATAATAAGCCAAAATTAATCTCGAAGAGGACCCATTTGATGCTGCAGAATCCTCCCCAGATGAATCATACTGATTATTCAAGGACTCACTAATGTCCTCCGGGTCAGAAAATGATTTCTTTTTTTTCCTACTAGTGCCTTCCCCGTTCTCTGATTCTGACGTAGGACTAGATAACAGCAATGGCCTCACATGATCAAACAATTCTTTGCTACCAATATCACAATTATAACGGAAAGTAACAACAGCAAAATCATGCTCTGGAGCCTTGAACTTATCCTTATTTTCAGGATTTCTTTTCCCCAACCACTCACACCATATTCTACTAACCCCATTCAAAACCTTATCCTTCTCACGGTACCTGGCAGCAATTTGTCCACAACCAACCTCCTGTACTTTTATATCAGATATTTCATTCCAAATCCGCACGCCAGGAACTACCACACTGCCATTAGCATTCAAAGTCTTATCACAATAACTAATTTCAATATCAGAATGAACATCACCATGCCCATTCGAACTCGTTTCCGAATTTCCACCATATTCGACAATAGCACGATTGTTGTTATCATTGTTCTGCAACTCCAACAACCTACTTTTATTTGTATTGAAAACACCCAACTCTTTTTGGTTCTCCACTGAATTATCAAAGAACAGAACACCATCATTGAAAGGCCATGGATTGGGCCCCAAAAGGGTAACCTTAGCAGTAGATAACCTCTCAGTGTGAAGATTCCCCTTCAAGTGATCAAACAACACGGCATCACTATAACACGGTGCAAGACACAAAGTACAGAAGAAAATGAACTTTTTCCCATCTTCCCGAAGCTCAACGTACGTATGCCCATGCGACCTCACATTGCGAAGAATGGTTCTCGCTGCTTGTTCTCTAAGACTACAAGCACTTGTCTTCGGAAACCCTACTTCCCACCTTCCCGCCATTCAAAAATTTCCCGCCACAAAATCCAAATTCAAGTTCAAACGCCCACCCAGCACCTTCGAAAATTACAACACGAAATTCAAATTCGAATCCCAATAATTTCTTCCATTTCCAAAACCAGAGCCCTGACGAGAACCAAATATAAAACCTAGAAAACTCAAAATTTGACGAAAGATTCTATCGAACCCTAGAAATCAAATTCATAAGTCCCTGAGATCTTCGTCAAAACCTAAGACACAGACATTTCATGAGCCATATGAAACCCTAGGGAGCTCAAATTTCACAAGAACTTTCAAGAAACCCTAGAATTCCAATCTTGACACTCTAATCTTCGTGGAAATCACTAATATTCAAAGTTTAACCGAAATTAAGTTCAACCCAAATTCGCTGAAACCCTAGAGCTCTGGCATTCAATTCCACGAATCTCAGGTCCAACAGAGGAAAAAAAAACAAAAACAACAAAACCACAGAAAACAACCTTCGAATTCTAAAACAAAGAGATTTAGCAAGCACTAGCTTTACATATTCGTTGCGTACTCCGTATAGGATTCTTCGGAAATCTTGGTGTTCGTCCATTCACCGTCGCAGCCGCGCGAGCCATGGAGAGAAGAGCGTGCGAAGAGAGCGAATCCTCCCCCATAGCCATCTCCATTTCTCGCAGTGGAACAGAGGATTCCAACGTGTTTGGATTGAGAGAAAGAGAGGGAAAAAGGGAAGGAAAATTTGGTAAGAGGGCCGCGGGTGTGATGAAGCTAATAAAATGTTACGATGGTACCAGGATATGTAATGAGGTGGGACATTGATTTGGAGCCGTAGGATCCGTTGTGATGAAGGCCTGAGATTCTGATGCACGGTTAAGATGGAATTTGAAGTTTACTTGGATAGGATAGGTGGGGATGGGATAAGAGTAGATTCGAATTTTTGGAAGGAGGATGCCTTTTGTTTGGGGGGATGGGGATCGATAAAGGCTGGTGAGATTGGAATTGTCAACGGATTAGGCTAATTAATTAAGCTTACCAAATATAATTATTATTATTAATTAATTAATTCTCCCTTTTTTGATTTATTAAATATTTCAATTATTTTGGGAATTTCAAGATTGATTTAATAAAATTATACTTAATTATTGGCATGGGTAAGTCGAGCCTTAAGCGACTTAGGCAGAAGGCAGTTGTCTAAAACCTCCAATTAATAATTATACAATAAATTTATATTTTTTTTAAAAAAAAAATTAAGCCTAAAAAAACATTTTAAAGCTCTAATATTATAAAAAGTTAATAAAATTAATGTTCATATTTAATAATTGTACAATAAAGGTTATTTCTAAAACAAATTTTAAAACTCTAATATGGTAAAGATTTAATAAATAGTATCTAACTAAGGCTCCCAATCATGGTAAAAATAATTACAAATTGAAAGTCTCATTATTCAAATTCAGAAAAAAAAAATTAAATTAAATTAAATTAAATTAAATTAAATTTTTGAAAAGTTTCACTTATTTGCTCTTTTCAAAAGCCCAATTTTTATATTCATAAAATTTGTCCAACATGCATAATTGTTTCTTCAACGTTTATTTGAATTGAATGTTTAGAAAAATATGAAAAGTCTTCAAAGTGCATAAATTCTCATTTTTTGTATTATGCATAATAGATAAAATTACACCATTGGTGAACTTTCAAGTCCAACAATTTTTTTTTCACATTATGTTCTATTACACATCAATCTTTATATAACTTATTTCTATTTTTCTCTTTATTTTTCTTTAAATCTTATTATTTCATATCTTTGAATCAAGTGATAAGTCATTCTATATTTAATAAGTTATTAAAAAAAAAGTTTTAAAATACATTTTACAAATAGAAGAAAGTGCTCTAATTGACATATTAAATAAAATTAAAAAGTATAATATAAATATTAAAATAAATTTATTTTAATTAATATTTAAATATTAAAAAAATAACTTCACTTAAACTTGTCGCCTTAGGCTTCAAAATTTATCAAGCCGACCCTGATTATTGGAATGGTGCAATTGTCTGCTTAGATTAGAGCAAATTCAAATAGACAATTGAGAGATGACTCAACGTGCTTAAATAAATTTTAGATTATCCGAACATCTGTCGAAACATGTGAATCAATTAAAACCCTCTTTCATATAGGGCGGGGCAAGTTGCAAAATCCCAATCCCTTAACCATCTTTATATACTGCTCATTTAAATACCATGCATCATACAATGAAAGCTTTCATATATGTTTCAACACAATAAGCTAGAAATTAGCATTTCTCCTCATTTTGGGTGGGAAGCTGTTCTCGTGGGTTCTATTACTTCCCCTCTACGGCATCATTTTCAGACAAATAATGTTGCCACGTCTGCATCGTTGCAAGGGTCCATGTCAAACATAATACAAAAGTTGTTAGCAGTTGAAAATATTTTCACAAGTTTTATAGTCATTGAAGACTTAGATATCCAACATGTGAAGCATTTGGAAAGTGTAACATTTCTCTATAAATTATAGTCTAAGATTTTAGCCATTGAAATGTGAAGGGTGTATCCCGATACACCAAATATCCACCGGACCGAGCCCCAAACCACGATTGAGGATCCGGCCCTAAAAGTAGGACCCACTACACAAGCAGTACAAGAAAAAACAATACATGGGGTGATTCTCCCACCACGTCATCCTAACTGTCTCTTATATTTCTCACAAGAAATTAGGTGACAATCGCAACATGCTAGAGCCGATGGAGTAATAATATCAGGAAGACTCGTATACTCCTTGAGTCCTCTGAAAATTTATATAATTTTTTAAAATCATCATTAGATATGTGATAGATTACTGTTAGATTTTGATTCAATTGTAATTTTAAAAGCATCATTAATTTTGGAATGACTCAAAGAGAACATAAATCCTCCTTATAACATTACTCAAGCTGATGATTCATTTCATTACCCCCATAGGCCCGTACTCCACAAATAGATGACACCTAGCTACGGGGACATACAAGAACGACGCTTGGTATAATGGAAGAAGAGTAACTATTTCAAATACAGATTTTCTCCTTTCCTCCTTTATTTTGAAGACATTTTTTATTGACTTAAACATCAGAGATATCTTTCATCGACACCCGAGACAAGTCTCCTAGCTCACCTTCAATCTCTTTCACTTTATATAAAATATCTATGAAAGATTAGTAGCATGATATACATGACAATTATATTTTTATATAAATAGAGTTGTATTTATGTTATAGCTCTGGTATCTTGTACAGAGTTTGTGTTGTGTGTGACAAGAGACCATTTTATTAGTTGTAAAATTAGTCAATTTTATATGTGAAATTGTGGGTCCAAGAGAAGTAAGCAGATACCCAATCATATCATTGTGTGTGACAAGAGACCATTTTATTATGATAGAACTTCTATCTCTTTTTGTTGAGGTGGAAGCCCTAAAACACGACTCAAACAAACAACCAAAAATCATAAACTATAGACCTCAAAATAATAATAATAATAATCAACCCTATTATCAAACGATCGAGTAATGCTACATATCACTCTTGTGTCCTCATTTTGTCCCTCCATAATTGATGTGGCTCTTAAAATCACAATTTTTTGTTCGAAATATAGCATTTTCGAACGAGGGATCCCAAATTTGATCTCGGCCGTCCATTTCTTCCCATGCGCAAACCCCAATGGCATGTAGAGATTCTGTCTTGTTCGAACAAGATATCACATATTCGAAAATTTTCAAACTTGTAACTTAGAATTTTTATCTATTTTTCAACCAGATGCCTACAAGCCTTACTTCACTCCATCTATTTTCACCAAAATATATCTCTACTTTATTATTTTATTTATTTATTCATAATTTTTATTTTCATTTAGCACTTAATTATGAAGGGCATACAAAAAGAAAAATGTTTCCTACACAACAATTATATACACTTTGTACAATAACGCAAACGTAGAAATGATTTGTATATTTGTTGTGTAGGAAACATTACTCATACAAAGATACGCATTGGGCTGGTTTGATAAATTTTAAAGCCTAAATAGACAAATTTAAGTGAGGCATTTTTTTATATTTAAATATTAATTAAATCGTATTTATATTAATTTTATTATATTCTTATTTAAAAAACAATCTTCTAGACTTTTGGGATACAAAATTATTAATTGGGCCGGTTAGATTAAGGGTGCGTTTGGGATTGCGATTTCATAAACAATAAGTGCGATTTTAAACCAAATCGCAGAACATAGATCGTTTGGGAACTGCGTTTTTAAAAATTGCGATTTGAAAACGCAGAAAATCTGCTTTTTCAAATCGCAGATAAGATGATGTTTTTTTGAAAATGCAGAAATTTAAAGGTAAATTCGCGATTTTAAAGGCTAAACTGAGATTTTGCCAAACGCTTAACTGCGTTTTTAAAAATCACTTTTTTCAAATCACACATTTTAAAATCGTTATTTTAAATCGCACTTTTTGAAATCGCAAACCCAAACGGACTCTAAGACATTCTATTTTTCAAACTATATTAGCTAGTGATTTAATTCATTTAAATTAAATAAAAAATTTAAAAAGATTGTCTTGTCATTGACATTCTCATTAAATTGTTTTTCTTTTTCTACGAATTACACATTTTTCACAAAAGATATGTTCTATTTCCATTTCAGTTACAATTGATTTAATTGAAATCATAACATAGGCAAATCAATTTTTCTCAATAGTTTTTAAAATATGAAATACTACATTTTAGTGATTTATAATACATCAATGTGCATATATTTTGATTGTAAGATTTTACTGACAAAATTAACAACAAATAATACATTATACCAAGCTAGTAATCATGCCAAATAAGGACTCTAAACTTTCAAACTCATATGTTTCTAATTAAATAATTAGTTTTTTTTTTCCCTTTGTTTTATAATCTTAAATTGTTTTCCATAATTGTAAAAAGCATCTCTTACTTGTGGAGTTTGAAATTTTATTGCTTTAACACTTTTAATGTGACTTTCTAAATATGTTTGTAATTAACAATTACTTAAGAGTTAAACCTGATAAATTATATTGTAAAAAATTTCCGCTTTGTAAATGAAGAAAACAATGAATATATATGATGTACAACTTCAAAGAAACACATAAGGTTAAGATATGAATTAAGAACTTTATTTATTTATTTATTTATTTTCATTTATTGTTGTTTTCCTTTCATACTAGACCTATTATCATATATTTGTCATCATACATCATTAATATCAAGTTCAATTTTTTTTATTACATTTATAATTTCATTTAAAAAAAAAAATCTTTTTTCAAAAGTATTAGATACTTTAAAAAATTCCACAAAATGCTATTCCATTCTTATTAAACTTCTTGAAATATTACATATAGTAGTATAAGAGACATTTGTCCTTGGTAAAATAAAATAAAATACGTTTTATTATAAACAAGAAAAAAATTTCTCTCATACTATGATGTGTAGATATTTCAACAAATTCAATAAAAATAAAAGAACATTTTGTAGAATTTTTTTAAAGTAGACTAAAATTTTGTAAAGATATTTTTTATCGAAATTATAACTGTAATTAAAAATCTTGAACTTGATATTAATGATGTATAATGACAAAGATATGATAATAGATGTAATATGAAAAGAAAATTATAAGAAATGAAAAAAAAACACTTCCTCTTACACACCATGTGGTTGTTATAATCTTAACCTTGCATTATGCACCATGACCAATTCTTGTCTCAAAGCTATATATTTTATTGGAGTTGTACAAAATATATATTCGTTGTTTTCTTCATTTACAAAATGATAAAGTTTTTTACAAAATAACATACCAGGTGTAACTCGTAAGTACTTGTCACAAACATATTAAGAAAATCACGTTAAACGTGTTAAAGAAATAAAATTTCAAACTCAAAAAAATAAAAGATGCTCTGTGCAATTAAGAAAAGCAATTTAAAATTTTAAAATGAAAGGAAAAACTAATTATTTAATTACAAACATATGGAATTCAAAGGTTAGAGCCCTTATTTGACATTATCACTAGGTATAACATATTATTTTTTGTCAATTTTTTTAGCAAAAACTTACAATCAAAATACATATTGCAAATCCATGTTACCATAAATCAATTAAAATGTAGTATTTTTCATATTCTAAAAACTATTGAAAAATTAGATTTACCTCTGTTATAATTTCATTTAAATAAATTGTAACTAACATGTAAATAAAACATATATTCCATGATGATCAAGGGCGGAACTAAATATTTTTGCACTTTTGTATTATTCTAAGAAATTTAACAAGTAAAGTTAAAGTTATAGGTGTTATCTGTTATGAGTGATTTTTGTATTATTCTAAGAAATTTAACATTTTGCTTCTTAATTATAAAGAAAATAACTAAGGGAAAGAAAGAAGAAAAAGAAGGAAATGTAGCATGTGCACTCTTAACTTACACTGTGTAGTGTATTGGCAGGAATAAAATTTTTTCTTTATTTATATTTCATTATATAACCCAAAAAAAAACATATCAATACGAGGTCTTTGTCAGGGTCTAGCCAAATTTTCAAGACATTCATGTTCTTTCTTTTTGCTTTTTATTTATTATTTTCATGCTAACCGTTATTTACATTGCAATTTGAAAGTCTTCTAAGAACATTATTTGCTGAAGAAGGATCAAAATTGGTAAGTGATGAATGTTTCATAGATACATCATTCATTCAATTTTTCACATTAATATTCAGGATTGCTTCCATATTCTAGCATATTGCAAAAATCCCTCAATGATTCTTGCACCCATTTCATGAATTGATACTTTTCTTTGAATGCCTCTCTGACCATCAAAAACCAAAATAATAGATTCAAAATTTTTCAATGAAAAGAGTAAAAAGGTAAAATCAATCCACGAACAGAGAGAGTTGATGTTAGACTCCAGTAACTATAACAATAAAATGAATCTGTCTAAATCTGCTTACATTTGATTATGAGAAAACAGAGAATTAATTATACAAAAAAGTTAGAGCTTTTTTTGTTTTTATGAAAATTTGGGATTGGAGTGACGTCCTTGGTCTATCATAAGTGTTTTACTATCAAATTTCAAATGGAAACAATACTGAAAATTTGATACAGGAATGCCATTATAGTGAAAGATAGGAAACACTACTGGAAATTTGAGAGCTTTGGGCAAATTTGATTGTCGGCAAGGTCTGAAAATATGTCTATTCTTAAACCCTTGTTTGTTCCATGCTACAGTTAATTCTGCATATGAAATCAAATATTATATATCAAAATCCTGAAAAAGTAAAACGAAGATGAACAATAAGAAGAAGAAAATTACTGTCTAATTGGTGACTTAAATACCTGAAGAATAATTGGCGCATTAGGCTATGGAACGGATCCTCTGCTCACGATTAGTAGACGAACTAATAACTCCAAAAGTCAGAGACGTGAGCAATCTTTGGCCAATCCTCTCCTGTTCCTCGTTCACATCTTTTCTCCAAGCGTGGACACTCCACAATTCTCAAAACACATAAAGAGGTGAGGCGGCGCATACCTTCAGGCAGTGATATTAAATTGGGACAATTCCCAATCTGAAGCTTCTGAAGTGAAGTGAGGTCGCCTATCCACTCCGGTAAAGACTTCAGTGCAGGGCAGTTCCTTATCTCAAGCTCTTGCAAAGTGGTAACATGTCTAAGCTCCCTTGGGAGAGACACCAAGTTTGGAACATCTTCTATAGATAGAAGACGAAGTGTTGTAGGTCCAGCCCATTGTGTGCCCTCTTCATCCTCATTACTGATAAGTTCCCTGCAGTCGACAATCCTCAGATCTTTAAGAGAGGTGTGATGTTGAAAGAGTGGAGACAGAGATATTCGCAGTTCATAACACCACAAAATATGCAGAGTCTCAAGAGATGAAGAGGACACGTCATTGGCATCATTGCTTAGGTACTCCAGTGCACGCAAGTTGTCAAGCCAAAGACTCTTGAGAAAAGGGAATTGGTCCAATGGTGGGATATGTTGGCACCATTTACAATTGCTTATGCTAATTGAAACCAAATTCGAGAGCGAGGACACCCATCCCGGTAACCTCACGCCTGCATACCCTTCTATATTTAATTCTTTCAAATTTGGGTGTGGCTGAAGGTTTCGCAACAGCTGCTCCTCGTTTTCAATTGCCCGATCACTATCCTGATCATCAAACTCTAATCTCAACGTTAGAAGGTATTGCTTCCTCTCCAAGATTGCAGCCTTGGCTTCTAACGGAGAAGATCTCAAGTGCTTCAAACCAATGATATGTAATTCTCCTCTCAACTCATCTAAACTTTCCAGAACGGCTAGCCCACCCTTTCGTTTTGGAACACAACTTCCCTTCTTCCCCAAAGTGAATTGCGTCAGTGTTTGGAGAGCGGTCAACTTTCCCAATCCATGCGGCATATGAGTCAAGTTGTCACACCCATAAAGCACAAGATGCCTAAGGTTGATCAACTTTGTAATGTCTTCTGGCAATTCTTCAAGCCAAACACAACGCTCAAGTCTCAGTGTTTGCAAATTTTGCAACTTAGTTATAGAATTTGGAAGTAGTTTGATATTAGGGTTCCGAGAAAGATCAAGAAATCTTAGATGCTTTAACTTGCCAATGGAATTCGGCACTTTTTTAATATTTGAGCTACTCAAATTTAAGGCACGCAAGCATTTAAAGCTTGAAATAAGTGTATCATATGCTGACTTATTCCCCTGAAGTACTTGGCCAAAGAAGAAAGGACCTGGAATTGGTAGAAAAAGCGTTCTCATTTTGTGTGCCTTGAGTAAGGGAGTTGGAGTATCCCTTAATAAATTTAAGGAATAAAATGCCACGTGGCGAGTTCTTTCAACTATGTTTTCTGCATCTGGATTTGAAATTATGCACTCATCCCCTGCTACTAATTGTGCAAGATCATGAATAAGGTCGTGCATTTTGCATCTTTCTATATCACCATATTCATCTCTTTGTATGTCTTGGAAAAAATACCTCCAAAGCAAATCCATAAAATACTCCCGACCAACATCTTCAAGACATCTAGTTTTATCTGACCAATGAATAAAGCCGTGAGCTATCCATAGCTGAATCAACACATCCACTTCAATTTCATGATCTTTTGGAAACAACGAACAAAAAGCAAAACATTGCTTCAATTGTGACGGGAGATGATCATAACTTAACTTAAGTATTGGGATAACACTATTGTCTTGTTGAGTTATTTTGTAAAGTTCATTATCTTTAAAGTAGAGCCAATCAGCTTCAGAGTTTTTAAAGTATAATAGACTCCCTATGCTCCTTATAGCAAGAGGAACTTGTGCACACTTTTTAATAATCTCCCTTCCGATTTTTACTAACTTTGGATTCTTTGGCTCTTCCCCGTCTTTGAATGCTATTCTCTTAAATAAATCCCAAGAATTGCTTTCGGATAGACCTCCCAAAAGATACGGTGGCAATGTGCATGTAATCTCTGCAACTCCTTTGCTACGTGTTGTAATCAAAACTTTGCTTCCTTTGAGGCCACCCGATAACAATTTTTCCAAGTCTAACCATGTACCACGATTCTCATTCCATACATCGTCTAGAACGAGTAAATATCGCTTTCCATCAATTTTTGCTCGAAGCAGACTTTGCAACAAATCCATCTCAAGGCTTTCTGGTCTCTTCTTAGTTGCAGATTCTATGAGCTTTGCAACAATAGTTTTCACATCAAAAGGATCAGAGACACATACCCAGAGTCTTAGCTCAAAATGTTTTTTGACCTCCTCGTCATTGTACACATATTGAGCAAGTGTGGTCTTGCCTAGTCCACCAATCCCAATTATTGGAATGATGGAAACGTTCTCTTTCACATCAGAATCCAATAACAACTCTTTAACAGCCTTCATATCATCCTCTCTCCCAATGACTTCTTTCCCACGTACAAAAGAGTGTGTATCTTCTCTCTTCCTATGCTCAAATTGTGTCCTTGTGCGGAGCTCAATGAAGCTAAATTTGATTCTATTAGCTGCGATTTCATCCAGTCTCTCCCGAACTGCCTTGATCCGATGACCCATTTTAAAGCCATATGCAAGTTGGTTCGATTTGGAAAAAAAGATGTGTACCTGTAATACCCTCAAATATTTAGTATGGTCCATTCCGAAAAGTTAAACATTTTTTTGGTATATGTGTGGAATTAAGGAAAATATGAAGGTCATGATTGACAATGCTTGTACTTGCGTGTTGTGCTTTCCTTTGCAACCACCCATTCGAAATTTTGAATCCGATCATTGTGATAGTTTTAGAATTCCCCTTCAGCCCTACCGTTGGAGATTTTACATCGATAGTTGGGTTTAGAGCTGAGCATTTGGGGGGGGGGGGGGCGGGGATGGGATGGGGATTTTTTGACCCCGTACCCCGCAAAAAACCCCATGCACCCACACGGAGCGGGTGGGGATGGGGCAGGGATCCCCGTGGGTTTTCATAACAAAGAACACCCACAATGCCGCTTCAAACACTTGAGGAAAGTTGTAGGTGTTCTCTGTTTCAACACACCCACAACATTTTGTTCTTCCAGTTTTCCTATACAAACCCTTCTCATGTAAATCAACCGTTGTTCATCACCATAAAAGAAAAAAAAGAAAAAAAAAGGAGGCGAAAACAATAACCAAAGAATAACCTCGGAACCCATTGTTTGAAAAGCAAAAAATCAAGCATAGAAGTAATAGATCAGAGGAAGAGCTTTGTTTAAGAAAAAAAAAAATCTGAACCATGAATAGCGATTACCACACAGAATCCAAAAGTTCAAATCATCGGAATCAAACAACACGGAGATTTAACCACAATTAATAGCTATTACGATCTTATTTATCAATCAATTAATCCAAAGCTTAGATCCACAACAAGCAGAAAACAATAATCAATCGTCCAAATTTAGATCAAAAACCTAAATACCAAAAAAAAAAAAAAAAAAAAAAAAGGGACAACAGATCTACAACAACTAACAAGTCCACTACAAAAACAAAGGGGATTTGATTCTTGTACAACACCGATACAACAACGGTACAACAACCCCTCACATGAGGGTGGGCCCCAGTATGTGGGACCCACCCTCATGTGAGGGATTGTTGTACAATTGTTGTATTGGTGTTGTAAATCTAACATTTTCCAAAACAAAGACATGTAATCATAAAACACAGTAATTAAGCTCGGATCAAGCAAATACCATTACAATTAGCGATCAAAATCTACAAAAGACATGAAAAATAAATTAACATTATAACGGACAAATTGTTATAGTGGATTTATTCTTTCAAAATGTTATTGAGGTATTTTAAACAATGTAATGATAGTTAATAACGACATTGACTTTCTTAAATCTTTGGATTTATTCTTTTGTTGAGGTTGTAGATATATTTGTAAGAGATTTCCCAATAAAATGTGGCCATATGTCACATGATATTTAATGTAGTTTAATTAATCACAAATTTAGGGTATTTGACAATATCCGCTAACTGCAACTGTCTTAGGCGATTAGTGGTTATTGAAATTCATAACCGTACCGCATAACCACTTTTTAGAAATAGGCATTTTGGGCCTACTCTGGTGTTTTTGGCCAACCTTGAACCTTCTTTTAGGGCTTATTTTAAATTGTTTTGGGCCTTTTTAAATAATTAGAAGGCTTCAAAATGTAGCGAAGCTCAAGATTATTATTATTATTTATGAATAAAGATTAATTTCATTAAACACAAAATGAAAATTCTATATCAAACACACCAAAACGACGTCATTTTGTATATATAAAAGTAGGCGGTTAGCGGTTATTAACCGCCTCCACCAACCGCTATCCGGCACGTCTATTATATTTCAATACAAATTATTAAACCCATATAATTCTGAATTTTTGGAAAAAAAATACATTGCAAAATAAACAATATATATATGAATACAAAATAAAATGACAAAAATTTCATACAAACCGATTTGTAGAAAATTCATACAATCCACATATAAAATTGACATGTGTTTTTTGGCATGTAAGAAACACATGTTGTTTTAATAGCATGTACTTCTCACATGCTTTTTTAATGGCATTAATAAAAACGCATGTGATTTTCACATGTTTAAAGGACATATGTCACTCTTATATGTGGGTTGTATGAAATTTTCTACAAAACCAGTTTGTAGGAAATTTATGTCCAAAATAAAATTAAAAAATCATTAACTCAACATTTAATGCAATAAAAAAAAATCTGCTCACCTCAAGTTCAATGCTTAATAATCTATTTGGTGTTTCGAAAGCATTTATGTTTCTTTTATGCACAACAATCAAATTAATTCTTGTATTTCTTTTATTTTCAAAAGCAGAAAAAACACTTCCAAAAATTGCTTGAAAATTCAAGTAAATCATACAAACAAACAAAAGATCACACAAAACGTTCATATGAATTAAAATATAAGATCATTAATTTTAGTTTAATCCATATAAATTAAAATATGTTAAAATCTTTATTTTCTATAGGAGTAATTTTAAATGAAAAGAAGTATAAAAAAGAAAAAAAAATTGCAAGAAAAACCTGGATTCTGATTATCTAAGCATTAATAGAAAATTAGCAAGAATCTCTAATATTGTTGGTGTGATATCTATTATATTTCAACACAAATAAATTCATATATAATTATGAACATTCAAAGAAAAAAAAAATACAAAGCAAAAAAAAGAGTTTATGTTCCTTTTCTACACAATAATCAAATAAATTTTTTCCTTCTTTTACTTTCAAAAGCAGGAAAATCACTTTAAAAAAAATGCCTGAAATTTCACAGGTCAAGAAGAAAGGATTATCCGGGGGTTGAATTCTTAGGCCAATAGATTCTGTTTTTGTTACTTTTGGACATTGGAGAGAGAGAAGTAATATCAAACATATTAAATACATATTAAACCATAAAGCATATATATATATATATATATATACTCAAAATGGACACTGTCGCAATTCTAATTAATTAATTCTAGCTCTTGAGAGATTTGGCTATTATATATGATTTTCACTTAATTAAGTTTAGACATTTATATATCACTGTTTCACAATTTGAAACACCTTAAAATGCCATTTGTCTCAATTTTAGCTATTCTCTTTAAAGATTTAGCTCTCGCTTGTGTGTTGTGATAAATATCAAATATGTGTTACACACGCTATCCTGCATGGACATTTATGAACTTACCCGTTTTGCCTTCTTATCCTGTGTCATCATTTGTCGCCGTAGAAGTTCGGTGGAGTAATCATCCAGCAAGTCGTTGGCTTAGTACATGGCATCCTTGAGCTTCCCAAGCCAATCTTTGACCGCATGGTTGTGGGCCTGCTGCTCCTCCGCATCCAAAAGCACAGCTTGGATGGTGGAAACCGTGTTCCCGAGCTTTTTAAGCTCATCTTTGAAGCCCCAGAGCAGTCCAATCTGTTGGCCAGCAAGAGAGGCCGAACTCGTAATGACACTCGCTGCAACGTTGAAGAGAACTGCCTCAGCCATTTGTTGTCGACGGTGAATCGAGTGATGCTGAAACCCGCTGTTGAAGTAGTGATGAGAGTAGTTGGGAGAGTAGAATTATAAGGAAGATGTGTTTGCTGTAAAGCAGATGGACAAGCTGATGGGCACAGCTTTAAAGAAAGTCCAATGAATGAGGCCAGCCATGTGCATTTGTCTCAACAAAAGGACAGGTTAGCCTCCGGAATTGAACTTTTCATGATGAATTGAAGTTTCATCAACCATTCAATCCGACTCAATTGACCAAACATCAATGTGCTAACAACTTCCTTTCGCCTTCTTGGAAGATCACTTTATATAAATAAATTTGAAAAAGAACATTATTATTATTAGTAGTATTGTTAACAATACACTTCAAGTAATGCATATATTTTAAAAAGAACATAATTATTTTGTATACTTCAATATATATTTAACATTCACACATTATATTCAAAAAAAAAAAAAATGGAAAATGCGTCTTACGGTCATTTCATCGTTTTGTAAGTCCAATGATGATTTTTTTTTTTTTTTCATGCCATGGAGCGTAGAAGGAGGTCAGCTGTACATGTAGTCGTATAGTAGATGATGTAAATGTTGTTATTTGTAATATTTGTAGTTGCATTCACAAAATGTGATTACCATTTTTAGATATTTATATATCTATATCATGTTTTTTACTAACCACATATATACGGTTATTATCTATTATCCGCATGCATTTTGAGCTTATTTTAGTCTTTTAGACAATTTTTGAATATCTATTAGCACATATTTTAGGAACCATACGAAACAGATCTTAATTATAATGAACATCTACATAATCCCCAAACAAGTCATTTTGGTATTAAGCACCAAAATGACGTCGTTTTGGTGAATTTAGTAAATATAATATAGGATTAATTACCTTTTTGCCTCACGTGGCTTAACAACTTTATTTTTTTTCCTAACTAAATTTTACTTTGTATTGTAGATGGTATCTTACTTATAGTTGAGAATGGATATGGTATCTTCATTCATAAATTGATGGAAGTCCACTACAATACCCGTCAAAAACTGACAAGTGTCACTATGGCTCGTTAAAAATAAAAATTATAAAAATAAAGAAAAAAAAAACATAAAATTTAAAAATAATTTTTTTTTTTTTTATAAAAAAAGAAAGAAAGAAAGAAAAAGAATTAAAATAGAGGGGTGGCTCAGCTACTCCCATTTTGCCTTGAGTTGGTCATACGGCCGGCCTGGGGTGCCTGAACCATTCCCATGGACTTTGGAAGTGGTTGCCCCCCTCCCCCCTTCACAAACAAGTCATATGAAGTGACTTTAGGAGGTGATTTTGGCCACCTAATTTTCTATTTGAGGTGGTTTAACCAAAACAAAACTTTCTTAAATAGACAATGTACAAGATGAATTAGATGCGTAAGTTTTATTATTTATTGAAAATAGTATATTAGCAAAAGTTAAATACAAAACTTGATTAAATAATAAACTATTGTATTATTTTATAAAAAAAAAAAAAACTATATATAAAAAAAAAAGATTCTATTTGAACTTTTTTGTTTTAAGCACTTCCAATTCTGGCGTTTCTTCCAAGAAAGTGAAAGGAAATTGTAAACCCATATTGGACCTTGGTTGATGAAATATACCAATCTTAATTATTCCAACACCGCGTGATGACCACGACTGGGCTATCACTTTAGACGATAAGATGATAAGATTTAAGAACTGAAATTTGAGACAACGATACATTGCCACATCAAATCTGAGTGACGAATAGTAGAAGGAAAGGAAGACAACAGTCTTAATTTTAGAATTATTCCCTATGAATAAAAGGCCATTTTCCGATCCATCCGCTTCACAGCAAACACATCACATGAAGTGGTTACCAATCATATACTGTCGTGCCAATCATGCTATAAGTTAAAATTGGAAACTATAGAATATAGAGTCAAGCCCTTATACATCCGTACATGACCATTCACTTAATATTGTTCAATTTCAAAATATAATTAATATCTATGATTATAATCATTGACATAATTAAAATGGATCATAACATCATTTATTCAACTAAATATGTATGAAACTTTTTTAGCGTTTATAAAAGGAAAAGATCTCATTTTGCATAATTGAAGAGTTTGATTTGTTTCATTAGCATTTACATACTTTTTTTTTTTTTTTTTTTATAATGATTGATTATTTTCACTCTCAAACATATTTTAATATTAAGTAATTGAGTGATGTGAAATATTTTTTACAACAACTCATTTTTAGTCAAAAAAAGAGCATGGGAAACAACATACCTATGATATAATCGCATGACATGTTATGATTCATCTATCTCAATAAGTGGCTAGACAATCCATATATATATATATATATATATACATACTAGCAATTTGAGAAACAAACAATCCAACCATGACAAATAAAAACGAAGCCAAGTAGCCAAGAAGTTAGTATTTGCTAACTAAGGTTGACCAAAAGTCAAAACAAACATGCGTAAAAAAACAACTAATTGGGACTATATTTTTTTTATTGGACAGCTTTAAATTTGTTTAAACTAGGTTAGAGTAAATTCATTTAACCCATTTCGAATGCAAGTTTTATCTATTTTCTTTATTATTATTATTATTATTATTATTATTTTGTAGATTTATCTCATGAATATGAATTGTAAAAGATTTGGAAAAAATACAATTTATCCACCGGCCAAACTATCACCCTTTTTTTGGATGTATTCTGACCCTCCAAACTACCAAAACCTTTGAAAAAGACCCATTTTGATGAAATATTCCCATAATACCTTTGCCACGTGTTATTTTTCAATCAGAAAAATTCAAAAAAAAAATAAAGAAAAAATTCAAAAAAAAAACTATAAAAATTAAAAACTTTTAATTTTTTTTTTTAAAAAAATATTGTGATCAATTGGAGGACGTATTACTTCTTTTCAACATCGTCGTTGGGCATGATGCACATTTGCAGCTAGGCAAACTCGTCACTACCTCTCCGAATGCGGACATGGCTAATTTTCTATCATTCGATGTCTATAAAATTGATCTTTCAAAGACCTTGATCAATTTCTGACAGAAAAATGGACAGTGATCGGAGGGGCATCGAGAAGATCAGGCCGCGGTTGGGAAATAATGCCACCCCAAACACTCATCTTTTTTAAAAAAAAAAAAAAAATTAAGAAATAAAATTTTAGTTTTTTAAAAAAAAAAAAATTAAAAAATGACACGTGTCAAGGGTATTATTGAGATATTTTACCAAAAGGAAGCCTTTTTTCAAAGATTTTGGTAATTTGGGGGGTCAGAGTGCAAACCTTGATAGTTTAGGGAGCCATCTAAAGAAAGAGCATAGTTTTAAGGGCTAAATTATATTTTTTCCAAGTGATTTTCACAAAATGAAAAATACAAGGAATTTAACTGGAGGGTGAAGTGCGTATTAATGTGAAAGTTGCCAAAAAGGAAGCCAACAACAAAGCCATCAGTGTTGAAAATCTTTAGGGTCCGTTTGAGTTTGCAATTTCAAAAAGTGCGATTTTAAAATAGCGATTTTAAAATATGCGATTTAAAAAAGTGATTTTTAAAAACACAGTTAAGTGTTTGGCAAAATCATAGTTTGACCTTTAAAATCGCAGGTTAACCTTTTAAAATACTGCGTTTTCAAAAAAATCAACCCATTGTTTGCGATTTAAATAAACACTTTTCTGCTTTTTCAAATCGTAATTTTTAAAAAATTGCAATTTCCAAATGGTTCATTTTCTGTGATTTGGTTTTAAATCACATTTTTTCTCTACGAAATCGCAATCTCAAACGCAGCCTTAGTGATTATAACTTCATTTTTGTTACTCAATTGGGGATCTCCAAAAATTTCAACAATATGCGAGGGGCCAAAGGATAAGGATTTTCTACAATTTTTTTTTAAAAAAATTATAAATTTTCAAATTACACAATTTAAACTGTTTTTAGACATTGAAACGTTTGAAAAAAGCTACCTATTAAAAGAAATTACAGAAAATCTCCATCCCTCATTGTTGATGGTAGCGAATGTGGATTAATTAGGATCTTCTACAACTATTAATTTTTCTGAATTTGAGAGAAGTTAGGCAGGTTATTGTGAGAACTGAGAAATGTTAAGAGGCTTGGTGGAACCTTTTTTTGCCTAGACATAGGTTCTGCTCGAATAGAGAACCCTATCTCACAGAAAGTACAATTGTCCTCCCCTCAACCAAAAAAAATAAAATCACTTATGGAGCTTTAGGGGTAAATATGGAGTCATTTATCAATAATGATAATGATATATTATTTTAGATGATTTAGTCATATCCCTATTCTTCCACACTTCCATAAAGAACGTTTGTCACGGGAGATGAAAAGCAATAATGAATTATCCCATATTTATTGAAATTACATATTTTTTCTCATGAATATTACGGGATCGTTGTATTGATATTTATAACAACTACTTAACCATTTAACTTCTATTACAATTATGAATGATTACAACTATTGATCATCTCATATATATATATATATATATATATATATATATATATATATATATATATATATATATATATATATATATATATATATATATATATATATCTTACTATTACTATATATCTTTTAACACTTTGTATTTAATGCAACGTGAGATCTTTTCAACTATTTGGTTATTATTATCTTCAATTATGAATAACTCTTCATTGTTTTCATTGAAATGCTTGTCATTATTGTTGTAAGTTGAATTTTTAACAACCCCTGCCGCCGCCACATGGACCACATTCACAATTGACAAAATCGCAATCATCACAGTCGCCGCCATCACCGCTTTTCTTTTTGCGAGGTGTTATCCACTTTTGTTTTTGCAAAGTGTATTAGAAGAGCCCTTCTACACATCCTCCCCTCATCCCCCTCTTATCACCCTTTTATAATAAAAATTAATTTTTTTTAAAGAAAATAGAGTGATAAAGGGGGAATGAGTGGATGATGTTTAGCATTTCCCGTATTAGAGTTATAATCACTGCAAGCAAAGATGGCCATTGATATAATTGAGAGGGACATGATAATCATGTCGAGCTAAAGTAGGCCATTTGAGCTCTCCAACGCAATGCCTGCATCATTGGCATGGGCACCAACTAGAGCACCAAAATCTCTCGCCATTTGTGTGATGTAAATCGTTCTCTTGCTTAGCCTTGATCAAGTTAAACCATTTATATATATATACTTTCTAAGATTTCATAGGTCAGTAGCATGCGCCTCAACGTTATTGATCCAAGTTTAAAAACGTGTACTACTTGACGATCAACGTGCATGTTTGGTTGAAATTTCAAGCCACACGTCTGTCTGATAACTTTCCTTCAAATATAATGACTTGATCAAACAACCTAATTAATGAAATTCTTCATTGAACTTCAATTTCATGTAAGAGCTTATTCAACGGCTGTCCCTTGTATCCAGAGCTCTACCCGTCTGTGTGTGTATAAATATATATATATATATTCTGTTCGTGTCCTAATTAATGAAATTCTTCATTGAACTTTAATTTCATGTAAGAGCTTATTCAACGGCTGTCCCTTGTATCCAGAGCTCTACCCCTGTGTATATATATATATATATATACTAGTTGGATGGCACATGCAATGCACTTGCTTGGTTCTCATTGTTATGTATCACTATAATTATTAACCTTATAATTTTAATATCATACAAATATTATAGAATAGATTTAATATCTAGATTATTAAATAAATATACATTGAATTTTCTGAACAAAAAAAGTAAAATTGTAAAATTATAAAATTGAGTAAATGTGATATACCAAAAGAAAACCGAAGAGAGTTAATTTACGTTGCTTCAAACCAAAAGGTACATCCGTACATATATATACAATTGTAATTCTATCAAATGTTTCTTCATTATAATGCATCATGGACCTTAAAAAGCATCATGTATGAATTATCACCATAATAGCATATCTATTTTTATATTTCCCTTTCAACGGTCCTAATAACCTATAAATAAACACTACTAAATCAGTCTTATAGACAACAGTCCACAGCTCCATAGCTGATGTATCTCTTTTTAATTTAACATTTTGGAGTACATTTGTGACAACCACTAAATGAATAAGTATTGCCCCTTAATGCTTTATTACCAATTAATTAAGTACTTCATTTTTTTTAGGGGGGCATGAATGACGATTTCATAGACAATATTCTTCTCTCGAAACCACCACCAACTTGCATGTGCAACAGCTCTGGTGGAGACCCACGGGTGTACTCCCTTGTAGCTTGTGAACCAAACGCCATGCTAGTATTATCTGTTAATCAAACCAAAACAATAAATCAATTTGCTAAATAGTTACGGTTCTTGGGAAAAAAAGAAAAAAAAAGAAAAAAAAAAAAAAAGAGGATATTTCTGTCAGTATTTGTTTCCTTTTTCTCTCCCTAGACTAAAGAGGCATGCCCTAGCCTTATCTTAAATTTCACAAAGCTCTACTACCAAATTTGGAAACTATCATCATTCATCAATAATGAAACTACTATCAATTAGACATATACATTAGTTTCCAATCAACTACTTGCAAAAAAAAAAAAAAACATCATTTCCTTGAAACAGTAAGAAAAATCCATCGAGGAAGTTGCAAAAGAAGCAACGTGTCCATTTAATGCAGATGTATTAGGTGCATTGTTAAAATAATAATAATAATAATAAATAAATAACCCACCATTTCCTTGAAACAGTAAAAAAAAAAAAAAAAATCTATTGAGGAAGTTGCAAAAGAAGCAACATGTCCATTTAAAGCAGATGTATTTGGTGCATTGTTCATCTACAGTATACTATTGTTCTCTTTTTGTGCAAAGTTAGTAGTAAAAATCAAGGGGCAAAAGAAAAATGAGCAATAATGCATAACAAATAATGTAAAAAATGATGCCAGCCAAATTTGAATCCCACCACATGCACACACCAATAGCTGCAGAATTAAGAATGACTCAAAAGAAGCTTCAATGGGATCTATAAAACACACAAACATGAAGAACAATAAGTAAAAACGCATAAAGCTAGGCACTATAAAATTATCGAATCAGAATTTATTTCCGTAGGAGCCTTTTTTCTTTTCTTTTTTTAAATGAAGGCTTAGCTTAAACAAAATGTAGGTCCCAATATCTGAAAGTTCCAATTAAACTCACAAAATTAAAACACTCCCTTTATCTCAAAGCAGGTTCTGCGATTTGAAATGGCATGATTTAAATGAAAAAGGAAAAAAAAAATAGTTTTCCTAAAATATCCTTTACATTAGTAGCACAAATTTTTTTAAGAGCCTTGTTTGCTTTCTGAAAAAATGTGAGGTAAATACAGGAAGTTGAAGAAGTATGAACTTCCACTTTTGAAAAGTTTCAAATATTTTGAGCCATCCCAAAAAGGCAAGTTATCATCTATTTTCATACGGATGGAAAGGTATATAAAGACATTAAAACATTAACCAACTTCAGCAGAACTAAATTAAAGAAATTAAAAACTAAATTGTAGGTATGTATTTTAATTTAAATCACAATCTAGTGAATACCCAGATCCCCAATACTCCAGAATCCAACAAAACCAACTTAAAACCAAAGAAAACAAGCAAGTAAGCTCAAATTCCAGACCTTGATGTACGTGAAGGGTACCACCGCCAAATTTAGTGCCACTCTTGTTGTGGAACTCCATCCAAGCCCTGTTCTTGTAAAAGCACCCGCATTTCCACTCCAAAGTGTCGTTTGGGGACGAGGCAGCGCCCGCGAAGCTGGGCAGAAGGTCCACCGGGCTGTTAAGCGAGTTGAGCATTAGTATGTTGGCGAGTGCTTGTAGCTCTGATATCTTAAAACCCAAGAAAATAAAAAATAAAAAAAATCTGAGCAAAGCAAAAACCAAGATGAGTGCAGAAATTTCTGTAAAATATTCAAAAACCACCAAATCATACAAAACTCCATATCCACGAACAAAAAAAATCAACCAAAATAAAAAGACACAACCAAAGAAAATAAGAAGAAACCAGAAAAAAATAAAAAAATTGCCTTACAAGGAGGATTAAGCCGGAGCCTCCTCCTAGTCGAAAGCAGAGATTTGGCCATAGACGATTCGAAAGCGGACTCGTCCTTTCACCAGCTTCATGAATCTGATTCTAACCAGAAAGCGTAGAGGCAGAAGAAGAAGACAGAGGGAGCAATGCCCACCTCTACCAAACGCATCAATTTTGTTGATGCGTTTGGTAGAAGGAATCGTCCTTCGCGGTATGGGTGTTCTTCTTTTTGTCGAGAAGAATCGAGAAGAAGAAAGAAACGGCTGGAAGAAGAAGAATGAAAAGGGATGAAATACCTAAAACGACCCTTAAAATATCTTATCCATGAGAAAACCAACCACGGCAAAATCGTAAAATCGAGCGATACAAAAAAAAAATTGCGGAAAAAGAAAAATTGAAAGACAAAAGCATCACTTAAAACTTAGAAGTGTCGACTCTTCACAAACTTAAAGGGCAAAAGGGTAATTTAATTTAAAAGACACAAATACCCAGTAAATTTCTTAACTAACTGAAGGGTAAACCGGGGCAACATAGTAGTTTTGAAATGTAAAGAAAGATTGAAAGACAAAAATAACCCTGACTGATTTAACTCTAATGAGAAAGAAGGAGGGCAGAACCGTAAATCTAAATAAGAAAAGACAACAATAACCCTGCCTCATTTAACTTCAATGAAGAAAGATGAAGGGCAAAATAGTAAAACCGCATGTGTCAAACAAAATGCACTGTACAAGAGGCTTTCACACTTTTTATGTTCCTCTAAAGTGTATATATATATATATATATATATATATATATATTGATTTAATGATTAATTTCTACACACATAATTCAGCGACAAAATAAATTATCCATAATACCAATTAGTAGTTAAGCTGTGATCATGGCAAAACGCTCTCAAATCTCACTCAAAATATTTTACAAATATGCCAGTATGTTCGTATTGAAGATGGAGACCAATTAAACCTTTCCTAACCTGGGTTGTAATTAATTAAGCCCGAAGTAGAGAAAAAGTTGCATCAAATTGGTGCTACGAACTGCGTTGGTGCACGAATCACCTTATCGGATATTGTACATTGGCTTTATTCACGCTAGTGTGTGCTCAAACTCTTTTTTTTAATAAGTGATGCCGACACGTGAAATATTTAATTGAAATAAGAGGTAAATGACGGAGTTAAGATTAAAATTCAGAATTTTCTTACCCAAAAGAACAATCTATCATTACGGATATTCAAGAGATTCTTTGATTGAAGAAATAAAGAGAATGGTGGCCCCTTATGCCCAAGGGGGCATCGTCAGAGAACAATGTTGGGGACGAGTGAGAACCTTTCGTTGGTTAAGCCATCTTTTGGCTCTAATATCATATTAAATTAATCGTCACTTATCCTAAAAACTTAACCTAATAGTAAGAAAAAATTTAATCATTTAATCAATATTTTAACATTCTCCGGCCTGAGGAGCTTGTGCATATATTACTGGGAGCTAAAGATATATAGTGACAATAAAGAACAAGTACTTCCTACTAAGGACCAACAATTTATTTGACCAGCTGCAAGGAGCTAGCATGTTTTTCGAAATAAATATTTGGTTAGGTTACCATCGGCTAAAGATAAGAAGTGAAGTCGTGTAGAAGACAACTTTCAGAACCAGTACAACCAGTCAACCACTACAAGTTCTTAGTCATGCCGTTTAGATTGGTCGGTCTTTATGAACCTGATGAATTAGGTATTTTGCAACTATATGTTTGGATTGGTTCGTAATTGTGTTCATTTACAAGATCCTGGTTTACTCAACGGTCTCATCCCGTCATCAAAAATGCGAGTACCAATTTTTGGCTAAATATAGCTTTGATGCTGATCCGTACATTTTCAATAATAATAAAAAAAAAACTCACTCAAATTTTTTTTGGCAAAAATATAACTATGAACCCTTCAATTAGGATGGGGATCAATTTTTGTCTTTAAAATTTAAAAAAGATTCAATTTAATTCTTGAATAATTTTTGACATTAATACGACGTCAGTTTTTAATTTGATAAATTTAAGACATGAGTTTAAGCCTATTATAAATTCAAGACCTCTCTTAAATTTTTTACCAAATGGGTAATAAAAGTAGAAAAAAAATAGCTCTTGTTATCTAATAGAAAAGGATCCCAGAAAATTTAGTATACTTTGAGGGAGCCTAGCTACGTACAAGATATATAATTTTAGTCAAACGCTGTACGTTCATCAGGCTGCACAAATGATCAAGATCGATCGATCAGGTTAACTCCATAACTTGTTTCTGTTCTTCAAAGTGGTTCCTTCTTGTCCGCCCCACTTGTTCAACCTTTTGGTAGCTTCTTCCACCTGCAATTTAACATATATTGAATTTATTTTGATATAAACAATAAATAGCCTCTCACTGATATATATATATATATATTAGTCACCGATAGGGAGAGGATTGCTTATAATTATAAAATATTTTTCTCGGATATGTGGACACCAATCAAATAATTAACCATCACAATCTTTTTGGTTGACTATTGTTGTATGGATTGGACTGGCTACAATTTTCTCATCAAATTGTAGCTTGCTCGATTTTAACTGTAAGATGCTTTCGATGGAGTCTAGAACGATCTACTTGTCCAAACACTTGTTTGGACAGGTGAACTCTATTGGAAGCCTCTTACAATTGCGTGCACAATTGCAAGAGACATATAATTGTAAAAAAAATTGTCAATTACAAGAAATTTCCGTCCATTGTTGTATTTAGGGTCGTCCCAAAGGTAGAACAAATTATAGGTCTATGCCTAAAGCCCCTTAGTTTATAAAAGGGCCCCCCCAAAAAAATGCCTTTTATATTAAATTTGTCTAAAAAAAATAGAAAAGGTGAAAGGCCTCAAGAAAAATAAAATGAGAGAAATGCATTTGACATGCATGCTGTAATGGTTTGGAAAAAAATGTAAATAAATAAATAAACTTTGGATTTTTAAAATCTTAAAAGATCTTAACAAAGACATGACTCTATTTTCTTTTTTCTCTTATTTTCTTCGATCACTTCTAATCTTTTCTTTCTTCATTCTAAATTCTTTATTTTATTTTATTATATTTTATACTTGCTATCAAACTTCGTTGATTTTAGTTTATCATTGTTCGAGTTCTGATCACTTATCATTAGCACGCCCTTGATTTTAACACAACTAATTAAATCCTAGTTACAAGAGACTATTTTATAAGAATGATAAAATGGATTAGGCATGGTTTCATTATTGATTTTATTTTTTTATATATATTTTATACTTATTGTCGGACACCGTTCATTTTAGTTTATCATTGTTGAGAGTTCTGATCACTTATCATCACCATGCCCTTGATTTTAGCATACAACCACTTAAATCCTAGTTACAATAGACTATTTTATAAGAATGATAAAAATGGATTATGCATATTATCTATTGAGAAAAATGTATTACCAAAACTTGAATATGAAAATTTAATTAGTAATTTTACTTCTCAAAAAGCTAGAATAATGATTTTTAAATAAATTTTGAATATTTATTATTAAAATTAAAAAGGCCTTGCTCTACCTTTTTTTTTTTAAGCCTCAATTTCCGTTGAGTTGCTCCTGGTTCTGTTGCTCAATCAGGGCCCAATATGAGAAGTACCCAAATCCAACCTAACCGAATTTTAAATATGCCTAATTAACATGATGAGTAGTTCTATATACTCAACTTTCATTCAAGTCTTATTTTATTGGGCTGATATGACAATACAAATATAATCAGCCTTTAAATTTGTTTCTTTTTTTATCAAAACTGATAGTGATCAGTACCACGTCAACCCAATAAAATAAGAATAGGACTAGATCGAGTCGAATATATATCGAGCATTACTCTTAAAATTATATGGGCTCAAAGGCCTAAGCAGCTTTGGGAAAGCACAAAATCACAATATTTTGGACAGCCTTGCACTATGAAGGGGCTTAATTAATTACCTCTTTATTCCAGTCCGTCCGAAACGTTATCCACATCAAAATGAGAGTTTGCGCCACCGTGCCACCAATCATTCCCAGCCATATCCCCTGTAATATACATGCACCTCAATCAATCTCACCGCATCAATTTTCTCTGCCCTCATTAAGAACAAACAAACATTCTTTCTCATTCAAGCTGTTAATATTTTGGACAATTAATATATTTGACGAATTGGTTTTTGGTTTTTCCTTAATTGATTAAATATTTTTAGCAATTTTTTCATTCGAATGGTTAGTAATTTATACAGTAAATATGAGAGAGATTTTACGGAACCTACCTACCCAAACAAATCTCAGGCAACTTGTCCGTCTACTCGGACAAATAGGCCCCATAGAGACCCTCTCACGTTTGATGAGGATCTAGATCGTCTTTAATTATATTTGGTGAAAATGGGCTATTAGACAATTGATGATAGACAAAATTTTCTTTCAAACTAGGTTAAAGGAAATTCTTCTAACTCAATCTATTAAATTGCATGTTTTAAAACATGTAATTCTCATATTTTTTAATAAAGTATGTCTTACATGCATTTAAAAATATATATGAAAATGAATTAAAATATATATATATATATATATATATATATATATATATATATATATATATATATAAATGAAGAAATGTAATTATGCTCCAAATTAAAGAGCACTAAATCAACAAAAAGTTGGAAGCACCTTAGCACCAAGTTTGAAGTAAAACCCGAGAAGTGAACCCAAGGGTCACCAACCCCGTAATAACATGCAATATTTACGTACGCAACAAAAGCTTGCCATCCACACCCAACAGCTACACCTGCAAAATGTCATTGATCACTATCAAATTAGACCTTCTTTTAATAAGTAATAATGATTATTCTGCGCGCACTAGTTAGGACAAAAAAATAAGAAGTAATTATACAATGTTTTATGAAATAGCTAATTCGTTATTTGGTTGTTAAGTACTATTATTGCTCTCAAAATGAGGAATTACTGTTTTTCCTTCTGAATAATATAATAGCTCTAAAAAATTATACCAAAAAATCATGGGGATAGTTACACCACTCCGGCACTCATCGCCATCAATAAGGGGTGGTCGCGATGATATAAGCCTCAAGTAGTTAGAACTCACCCTTAAAATTTGGCTTGCATGTGGAAGGTACCCAACCAAGAGCTTATAAACATATGGTTAAGATTGTACTTAAACCATGCAGGACATTTAGGATCGTAACATATATATATACTATTATGCTCCACAGCCGACATCCACGGCTGTCCATCCTATCGACACTGACCCGATAGTAGACCTTTTCTTTTGACGACTACACTCGCCTATTAGTATACTCACATATGGTACTAAGAAATTTTAATCTAGTTTATAGGTTGCCTATTTCGAGACTCGGCTACAAAGTTATAACCCATTCAATTCCATACTCGATGTGACGGCGAGTTTGATCGATATAAAATGATATAAGTCTCAAGTATAACTCATACTTAATTAAAAACTGGTTTCAATCGGTGATAATTATGCAATATATATACCTGATAAGATAGGTTGAACTCCATTGAGGACGAGGGTGAGGGCTAGAAGTGGGCAGAGATCTGAGACAACAGCGGCCACAACTTCACCTTCAATAAAGGCATAGCTTATGACATCGCGCAAAGCAAGCACAATTAACGCTGCGATGACAGAGATAATGAAAGAGATCACTGTCACCACCACCACAGAAAATGCTGCCGACTTTGGATTTCTTGCTCCAAGCTCATTGCTCACTCTCACACTGCTTGTCATGAACCAGGAAATATTAATATATACATTGTTTTTAGTGAAATATTGGAAGTGAGATATAGAGATGTAATACTATGTAGCATTAATTACTCTAGCTAAAGTTTATGATGGCTAAGTAATATATATATATAAGAGAAGTTGTTTGTGGGAGAATGTGTTAGTTAGCCTAAGAAATTTTATTAATTAAGTGAATATACATTTTAAGACGTCCTAAAAAACTAAGACATTTAAATTATGATAGAGGATATAATAGATTGACCTTGCAACTGCATTGAACCCAACCGAGATCATGAAAACCCATCCAGATATTGTTGTGTTGCAATTAGCAACCCATTAAAAAATAAAAATTAAAACAAAACAAAAAATAAAAAACTAAAACTAAGCAAAGTTTTGCTAATTATTGAAGAAAAAGAATTATGTTTGACCTTCACAGACTATGAAAGAACCAATTACCCAACTTTTCCCAAGCAGCATTCCATGCACCAACAAAAAATGGGAGAAAGAAAAATTCTTGTCCTAAAAGGTTTTCGATCAATTTGTTTGTTCAAATGGTTCTTTTCTATATAAAATCTTATTTTCGATGGTTCGTAATTAAGAACCATTAAATCATTATAAGGCTATGTCAAACTTACATGAGTACCATTAATTTGACGGGGTGAAATAACTTTAATCTGGTTCCAAATATTACCATTACCTCTCTTTCAACTCCTCCATTACCTCTTCACTACTATCGAGTTCTTATCCCGCCACCTGGCCTCTCCCATCATCTTTCAATAGCGCGCATGGTGGTCGATCACCCCTTTAGTCACTAGAGGTTGTTCGGCAATACCAAAAGTTAGTTGAGGGCACGTGGCCAAACCACCCCTGCCCGATGAGAGAGGTGACTGGATAGGAACTCGATGGCCGGAGGAGAGGAGGTGGCGGGGGACTGAGGAGAGGCGTTTGTGAGGCAACTGGAGAAAGTGACATTCAATTAATTTTATTTTTTTTTGTTTTTTTTGGATCCCCATCTATGGAGTGGTTCAAATTTCAAATGGTTTCTGAAATGGTAAATGCCAAATGAAAGATTGTGACTCAATGACTCAATATGGTAAGTAAGCCCAAGTAGATCAATTGAGGGGTAGGACATCTGTGTGGCCAACTCGCCTCATCACTGATGATGATGATAAGATCGAGAAAGCTAGAAACAAAAGAAGAAGCTATACATGCACCTTAAAAGAAACAAAATAAGAAAGCAACTTGTCTTACCAAATGGATAGAGAATCCAGAGCCAGCTCAGGGTTCTGTAGCAAACCAGCCAGCAGAACAAGAATCTGAAAGTACCACGTCTCCAGGCAAAGCATCACAGCAGATGCCACAGACAACCTGAAGAACCCTCCCAAGCCCGAGAAAGCTTGGATAGAGAACCCTCTCCATGTGTTCTTACACCTCTCACTTTTCACTATATACACAAACTGTGCCGTCACTATAATCCACCATGAAAAGCTCAGCACCAACAATGCCCCCAACAAGCCAAGCCGAATCTTGTAAACTGCCACCCAGGTTAGAAAAAGGTGTATAACTAGCGTGGCTGCTGATATATATGCGCTTGGCGTCACTATGCTTTGAGCCTGGAGAAATTTTTGGATGGGGAAGTTTACTGCGTATGCGAAGATTTGTGGGATTAGGCCGTAGACGAAAACTGCGGCGGCCGAAGAAATTTCCGGCGACTGGCCGAGAAATATTAGGATGGGCTTGGAGAAGATGTATATGATGCTGAGGAGGACACCTGCTAAAGTGAGGAGAACGGTTGATCTTTGCAAATTTACGCCTAAGCATTTCGTACTTTTGGGCTCCATATGCCTGCCCACATAGAGTCTCCACGGCACTCCCCATTCCTAACTGTTGGAAGAATTGAAAAAAAAAAACAAAAATTATCTAACGATTTTATTGTCCCACATCTACTAAATAGAATTACTGTTTTTGAATTACATACCATGAGGCCGTAGGCAAAGACTTGGATGCCGGTGTTGCCTAGAGAGGCAGCCGCAAGCTCGAGGTTACCGAGGTGGCCGGAAAAGATTTGGGTGGACATGGACATGAGGTAGTTGATCATGTAAACAATAACAGCCGGAGCGGCGAGGTGGAAAAGGAGCTTGAGTTCGATCCATGTAGCGGGCCAGAGACGCTGCAAGAAGGGCAGGGTAGTGTCGGACAATATGCTCTCGAGCTCGCCGCTTGATTGATCCTTTGTGGCGGATGATTGGGATGAGAGAGATTGTGGGTTGGTTTGAAGCAAAGGTTGATGGATGTTGTTTTCTGAAGACCCCATGTGGATTGAGTTAGCTAGAGATGAGAGCTTTTGGGGCTTGGGGTGGTGTATATATATGTATGTATATCCAAGGAAAATGCTATTTATACTACACCCACACAAGAATGGTACAACAGTCTCTCACATGGGGTGGGCCCCACAGTGTCTGAAACTGGCGGTGGAGGACGAATTTAAGGAGAGAATGGAATGGATGTGGCTGCTTGGAAGCGTGCATTTTAAGGTAGAAATGACGACTTTTGTCATGTTAACGTCGCAATTGTTGTTTAAATTAAATTATCGGGAGAACTTTATTTAAGGTATTGAAATTTTACAATTTTTTAGAGAAGGTATTTGAACTTCAAAACGTCTCAATTTAAAGTATCTAATTTTTAGAAAGTTTCAATTAGGGGTCCTACATTAGGATTTTTCATTAAATCCTATTCAAATTCTCAAAATACACATTCTTATTTTTAGGAAAAAGAAAAAAAGAAAAAAAAATTGCTAAAATTTAAATGTTAGTTAGAATTAAACGAAATTTACAAAAATACCTATAACTAAATCTTTAAAAATTTTAATAAAATTTTATAAAAAAATAAATAAACACATAGATATTTTACTATGTAAGGTTGACCAACAACTTCGTATTTTGCCATCTAAGGTTGACAAAAAGTCAAAACAAACATGCGTAAAAAATGACTATTTTTTTTTTATTGGACAGTTTTTGTTTAAATTTTGGGATAATTGCACCGTTGGTCCCTGTGGTATACCATAATTATTTTTCACTCCCTATGCTTTAAAAAGTTTATGGGAGGTCCTCGTGATATGCAATAATTACAAATCGATCCCTGGCGTCAAATTCTGTTAAAATTTTTAACAGATTCCGTCAAATGCCACGTCAGCGCCACGTGTCGCCAATAAGATGGCGACGCGTGTACATTGTAATAAAAAAATAGAAATTTATTAAAAAATAAATAAAAATACTTATTTTTTTATAAAAAAAATTCAAAAAAAAAGCTTTGGGGGTGGCCCAGCCACCCCCAGTGGCTGTAGGGGGTGGCGCGCGCCACCCCAGCGGCCTCTGGGGGTGGCGCGCGCCCACCCCCTTTCCCCATTTTTGTTTTTTCTTTTCTTTTTTTTCTTTTTTTTTTGAATTTTTTTTTTTTAAAAAAAAATAAGTATTTTTATTTATTTTTTAATAAATTTATATTATTTTATTAAGATTAGACATGTCAGCGCCACGTGCCACCAATAAGATGACAACATGTGGCGCTGACGTGGCATTTGACGGAATCTATTAAAAATTTTAACAGAATTTGACGTTAGGGATCGATTTGTAATTATTGCATATCACAAGGACCTCCCATGAACTTTTTAAACCATAGGGAGTGAAAAATAATTATGATATACCACAGGGACCAACGGTACAATTATCCCTTAAATTTTATTAAGCTGACATGTTGTCTAAAATATAATAAAAATATGTGAAAATTTCAGATATTTTGGACTCATTATCAATTTAATAAACTAGGTTAGAGTAAATTTTTTCAACCCAATGAAAGTTTTATCTATTTTCTTGAATATTTTTATTATTATTATTATTATTATTATTTGTAGATTTATCTCATGAATATGAATTGTAAGAGATTTCCACGAAATGAATATTACAAAGAATTTAATTGGAAGGTGAAGCGCACATTAATGTGAAAGTTGCCAAAAAGGAAGCCAACAATGAAGCCATCAATGTTGAAAATGTTTAGTGATTAATATAGCTTCATTTTTGTTAGTCAATATCAGGGATCTGAAATTTTTTGACAGTATGCGAGGGGCTAATAGATCAGGATTTTTTACAATTTTAAAAAATTTATAAATTTTCAAATTAAACGATTTAGTCCGTTTTTAAGCATCAAAATATTTGAAAAATGTTACCTATTAAAAAAAATTAGAAGAAATCACTATCCTCGTTGTTAATGGTAGCGAATGTGAGGTTAGTAATTAAACTTTTTGGTGTTAGAGCCAATCATTTATCAATAATTATATTGTTATATTATTTTAATTGATTTAGTCACAGGATTAGGATTCTCTATAATTTTAAAGAAATTTTAAATTATCAAATTATATGAATTTAGGCCGTTCTTTACATCGAACAACATGAAAAATACTACATATTAAAGATATAACATGTTATTGAGATAGCAAAAAAAAAAATCAAATGGCTTTTTCTTTACTTTTAAAGAGACGTTTCCTCTTTACTAAACCAAAACACAATTTTTTTCCCAAAGCAATGTAAGAACCTGATAAAATTATATTTAATTCTAATTGTTAAATGTCACATTTCTAATTTGTAGCATCTTCCACACTTCTATGAAGTTGATACATTTAGTAGGCAATTAAGCATCAATTGATTGGTGAATAACCCAAACAATCGTCAAAGGAATTATATTCAAATAGATAAAAGTTTTAGTTTGGACCGTTCAATTCAATATCTAAGCTATATTGGCCTCAAAAGTAGAATAACATTAAAAAAAGAATATTCGAATATATCACATCCCATATATATGATTATATGGGATGTGATATATATTGCCGAGATTTATGTGCTACAAGCCAAATTGAAATTTTCTTTTACTTTGTTTACAATTCAACACCAAATTTCTGAATTAATTTTATCCTTTGCACAAAGTTTGATTTCAAATTGGGTTGGCGGAATTTTAATTCGAACAAATTTTTCCTTTTAAGTTAAGTTATGTTGGTACAATTTCCAGTCTAATGACGTGCCGTCTCGGAATACGCTATTCATGCAACCAACAAGACAAAAAAATTAAACAAATAAGCTTGTCGGGTGTGCCGACGAGGTCTCACTCCGATGCCTAAATCAGATTCTTGTAAATAAAATATGAATAATGTGAGAGCACAGGAAAAATCAGATAAATTTGATACCTATGATAGGGGCCTATTTATAGGCATGTAGTTTTTATGTATTGAGAATATTCTCCGTAGAATCCAACTAGGACTCTAATTCCAAATTGTGTGGAGTTAGAGCTCATCCAGCTAGAAATCTTTGTTCAGCCAAGATTGCTTCATAATTGAATTCAAATAAGTCCCTTATATATCCCGTATTGTGTGGGATAAGAGGTAATTTGGGAGGATCCGGAATTGAAACTTTCCAACACCCTTCCAAAGATTATGAGTCAGATTTTCCCCATAACTCGTTGCTATGATACCGGGATAAGGATCCATGTATCTTTCATCACAATCACTTTGTGGTAGTCCCAAGAAATCTGGTCCCAGAATCATCTTGATATGGGCATTCCGTATGAATTTCTTTTCGTATTCCAGGGACAATGATGTCCCGAGACTTATTGACTATATTTATCTCTAGTCCTGCCAACCGATGGATATTCGCATTCAAGAGTCCTTGATTGAGTATTGTTCATGAGATTCTCTAAGTAAGGAGCATCCAAGGCTTCCTCTATTCGAGGTTCTTATGGGCTAGATCCGAAGCATTTATAACCGACTAAAACTTCATGGACATCTGACAAAGTATGACTCCTTGTTGGGTTTGATGGACCGAATGGGCCCACAGACCCAGTCGTGGGCTTGTATGGGTTGTGGGAGTAACAATTTTCTCAACAAGTTAGAAGAATTTCCTTCAACCTAATTGATTAAAGTGACATCTTCTATTTATTAAATTAACAAAGCATTTGATTCACAAATACATTTTTAAAAATTCATGTAAAAATCGTTGTTCTAAAAGAGATGTCAACTTAATAAATTAGGTTAGAAAAACTTAATTCATCCAACCTAGTTTGGAAAAAAATAAATAAATAAAAAAATTGAACATCCTACAATTATATACAATTATATATGGCTTTGCAACATTTGTCTTTTGTTTTAATTGTAATTATTTATGCACCAATCGAATTTGAAAACGTAATTTCATTCATCGCCGCATACAAAGTCCACCCTAAAGAGTAGCAGTGATGTCCAAAAACAAAAGAAAATGCCAAGATCAGTTCGTGATCAGAGTTAGAGGCTGATAATAATGTTTATGTCCACTAATTCTCATAACAAAATTTTACTTCAGATTGTTGTGTAAGAGAAAAATTCTTTAAACTCATACTATTAAATTAATTTATGTCCAAAATGAATATAGTTTTCATGTACAGTTTTAAAAATGCATATAAAAACATACCAATCAAATAAAAAATGTAAGTAAAAATCAAGTGCATTTTGGCTGAAATAATACAAAAATCAGTCATAGTTAATAATACCTATAACTTTAACTTTACTCAATATAATCTTTTTTCAAAGAAATACATAGTTTAATATAATCTTTTTTCAAAAGTATTGCATACTTTAAAAAATTCCACAAAATGCTATTCTATTCTTATTGAACTTCTTGAAATATTACATATCGTAGTATAAGAGACATTTGTTCTTGGCAAAATAAAATAAAGTACATTTTATTATAAACAAAAAAAAAAAATGTCTCTCATACCATGATGTGTAGATATTTGAACAAATTCAATAAAAATAAAAATAAAAACATTTTGTAAAATTTTTTAAAGTAGACTAAACTTTTGTAAAGATATTATTTTAACGAAATTATAAATGTAATAAAAAAATCTTGAACTTGATATTAATAATGTATAATGACAAAGATATGATAATAAGTCTAATCTGAAGATAAAACTAGAAGAAATGAAAAAAAAAAAAAAAAAAAAAAAACACTTCTTCATATAAATAGTAAAGCATTTTACATACCATGTGGTTGTTATAATCTTAACCTTGTATTATACACTATGATCAATTCGATCTTGTCTTAAAACTAAATCTTTTTTGGAGTTGTACAACGTATATATTCGTTGCTTTCATCATTTACAAAGTGATAAATTAATTTTTTACAAGATAACATATCGTAAGTACTTGTTACAAACATATTAAGAATGTCATGTTAAAAGTGTTAAAAGAAATAAAAGGTTAGAGCCCTTATGTGACATAATTACTAGGTATATCATATTATTTTTGTCAACTTTTTTTTGCTAAAACTTACAATCAAAATACATGCCAAATCGATGTTACCATAAATCAATTAAAATGTAGTATTTTTCATATTCTGAAAACAATCTGATGAGTCATTTTTGAATATATATATATATATATATGACAGGTTGGCTTAATATTGCTAAAAACTAAAGAAATTCCAACAAGTTCATGTTTTTTTTTTTTAAATAAAAAATAAAAAACCATAACAAAAATGACAGTGTCTAAAATTTAGCACAAAATAAGCCCGCAAATTATATCTATAAGGGAAGAAGCGAACACAAACACATGAAAAATAATTTACAGCAGATCAAATCAAAGGATTAGTGAAAGACTAAAATGATGGATGAATATATAGAGAGAGAGAGAGAGAAAAATTGAAACAACCCTCCAAATATAGGCAGACTTTCATAATTATAATGAACTTTCAGGTTTTCAAGATGATCGATTACAAACGTTGTACGTGTATATGCTTGGGAACAAGAAATCACTCGGCCTGTGCTTCTCTAGAAAACTTCAAATTGCACACCGTTTGATGCATGAAAGTTAATTGGTTTTCTTCTGAATAAACCCCAAAATCTACGACTGCAGCTGCTTTGGAATTTGAAAAGCATGCTTTAGTTTGAAATATTGGGGGCCAATGCGTTTGGTCTTCCTAGGCTTCCAAGGAGTACTGGCCTTAATTTTGATATGCCCTAGACTTTTTTCAGATGCTCCTGCGTCAAGCATGCTTTGCTCAATCCTCGAGGAGGCAATGGCCATAATATTATGAAAATAAATATTTCACCGGTACAAGGATTTATTATCCCAACGTTTTTTTTTTTCCATTCTGCTGAGGTTAATGGTCATGCAATGCAATAATAATATTAATAATAATAAAAAAGTTAAATACTTTTGAACCTCGTGGTTTAAAGACATTTTTTATTTTTTTCCATAGATGATACCTCAATTCATTTTTTGTCCAAAAATTTAATAGATTCCACGTCATTGACCTTAAAAAACCGATAGTGTCCTTATGCTTAATTAAAAATTTAAAAACTAAAAATAATAATAAAAATTTAAAAAAAATGAAAAATTTTAAAAATTGAAAAAAAGAAAAAGGAGTAGCTAAGCCACATCCTACAGCTGGTCGGGGGTGGCCAAACCACCTCCATGACCCTTAGGATGGTTCAGCCACCCCCACATACGAGGTCAAGAAGAAGAAGAAGAAACTTAAGGTTAATTTGGTTCTTGGGGTGGTTTCGGTCACCCTCATTTTTCTTTTTGGGAGTGGCCAAACCACCCTCAAAGGTTATGTGAGTGGTTCGGCCACCCACAGACCGGCAATGCGAGTGGCTGAGCCATCCCTTTATTTTTTTTAAAAAAATATATTTTTTTAATGTTTTTAATGTTCTTTTAATTGTTTTATTTTTTATTTTTATTTTTAATGAGACATAGGACACGTGCTAGTTTCTTAAAAGTGCTGACGTGGGCTTCCTTCAGTTTTTGAACAGAATGACCATCTTCGTCTTTAGCCATAAACGAAGTACCATCTATGATACGAAATGAAGCACAGTGGACAAAACAAATAAAGTTTTTAAACCACGAGAGGCACAAATGTATTTAACCCTAAAAAAATTAAGTTTGAATTGCTAAAATTTTTAGTATAAATTTACGTGACAATATATACTTTTTTGAACGGGAACTGGAACTTTCATTGATAACAAGCCCGAAGGCAAACAACTAGTCCAAAAGCTACAAACACACGCTCGTAGGTCCAAGGTAGTGAGTAGAGATACAGAATCCCTAACTACTAAGGTAGGAAGCAGCTACATAAGCAATAAATTAAAGTTATATGACCAAACAATTAGGTTTTCTCTTTACACTGAAGCACAACCCAACTAAAATGAGAGGGCCCAATCTAGCTTATAAGTCACCTAAAATGCCCAAGTAAATTGCAGCCAATTACAAAGGTAAACTATGAACATTCTAAAGTTGGACTAGCTTTGTATTGCCAAAGGATTTCCTTTTTTTCTCCCTTCGACCACCAATGAAAAGGGTTAAATAAAAAAAAAAAAAGTTGTGAAAAAACATGGAAAGAAGATTTTGTGTGTTAACTTGGTTCTGTGAGCAGTTGTACTAGAAGTGGTTTTGTTGCATGTTGGGTAAACTTCTAGCTAGGAAAAGGTCAATTGATTAAGGTTTTTCTTAGGGCTTAAGAGGTTCATTAAGATTGGACAATCTGAATGAAAAAGTAGTTTCAGCTTTTTAGTAAGAAAATTGAGTGCCATTAGCCCTAGTGCGGTGTAGGGCTTCTAAATTATATATGTACGTCCCTTGCTTGCAGTGAAAGGAACACCAATAGAGCGTAACCTTCCGTGCAACAAATATTCTATTGATTGTGTGGTTGATCAGGTAACTCAGGCGAAGAATATGTTCACGCGCTTAATTATCACGTGCCACCGACACCCTTATAAAAATGTCACTTATTTCACATCAATTGGTATAACATGCGATAATTCGAGTGCGTGGGCATATTTTTCTCCTTTCGCCCCAACTTCTGTGTAAATAGATTATACGCATCTTCTCTCTATTTTCAGTGAGAAATTGAGCACCTTGTGATGTTATTTGCATTTGAAGTACGTACTACAACATGCGGAGGAGTACTTATGCATAATTCATTGCCTAAATCAGAAGAATCTATTATGGATTGTATTAGATGGAAAGTTTGTTCAAGGCTGATGGCCGGTTAATGGGCAATTCAAGCATCTCAATCATAACTTAGTATTTCATTGGAACCTGCACACCTCTGTTGGTTCGGTTTAAGGATGCAGAAATGTCATAATGGGTGCATAACAAAACCAACAGGGTTCAGCGGGTCTGAGTTGGTGGTCGCCTACAACACCTACAAAGAGTGGAAGTGAGCAAGATGAGAAAGGAAAGAATTCTCCCGTTGAGGGTGTGGTTCAACCTGTTGCTTTGATCACACTTCTGCCCCCAACGAAAGTTGCAAGACTAGAGATACAGAGGAATTGCTTGCCCGCAGGGAATCTCAATGAGGAAGAATGGGTTACTGATTATGGAAGTTAAATTAGACCCCAGAACTCCAATCCAGAGACTTTAGGGAAAGACAAATAAGAGACAAGCACTTCTTCTTCTTTTTTGGCGGTTGTTATTGTGCTGTATGTTTGTCTCTGTGTCAGTTTGGTGTTGCTCTGTTTTGTGCTTTTTCGGGTTGCTTTTGCTGTTGATCTTGTGGCTTTGGTCTTGATAACCTCTGCAAATTATCTCTTGAGCTTCGTTTTTTCAAGCTTGTATTTCTGGTCTCTGAGATTGCTTTCTCTGTTTTGAGATTGCGTTTCAGTTTGTTTTCTTTCTGAAGTGAATGTTGATCGATGAAAGATTTTATTCATTAAAAAAAAAACATGCGTTGGAGTAGGGTTGCAAAAGTAGTTATGATTAGCGATTTTCTTGATCTTTTGGTATTTTTGTATAAAACTATTTTTATACAAAATATACCAAGCACTTTTTCAACCTGTTGTCCATAAAATCACTTTTCAAGAATGCAAAACATAAAACAATTTTTAAGGCAGACCTTGAAACTTAGGGTTTGATTGGTAAAAATTGTTGGGTTAAAATTTTTTTTTAGTAGTAGTAAGATTTAACTGCCGTGATATAAAGTAGAAGAATTTATATAGAAAACGTCAAAAAAATTTGTATTGTAATAAATTTTTTTATTTGAATAGTAATAAAAAATTATTAATGCGTTATTTTGAAGTTTATTGTTTTTAGAAAAAAAATGAAAATAAAGAAATCGAAGGGGTAGTATGCTACCAAACGCACCCTAGTGTTGTGCTTTCCTTAAAACTTTGGTAATAGACATGTGAGATGTCATATTTGATTATTAAACTAAAATTAAATGCAACTTGATACAAAAAAACAAAAGGAAGGTTCGAGACGGGTCAAGTTTGGATCAGACTTTCGGAGCCCCGGTTTGGGATGCGCTCTCTCTCTCTCAATATCTAGATCCGACTAAACTGGGGTCCAGATCAAGTGATATCATGAGGTGATGATGTGCCGGCACCACATAAAATCTCTCTCTCTCTCACCAGCTAGCTTTATTTAGCTCGACCGTCGACGGCCATGGATAATGGAATCCTTAACTGAAAATATTACCCTAGTCTTCCGCTTTCGATATACAAATAATTTGAAAAATTGCACTTAAAAAAAATAAAAAGAAGATAAATAACAAACAAAAATATTTATTATTACATCAAAAAAGCTAATAGAAACCAATAAGATCTAAAAGTTAAACATACTGTCAACAAAATTATAGTTCAACCCAAACAACAACAAAAAAAAGGAAAAAAAAAGACAAACCAACACAAATAAATAAGCTTATGACTCGGATCTTTACATTAAAATCAAACCTAGGATAGTAGGAACACGGCTTATAATATTAGCGTCTGATGTTCTTCACCTTGATCCAGCCTTTCTTGCATGAATCCCCCACAATCTTCACACCCTTCTTGAGGAAGAACTTGAGATGCTTGGCCCTCTCCTTCACCTGCTGCTCAAACCCAGCCATCGTTTCTTGAGAGAGAGAGAGAGATAGAGAGGGAGAAAGTGAAGAACTTACTTTCTATATATAGAGAGAGAGAGAGAGAGCAGAGTCACAGAGAGACTTCTTTAGGTTTGTTTGGTTGTTTTTTTTTTTTTTTTTTTAGTTGGCTGTGGGAGAAAGCAGAGGAGATGTGTGGTTTTCTTGCGTGTTGGGCTTTTAAACCGATAATCTCGTGGGATCCAACGCATCTCGGACACGTGGCGTGAATCTAGTAGCTGTCACGCACTCCCCGCTTTTAATATGGGTTTGATTGTTTCTTCATTTCTTGCCTTCTTGGTAATTATCCACGTTGATTGCGGGACAATAAGCATGAGCTGGCTGTCTGTGTGGGTGTGAGATTCATGATTGGGACTGTCTTTGGGCCCACATGGACCACCAAGGTCTTTTTATATTTTGGCCCAACTAAACCCAACTTGTTTGTCCTTTGGACCCATTTAAGTATGAAAATCTATTTATCGCTTTGAGATATATATATATATATATATATTAGTTTTTAAATATAAATTTCAACGTATTATCTATCTCACTATTTACTTTCTTTAAATATTATTTTTCAATAAATTTTTTTATTGTGAAAGTTGAGGGAGAGAGAGAGAAGGGGGGAAAAAGAATAAACAAAGACTAAAATGTGCTATAGTGAATTTTTATAAATGAAAGTTTACCGTAGCAAAATGGATAGAGATGCTTTATTTTGAAGCATCTGCTAAGGGCTAAAGTGGCATATAATAGCTAAATATAGGTATTATGAGCCATATGAAGAGTCTGCTGAAGATACTTTGAGAAATGCTAGGTTTACTTTCAGGTGCTTACTCTTTGATGTGACTGTCAAAATCGTCATTGATGCGAAATATACAAATTAACCCGTCTAAAATTTAATAGTGATTTTTACTACCACATCAAGAAATAAACGCTTGAAAATACACGTAACGTTTATCTAATGGCTTTTGCGTCTTAAAAAAGAAAATGATAAGAAAGGAGAAACATGCTTATCATATAGGGTGCAAAAGATGTCATATTGTCACTTTCAAGCATTTTTAAAATGGTGAATTTATGTATAGTTGACACTGACTTTCAAAAACGAGTTCTTAAAATGAAGTTCTTCTCTAGATAACTACCAAACAGGCCCCATATTTTGAAGATTACTATCACTTTAAAAGGCATGGACATAAAAGAAAATTCAAATTAAAAGCTCTAAAAGCATGGATTAATCATGTATAAAATATTATGCCTAGTGTAACATCAACGCAGGCACAGCTCATGGCATGGATACCATAAGAAAAGAGGTATAGAGATTGATACCACCAACTGGAATGAGTCAAAAGGTGAGCCTTTTGGATACTTTGAAGTCAATAAATTAGTACATTAATGAATTGGAAAGTTAATTAAACTTGTAGATTAATGCTATGTGCCTACATGTCATGCTTATTATTAATTTATTGGTTCAATTTGAAAAATGGAGAAAAGGGTGAAACCACAATTTGTTTAGAATCTTATAAGGTGGGAGAACATAAATAGATGACAGAGAGATTTCTCAAGAATAAGAATAATTCCATATGACCAATATAATTCTGTCTCCTTAAAATCACCATGGCCACATGAAGAAGCTTCATGATCCAAGAATACCAACTGGTGTACCTAAGAATTGAGCCTTTTGGTTCGTTGTGGGACAGGGCGGAACCAAACATTTAAAGGTGGGGGACAAAATTTTAAAAACCAAAATTTTGGGGGTAAAATATTAATCTTGCGATGACATTTCATAAAAAATCATAAATTTTTGGGGGCAATTTTAAAATTTTGAGGGACATTAGCCCCCAAAGCAACACACATTTCGTCCCTGGATGTGAGCCTTTTCGTTCGTTAATTGGTCTAGACATACCCATTCTCAATAAAACTCTATAGCCGGCCAAACTCAACTTGATCAAGGACAAGCGCACAAAAAATAAAAGAAGTCAGCCTGTACTATATTTTAGCCCTGTCACCTGGATTACTGTCATCCCTTTATTTTCAAAGACTCAAGAATGTGTCTAATGGAGTGGAGGCCATAAATCAAATCCGTTTGCTCATGAATCTCTCCTCTTACCAACGCGCGCAGAAAATTTTTACTTTTTTTTTAAACTTTTTCATTTTTTAAGATCAATTTTGACTTGAGCATCGAAATGACTATGATCCCTAAAAAAGAACTCTTCGGAAAACATGGAATGATGGAATCAAAGTTGGTAGAAAAAGTCATGACTTCTTTCTGAAGGGTGAAGAGTGAAGTAACATGTGCAACTGTGCAAGCAACCACTTTGTGTTATGAACACAAAGGAACAAGGAGACTATCATGTGATATTTACACTATCTTTTTATCTTATGCTTTACTGTTGTGCCTAAGAGTAGGGTCTGTCATCTATGCAATAAGTATGACTTTTTATTTATTTTTAATAATAAATGGTATCTTATTATTCTTATTCATGCATTTTAAGACGTATAAGTTTACTTTAAGGAAACCATGTTTGGCATTACATGTCATTGAAATGTGTGAACGTGCGTCAGTTGGTCCCTTTTTTTTCTTTTTCTTTTTTTTTTTTTTTTTTTTTTTTAGGAAAAGTTAATCTTTCATTAATCATTCAAAAAGTACAAATACCACTAACTTGTACACAAACAACACCATTAAGGTGTATACTCCAAACTGAGCCAAGCTCAGAGAATACAACAACAAACAAGAAAACCACCCAAAACAAAGCTACAACCAAAGAAGAACGCCTCCTAAAAAACATCCCACCAACATCAACCACCAAAATCCACTGGACGCCATGACCACGGCAAAAGGAACGGAGCGTGCCCTCACCACGCCTCAGAATGACAATAAAACCTGGCACGTGAGGGCTACACGCCGAACACTAACCATCTTTCCAACCATAAAAATCGTAGCAAGCCAGAAGACCCGGAACATAAGCTGAGGGGCGCGTGTCGATCAGAGGACAGCGATTAACACAGATTGGCCTCCAGCATGCTCAAAACATTGAGGAACGCCAACCTGCCACCGACGCCACTAGAAGAGCACCACTCCTCCTCTGCACCTAATAGGTTTTTCCTATCATAAAACAACAAAAAAAAAAACAAACAAAACAAAACCTTTATAGTCCAAAAGGACTATAAGGGGCACTACCACCACCGGATCTAAACGGGGGACAAAAACCACCACACAACCCTAATAGTTGGGGACTTCTAGCTCCATGGAAAACCAGGAGGAAACAAAACCCCCTTAGCCCATCAAGGCTAAGAGGAAGAAAACAGCAACCGGGAGGAAGCATGAAGCCTCCCCCAGCAAGAAAGGCTATAGATGAAGAGAGACTTTTTTAGAAAGAGAGGCTCTGGTTTTTGGAGAGAGAGGGTATATCTCGGTCGAATCCAAGATTTTGCCCCCACCCTTAGTCCCTTTTATCTCATAATGTTTTCCAATTCGACGTCTATTTTATTGACATTGATCTACAATAACTCTTCTTCTTCTTTTTTTTTTTTTTTTTTTTTTACTTTATTTATTTTTAGTATTTAATAATTTAATGACTTAATTGCTATTGGTTTGCAATTTTTTAAAAATTACAAATATCTAGAGAATTTATTTTTTGAAATTATGTTTGAATAGTTTAAAAACTGAGACAAATTAAAAAAAAATTGAATAAAATTGATAGAATTTATATTTAAAAATAATAATTAAAAATATTTAAAAATTGCAATTTATCCAAACATGCCATTACATATTATATCTATTGTCTATAGATAGTATCAAAACATTTTATTTCGGCAGCATTCCACATCCTGCCAGCTCCATTCTCCTCTTGGTTCTCTTGTCAGTGATTTTGTTCCCAGTTAGCAATGTCGTACTTGGTTCGGATGCTACTAGTTGTCTTTCCCTGCCAATGCCTTCAGCATTGTTTTGTTGTTCTTTTACTCGTATCTAAAAAAGAAAAAGAAAAAAGAAAACAAATAGTTTGATGAAGACTGTTCGACTGTCACGTCAACACCAACACAACACGTATCTTTAACAATAAAAATTAAAAATAAAACCAAGAAGCTAGATGCCAAAATTATCTCGGGAACTTGGCTCCCTTCAAGCTACGGTGGACAGTGGACTCATAGATGAGTCACAGACGATCGAGGAAGCAATTGGAGCATACAGGCTACAGATACAGCGACAAAAACAGCTTCAGTTCTGTTCCTGCTGGATCATACACTAACCTTTCCTGCCTGCAAAAGAGGCCTTGTTCCTACGAGAATCTTTGTCCTCTTCTTTGTTTGTCATATTGTATTTGTTTTATTTTCTTTTTTCTTTCTTCAAGTTGTAAAAGTTATCTTATTTCGTTCTTTTTGCCTGACTCGTTTCCTTTCTCTCTCTCTTTTTGTGGCTTTCATAGTATTTGCTTAGAGAGAGAGAGAGAGAGAGAGAGAAAACCATACAACATATTACATCTCTAGTTAGATGTCTAATAATATACATCAATTTTTTTTTTCGATAATTACCAAAATTTTGCTTCAAGAGTAATTAAACAAGATACCCAAAAAATAAAAATAAAAAAAAGGAGGAAAAAGGCTATATATATTTATATTCTCACACACATGTATAGATATATAATAGTATGTTTCATCTTGTTAGGGAGATTAAAACTTTGGGAAGTCTTCATCATTGGTATAGCACTCAATTCAAAGATTTAAACCTATGAATTTGAATATAATTATGTTATATTGATTACTTACGCTTGTGATATCTATCCAATGTGAAACTCAACCCTTTTATAATCGTATGTGTATACTCAATAATTTTCTCATCCCAGTTCGTTACTACAATGCTACTCGATCTAGGTCTCCCCCTTGAATGACTCATTACTATACTCTCCTTGAACGAAAACTGCATCAATCTTATGAGCAATTTGTAGGATCGTGCGTGTGGGTTATGTGCTTTATACGCACTATGCACCTTTGTCTCTGCTCCAATTGCAAAATGGACTCACTACCGAAGGATGCACACCATCTCCAATGCAACTATGAAAGGAACCCTTGTCATCCACCATATTGTACACTACTATTGGCTCTAAATTATAGCCAATAATACCACTTGTTAGGAAGATTGACATTTTGAAAAGTCTTCTTAATAAACCATAATATAACATATTGGAACACTACTCAACTTAAAAATTTAAGCCTATGAATTCGGACTTGATTATGTTATATTAATTACTCACACTTGTAATATCTATCTAATGTGGAACTTGACCCTTTTAAATTCAAACGTGTATACTCAACACCTCCTATAGATGCTAACAGGTTCAAGTTCATAACTGAATGTTGAGTGTACATGTATGTTGTAGTAATAAGAATCAATGACCTGAGGCAAAAGTAGGTCCAACGTCCATGAAATTGGGGAAACTATGAAAATGGCTAAGAGCTCGTTTGTTAATACTTTTTGGAATTGTCTTTTGCTTTATAGTAAAAAAGTAAAAGGATTATTAAACAACTCAACACATAAAACAGTCATAACTAATTTCACATTTATGTCACATCACAACAAAAAAGCAAAAAGTACGACTCCTAAAAAGCATTAGCAAACGAGCCCTAAATTTTATATTTAGGACAATAATGTTAACATTAGAGTCATGGCATTGTAAAGGGAGTGTACGACAATGGAGGAACTTAAGTTTCCACTCCAGCAACAAGAGCTTCCCAGGACACACCCAATGATGATCAGCTGTAAAAAGTTCTCTGCAGAAAAGTGTGCTGCACTAAAGATGACTGAACTGATTAAGATTGCTTGCTGCCATTTCATTGTGGATGAAATTGATGTCAAAAGAAACCCTCTATAAACAGTTTCCTCCAGAAGAGGAGTGACAAAGCAGTAAAGAAGGACACAGGCTGCTTTTGAGTTGTCACTGCCCAGAAGGATCTCCTTCAATATGGGGTTGTTCACAGCCTGCACGTATATGGCATAAGAGAAGGTACTTGTAAGGGAGAAAAGAAAAGAGCATTTCAAAAGTTGAAAGCACCAAATTTTGTACGTAACACCAAGCCTCCAATGATTTACATATCCTAAAGACATTAATGAGATGTAGACAAACATTATAGAGGGAACTTGGAAAATAAAATTAAAATCTACATCAGAAAACTCATCAAAAGCATAGACAAGAACTCGATGAAATTCCTTCTATAGCAATGAAGTGTTGCATATATACCTCATAGCAATGCCTCAATGCACATTATACAAGCAAATGACTCAGGATGAAGTCAATGATCTGACAAACATCAACATATTAAGATGACTTTTCTCTCCCACTGTGGCACTACATAGATTGGAGAGAAGTTACCATTAAAAACTCTTCTACGAAGCTCTGATCCTCCCTGATACTGCGTATATAAGACGACAGCCATTAAATATTCTCATCAAAGTGCGGAATTCAGGCAGCCCTAAATCACATAAAACAATAAACAACGTGTTACTGGGAAAGAAAAGGTGATAATATGCTGAAAAACATCATCAAGCTCCGTGCAAGGAATTCAGTTCCCTTTCAACACAAACTAATTTTCATGCAATATAATTAACTTCTAGATGAATTGATTCACTATACCTTGTTTCCAATTTTGTACGACACTAAACATGCATGCATTAGACAATTTGAATATTTCCAAACTAGTTTTTTTATGTGACAAACATATCCCAAAAATCTAAGATGGAAGAATGCAATTACGTGTCTTCCATTCATCCAAAAGTAGCCACAAAATTGCAATTCATTCGATTTCATGCTCAACATGGTAGTTATCATACAAAATGATATTGAACTTATAAGCGCTATTTGTTTCGACGTAAAATGTTTTCGGTCGTAAAATATTTTTTAGAAAATTATTTTTCAAGAAAATGTTTTTCCCTGAAAACATTTTCTAGCGTTTGGAGTGTACAACAAATCATAAATATTTTTTTTTTTATATTTTCATTCAATCATATTAATTTATAAAAATCAATTTTTATTTACAACTTAAAAATATTAATATAAACTAATTAAAATAATAATAATAATTAGCCATCATTTGAGTTCCGTGAGTGGTATGGCAAAAGCTCGACGGTGGTATGGTGGTAATTTAATGGTGGTCTGGCATTGTTCGGGCGTGGCTCACTGGTGGTCCAATCGTGGCTTGGTAGTGGTTCAGGGGTGGCTCGGTGGTGGTCCAAGAGTGGCTTGATGGTGGTGTGAGGGTGGCTCGGTGGCTGTTTGAGGGTGGTTTGGTGGTGGTCCAGCAGTGGCTTGGAGGCAGTCGGGGGGGTGGGTCGGTGGTGGTCCGGAGGTGGGTTAATGGTGGCCCAGTGCTGGCTTAGTGGTGGTCCAAAGATGATTCGGCGGTGGAAGTCTAGGGGTGGTTCATTAAAGTGTTCCGGGGATGGCTCGGTATTGGTCTAGGGATGGCTTGGTGCTGGCTTGGTGGTGGTTCAATAGTGGTCGGGGGGTGGCCCAATGTTGGTCCGGGAGTGGCTCGGTGCTGGCTTGGTAGTGGTCCGATTTGAAAAGGTGAAACTCAAATTCTAAAAATATTTTACGAAATTTAAAAATAAAAATCATTTTCTAAAATTAAAAAATGATTTTTGGTCAAACCGAAAATATTTTCAGTCGCACAAAACACTAGAAAATATGAAAAAACATTTTTTAAAAAATATTTTTCGTCGAACAGGAATTGGGATTTCCTAAAATTCCCTCAAGTATTTTATTGAATAGATTTTACTTCGGAAATAAATATATAGTCTAAACTCTAAACTAATCCAAACCAAACTAGCCTCTAGCATACGCTTGAAACACAGCAAACCAAAAAAAGGAAGGCCCAAACTCATCCATGTCGAGCGGGGTCATAGTGGAGCTCCATAGAAGCGCCACCAACTGGGGCAAGGTAGTGGATGACATAGTGAAACTAGAGAGAAAGATATTCCCCAAACACGAATCGCTTGCTAGGTCCTTTGATGAAGAGCTGTGGAAGAAGAATTCTGGGTTGCTTTACATGGACGTGGATGGAGAAGTTGTAGGCTATGTCATGTATTCTTGGCCTTCTTCCATGTGCGCTTCTGTCACCAAGCTTGCAGGTTCCAAACCCATACCCATTTTCTTTGTAACATTTTTTTTTTGCCAAATAAATGATTTTTTTTTCTCCTTTCAGCGGTCTTTAGATTTTCATCTTCCATTCCTCAGTATGAGAATAGTGAAAGTCTGTGTGTGTGTGTGTGTTTTCTTCCTTTTTATGATATTACGAAGTTCTCATCTTAGTTGTTTTGATGATTTCAGTATGTGTTTCTTTTGACGATTTGTTCTTGTCTGTGAATGTGAAATTGATGATTAAATGGAACTCTTAGAGACCCATCTGCTAGAAGTTTCAAAAATTCACGATTTTATCAATTTCTGGATGTGTGCAAGTAATCAGTGAAAGTTACCCACTTGTTGAAAGTTGTTGAAGTACTAAATTTTGTATTTTCAATATCTTTAGAATAGTATGTTCTCTATTGTGGCGTGGGTTGGTGAAACTTCAATTGTGCGCATCACCCATTTGATGAAAGGACCAAAATAGCAAAAAACAAATGAAAATGTAAAATGTGTATGCGTGTGTGTGCACACTAGTCAATGTATTGCTTTCGGGCTGTTTGATTTCTTTAATGGAGATGAGACTGATGGCAAACCCTTAGATACCCATCTGTGGAAACTATGTATAATTCTTCATGTTTTTGAGTCTGTATTGAACACGATGTAATTTATTCAATTTGGGTGTTCTTTTTGATTGATGGAAACCAAACTCAGTGAAGGAGAACTGTAGGAGGCAAGGGCATGGAGAGGCACTGTTGAAAGCAGCAATTCAAAAATGCAGAACCAGAAATGTGCACCGTATATCGCTTCATGTTGATCCCTTGAGGACTCCTGCTGTGATTCTCTACAAGAGATTTGGATTCCAAGTCGATAACCTGATAGAAGGTTACTATTCCTCTGATCGAAATGCCTATAGAATGTTCTTGGATTTTGATGCTGACTAGGGCGATAGAGGTCAAAACTTGATCCAAAGTTTTGCGGTAATTTAATCTATGGAAAGATTTTGTTGCTGTGTTGAGATTGCTGAACAAGATGATCCAATGAATCTGCTGTCATATTGAATACCGTGATACGATAAGAAGAATATAATCAATGATGTAAGGAAATATGTTGTTTTTTGTAACTCTGTTAATGTAGTTTTCATTGTCTTTAAGAGATCAATGCATTTATGAGATAATCTTGCCCGTTAAAATACATTCATGTTGCAAGCTTGGTCTTGCGTGCATAGTGCAATTAGAACTTAGAAGTATACTATAGTCTATAGCTTCTTGATTGTCACCATCACCATGCGTGCTAGTCTCTGTATGTGCAAGAAAAATGTTGTAGCTCTATAAGCTCCTATGTCTTCTTTAGGGGTGAAATAAAAGGCGGGAGGTTAATAATTGACTCTTAATCGCTTTAAACCGCTAAGGCGCTGACCACCTTACTGCTTTTGTAGGTAGTTGGAAAAAAGCCGCTGACTGCCCTAGGACTGGGTGGTAAACGGTTTTAGGGGTAGGCAAATGCAGTTACTAACCGCTAATTGCTTACCCCCCCCCACACATATACATATGTATACAAAACGATGTCGTTTTATGTAAAGTTTTAAATGACAACATACTTAATTATTGTTCCTCAAGTTTAGTGGCTAGTAGCATAAGAGGAGAAAGGGAGTTAGTATGACCCATATTAACTCCAATACTATATCAATCTTAAATTTAAACTTATTCTCCATTTGAAGAGAAATGAAGATGAGATAAAGCCATTTTAGGGTCAATATTACATTGCACAAATTTAGTGATGCATATATTACCACGTTATATGATGTGAATAATATAAAAGAGAGAAGATATAGAGCAGAAGTGGGCTACATCTTGTATATTGAAGTTCATTAATATGTATTACAATGGTATCTTATTTATAGAGAGACTATGAGTAGTGAACAAGTAAACCCTATAATAACTAATGAAGGAAATAAACCCTAATACTAAATACAATATAAAATATTCTAACAAATGTAACATTATTTACACCATTTGATGCATCAAAATAAAACTCTTAACCTTGAACTGAAGTAAAATAGAGAGGATTATTAGTTAGCATACAATTTTATGGAATAAGCATTATCTCATGTCACATCTTTTAAAAAATTTAAATAATATGATATCATGTACACCATTAAATGTACAAACTTTAAATCTGACTAAAACCATTTCATATAAAACGGAGAAAATCTTTGTCCCAATTTTATGGCCAATGAATTATGCAACATTACAAAGAAGAAATTGGTTTTAAAAAAAAAAAAAAAAAATACAAAACAAATGTTGCTGCCCAGGATCGAACTGGAGACCTTCAGTGTGTAAGACTGACGTGATAACCACTACACCACAGCAACCTTGATGCTATTGCTTCACGCATAGTTAATCTACGACATAGAAAAATGGTAAGCTCCATTGAACTAAAATCATTAACCCAAAGAAAAAGAAAGAGATAGGAACGAAAGAGAAAGGCCAAAATTTCATGGAAGCCTATACGATAATTTTTCTCCAAAATTATTCCTTAAAATTCGGAAAACTGAAAATCATCAAAACTAAAAGTGTTAAACCTTGAACCAGACTTCGTTGTTAATGATCTTTGGTCCACAGAGTCTTCCCCTTTTCGCGTACCTTCCAAGCGCTTTTGAGCCCTAGAGGCCATATAGGGTTTCCTGCAAGTTTTCTTTCTCAATTCTTCTTTTCATACTCTTTTTTTTTTTGGGCATTATAATTGTTTTTGGTGAATTGGGTTTGGGCAGAAAATGGCTAGAATAGTGAGGAGCTGTGTACAATCGATACTGAAGCTGGTGAACTCATTGATAGCGATGGTTGGGATGGCCATGGTTTTGTATGCTATTTGGATGATTAAGGTTTGGCAGAGGCACATGGATGAGTTGTCCTTTGGTGGGTCTGATTATCCAGCTCCATGGTATGCATTGTTTCTTCTTCTTTATTGTTTTCTGTGATTTTGTTTGGGCTTCGATGTGTTTTATTTTTTTGTTTTGGGATATTCTATTTGGGTCTGTTTGGTTGTTTAGAAAATGTGGGAAAGGAAAAGGAAGTCAAATTTTGAATGTTGGGATTTTTATTTTATGGGGATTGTTTAGAATTAGGATGATGGGGAAATGTAATAATTAAAATTTTTTGTTTGTTTGGTTTGTTGTGTTTAGAAAGATAAAGAAAAATGAAATTTTGGGTGTTTATTGGTCGCATTATAGTGGTTGTTGGTTCCAATAATTTAAACTTTTTCCTATATCAAGTACTGGTTCGACAGTCTCTGAAGATAGGTGGTCTCTTTAACTTTTGCTTTGGCCTTTGCTCTCGATATTCTAATTGACCACTACCATCTAATTGGTGTGGTTCTTAAAAATTTATGACAATTGATTGTAGTTGGAATTTGTTTGTTAGTTAGTTGGCCTGTTATTGAATTGAGGAAAATTGATAGAGTCGTGGGGGGGGGGGGGGGGGGTGCTTTCACGAGGATTTCCTTTTCCACTTGGGATATTAATTATTGAAATACATAGTTAATGTGCAGAAGTCTGTGTTGCTTAAGGAGTATTGTTTAATGTTTCTCATTGCTTCTTTCATAAAATTTACTTTTAAAGAGACTGCTTCTTTTTCATGAATTGCAGGTTCATGTACGCTTTTCTTGGCCTTGGGATCACTTTATGTGTGATCACATGCACAGGTCATGTTGCTGCAGAGACTGCAAATGGTTGTTGCCTTTATTTGGTATCCTTTTTCTTAAATCAATTGAATTGGATATTGATGGTCTTACTTTCATCCTCTTTTATATTACATATGCTTGGATTTCCGAGTCTTTTTTGTTACTTGTGATCAGACTATATTATTCACTGTAATATTAACTATTTAAGTAACTTGTTTCATCATATTTCGTCCCTTATTATTGTGACCCTCAGTTTTCAAGAATTTCAATTCTCAGTTTTTTTTTGGGTAAGTAATTTATATATATATATATATATATATACAAGAGACCTAACTAGTAAGAGCAAAAAGAACAAAAATATCATGAAAACTAATCACCAAAGGAGAAACAAAAGCAGCTGTCCAAAGATATATGGTGTTGAAAAATAAAGACTTAATCTCCTCTAAAGTCCTCTACGGTCGTCGAAACTTCTATCATTTGTTTCCTTCCAAAGACACCACAAAAGGCACAAAGGTACCTTCTTCCACACTTTAGCACTTTGAATGTTGCCGACAGTCCACCAACAAGCATACAAGTCAACTACTCATCTAGGCATAGCCCAAGACAGCCCAAACCAACTAAAGAAAACATTCCAAATAGCACAAGCAACCTCACAATGAAGAAGAAGATGATCTACGGACTCCCCACTCCTTTTATACATACAACATCTATTGACCGCAATGACGCGTCAGTTTCAAAGATAATCCATGCTAAGAATCTTTTCTAGGGCCAACGACCAAGCAAAAAAGGCTACCCTCAACGGAGCCTTAGTCCGCCATACACTCTTCCAGGGTAAGCAGAGACCATCATTACAACTCATGACACTGCAAAAGAACTTAACAACAAACAACTTTCTTTTAGAAGGGACTCACCACAGCTTGTCCTTGCATTCCCGTCTCACTCTCTAAATACAACACCCTGAAAAAACGAGGCAAAGACATGCACCTCCCAATTATGAGCCAATCTAGCAAAGCTCACGTTCTACTAAATAGAACCTCCAGGAATGGCTATGTGATCCACAACAAAAGCACTATTTGCGCCCGCAATACCAAATAAACCCGGAAAAGCTTCCTTAAGGGCCATATCCCCACACTAATCATGCCAGAATCTAATCTTGGAGCCATTTCCCACATCAAATCTAGTATGACTTGAAAACTTTCTAGAACCTCTCATAACATTCTTTCATAACCCCACCCCGTACGCCACAACAGGCTCCATAGAGCACCAGCCTCCCCATGAACTCTCATATTTAGTGTCCACCACCACTTTCCACCAAGCCTCTCTCTCAAGCCCATAACACCAAAGCTATTTACCTAAGAGAGCATGGTTGAACCTCAACAAGTTTCTGATTCCCTAGCCCTCCTTTTAGAGATTGGAGTACAAACCTTGGACCATCTCACTATGTGATTTTTGAACTCTTTGCCCAGCCCACCCCATAAGAAATCGCGTTGAAGTTTCTCTATACGGTTTGCAACTACCATAGGGAGAGAAAAGAGAAACATGAAGTGCGTAGGTAAATTGGAAAGGATGATCTTGATAAGAGTAAGCCTACCAACCTTAGACAGGTTGAACCTTTTCCAACTAGCTAACCGACGTTCTATCTTTTCAATAACACCGTCCCATATATGCTTGGCCTTAGGGGAAGCCCCCAATGGAAGACAAAGATACTTCAAGGATAGAGATGCAACCCCATAGCCAAGAATCCCGGCCAACTTATTGACATTATCAACATTACCAACAAGAACCAATTCCGACTTGGCTAAGTTTGTCTTCAAACCTGACACAACTTCGAAACATAAGAATAAGGCCCGTAGATTACGTAGATGATTAGGGTCAACCCCACAGAAATTCTCAACTTAATAAAACTTAATTCTAGACATGGAAATGTGGCTATATCCATTTTATGTGATCTTTCACAATAATCCTCATTTTGTGATCCTTAATTTTGTCAATGTATATGTATCTTCTAATCCTTTGGCATCATGGTCAAATTAATTACCTAACAAGTGTAAAGAAGTTTCTACCTTTCTTCACAACTCTTGGACAAGCTTTTTGATTGATCTTTAACTGTAATAACCTTTAAAAGCTCTCTATTCACCCTATTAATGAAAAACAAAGCCTTAGTTATGAGCTTCGGATAGAATTGTGATTCAAATTTCCAAATTAAGTACTTACTAAAAAAAAAATCCAAATTAAGTTGTAGTTGTTTTGGGCAGAACATATACGTTTTTAAGTTTAGTATTGAATTTTACCACCATAGCCATTTTGATTTGCACTTCCTGAATCATTGTCATTACAACTTTAACAAATTTAGGTTTGTGAAGCTTTTTTCTATTCTTTTTTATTTATTTGTTTTGGGGTTGGGGGGGCAGCGGGACTACTCAGTAAAGTATGTGACATAATGAGTTCATTGTGATTCAAATTTCCAAATTAAGTACTTATTAAAAAAAAAAAATCCAAATTAAGTTGTAGTTGTTTTGGGCAGAACATATACGTTTTTAAGTTTAGTATTGAATTTTACCACCATAGCCGTTTTGATTTGCACTTCCTGAATCATTGTCATTACAACTTTAACAAATTTAGGTTTGTGAAGCTTTTTTCTATTCTTCTTTATTTATTTGTTTGATTGGGGAGGGGGGGGGGGGTTTGGCCACTGCTTTGTACTCGGATTCAGTACTGGAGCGAGAAACGGTTGGTTGCTTCTTTGAGCTCCATGATAAAATATTCTGACCAAGTAAAACACAGTAACCGGAGGTGGATCTTCTATCATCCGGACAACTTGCCCAATCTGAATCTGAGTAAGCTGTGAGTTGCTTGGAAGAATTCTTGTAGATGCAGAAATAGTAGGAGATTGTAGACTTTAAGTAGCGCAAGATGCGCTTCACTGCCGACCAGTGTGATTCCCTAGGATCTTGCATAAATTGAGAGACCTTATTGACGGCATATGCTATATCAGGTCGAGTAAGAGATAGATATTGAAGGGAGCCCACTGTGCTTCTATATAGGGTTGGATCTGTAATAGTTGAACCTTCAAATCGACTAAGTATGGTGGAGGCGGACAAAGGAGTAGAGATTGGCTTTGCAAGCAACATATTGGTCTTAGTGAGGAGATCATTGATATACCTTTGTTGTGAAAGATGAAGACCATCTTGATGCCATGTAGCTTCAACACCAAGGAAAAAATTGAGTCGGCCGAGATCCTTGAGGGCAAAAGAGGAGTGAAGATCATTGATGAGCTGAGTGATTGCCATGGAATGTGAACCTGTAATTAGAATGTCATCAACATATATGAGCACAAAGATGGTGATGCCGTGAGCTTTGTAAATGAACAAGGAGGAATCTGATTTGGAACTAGTGAATTTCAGATCAATCAACCGAGCACTTAGCCGAGAAAACCATGCTCGTGGGGCCTGTTTTAAGCCATATATAGCTTTGCGAAGTTTGCACACAGCTGTTGGATACTGAGGATGCTGAAATCCAGGAGGTTGAGCCATATATACCGTCTCTTGAAGGTGACCATGGAGGAACGCATTACTAACATCAACTTGCCGAATCTCCCAACCTGCAGAAACAGCTATGGAAAGCACAGTGCGAATGGTGATCGGTTTAACAACTGGGCTATAAGTTTCAGCATAGTCAATCCCAGGTTGTTGGTGAAACCCTTTGGCTACTAGGCGAGCCTTGTACCGTTCAATGTCCCCATTTGCCTTCCTTTTAATTTTGAAGACCCATTTTGATCCAACTATGTTCATGGATGGGGAGAAGGGAACAAGAGACCATGTTCCATTTTTGAGAAGAGCATCAAATTCAGTGTTCATTGCTGTACGCCATTCTGGATGTTTGGTGGCTTGAGAAAAACAAGTGGGTTCATCTTCATGGGCAGCTATGGAAGCAATAAGAGCTTGAGGAGGTGGATACTTCACTCGTCCATCAGTAAATGTGTAAGGTTTGTAGATCTGATTCTGAGACCGTGTGGTCATGCCATGGACTCGAGTTGGAAGAATGGACAGTGGTTCAGGTGAAGAATCTAACTCAGAAGTTGAGGAGGGGTCAAAAGGAGCAATTGGTTGAAGATTGGGAGTAGTGGTAGGTACTAATGGAGAAGTAGAAGAGAATGGATTGGGAGGTGGAAACCTCGGTGGATTGGGACAGGATGCAGAATATTGAGAAGGTGAGGACTGAACACAAGGAATTGATAAAGACGGAGGTGGTGTAGGAGGGGAAGAGACTCTCTGTGGTGATGAAATGGAGAATGGAAAACTGTTTTCATTGAAGACAACATGTCTTGCAATGTACACTCTACCGGATGGGATATGAAGACATTTGTAACCAAGGTGGTTTTTGCTATAGCCAATAAATACGCAAGAGGAGGATCGGAAGGAGAGTTTTGAAGATTGATATGGGCGGAGGAAAGGCCAGCATTCACAACCAAAGATTTTTAAGTATTTGTAATCTGGAGTGAGGTGAAAAAGACACTCATATGGGGACTTTTTCTTTGTTACTTTGGAAGGAAGACGGTTTATGAGATATGTGGCTGTTTCAAAGGCTGTGTCCCAAAAGGTAAATGGAACACTGGCAGTAGCAAGGAGAGAGAGACCAGTTTCAACTATATGGCGATGTTTTCGTTCAACGGTTCCCATTTGATGATGAGTGTGAGGACAACTTAAGCGATAAGAGACTCCCATGGAATTGAGTGCAGTTTGTAGGGGACGAAATTCGCCACCATTATCACTTTGAACGGATCTGATTTTAGCATTAAAAAACGTTTCAACAAGTAGTTTGAACCGAAGAAAAGTTGCACACACTTCAGATTTGGTAGGAAGAGGAAAAAGCCAAGTATATTTACTAAAATCATCAACCACACTTAAATAAAATCGGTTGTTGTTTACAGAGGTTGTGGAGGCAGGGCCCCATACATCAAGAAACAACAATTGAAGAGGTTTATTGGAAATAGAAGGAGAGTAGCTAAAATGAAAACGATGACTCTTGCCCTGTTGACATGGAGAGCAAATGGAGGAAGACTTTGATGGAGACACGGGCAGCTTTTTGGACTGAACAACTTGGTTGACAATAGGAGAGGCAGGATGACCAAGCCTGAGATGCCACTTATCCAAAGACACCTTTTCACCAATGAAGGCAGCAAGGGAACCGGAAGGTGATGCAGCAAAGGATGGCCATGGATAGAGACCGAGTTTACTCGGGCCTTGAAGGAGGAGTTGACGAGTGCGAAGATCCTTAACATAGAAACAAGTAGGATGGAATTCAATAAAGACATGGTTATCACGTGTGAATTGATTAACAGAAATAAGATTTTTCTGTATTTGAGGAACATGAAAGAGAGAAAATAAGTGAAAATTACGTGAGGGGGTGGGTAAAAGTCCACGACCAGAATTGGAGATTTGCAAACCTTGCCCATTGCCTACTTGGATTTGATCAGTACCCGTGTAGTCCTCAGCATGCATGTTGAGGTTGGAGAGTTCATTAGTGAGATGAACATTGGAACCGGTGTCATGATACCATTGTGAATCGGATGCAGAAGAGGCAAAAGCAAGATTGGCAGTCATTGCTGGAGGTTCTGCCTGATATCCTTGCTCGAACCGAAACCAGCAGGTTGCAGCTGTGTGGCCTTGCTTGTGACATACCTGACAGATTGGACGTTGGGATTGTCCCGAGCCATAGGAGTATTGTGGAGATGATCCTCGACCACGGCCACGCCCCCTGCCACGAGAGAAATTGGAGTTTCGATAGCCGGAGGGATTGCCACGATTATTCCTCGGATATGAGGGGCTCTGTCGTTGAGCTGTGTTTGCTGTGGAGATGTTCAGGTCAAGGGCTGATTTGTGGGTTTCAAGGCGCTGCTCATAGGATAACATGTAGCCATAAAGATCCGTGAGAGGGATGGAGTCTTGTCTTGTAGTAACCGAAGTGACAAGTGGATCGTAGTCAGCACCTAGGCCAGCAAGGATGTGAGAGATTAATTCGGAGTTGTCGATCGGCTTGCCAATGGCAGCCAGGAGATTGGCAAAGCCTTGGGCTTTTTGAAAGTAGGCTGAGACAGATTGAGCCCCTTTCTTTAAATTTGAGAGCTGCTGCTTGAGTTGTAGAATTCGGGATTGAGATTGAGCAGCAAAGAGAGTTTCCAGGGTGATCCAGATATCTCGTGATGTAGAGAGACCGATTACATGAGGTAATGTTTCCACAGACAAGGTGGAGATGATGGCGCTAAAGATCATCCGATCTTGATGATACCAGGGTAGATAGGCTGGATTGGTAACAAGAAGACCTGAAGTGCTGTCGGGGATGAGCTTGGGAGGCTGCGGAAGAGTGCCATCAACATAGCCGAACAAGTTTTGTCCTTCTAGGAAAGGAACCATAAGAAATTGCCAGAGAAGATAGTTTTCTTGGGTGAGTTTTTCTGAGATATGGTGATGGACATTTTGAAGAGGTATTGGCGCTGCAACGGTGGTGGAGAGAGGAGGAGGGTTGGAGGTTTGAGTGGAATCGGTTTCAGATGTTGGGATAGCCATTGACGTTTGTCATGAAAGGCTCTGATACCATATAGAATTCTTGGATTGTTTGTAATTCTGCTTACTAAACATGTATAGCAGTAGTTGTATTTATAGAAGAGTCCGAAGCATCTAGATAATCACTAGATGTGTTTTACATGAAACAAACTACTTAATCTGAATGTCTAACTCTAGAGTCCTAGTAGATTACATTCACAACTAGTCTAGAGTTAATCTAAATAGAAGTCTAACTAGAAGAGTCTTTGTTTAACTCTAAGAAGTCTAACTAGAAGAGTCTTTGATTAACTCTAAAGCTTTATCAGAATCCTTATTCAAGTCTATAGCATTATCTTTATCCGAATAGGATTCTGATCCAATAGGGGGGGGGGGGGGGGTGGCAGCGGGACTACTCAGTAAAGTATGTGACATAATGAGTTCACAGTTGACCTTAATGGAAACAGTATATGCTGTTTGTCTTCCTGCTCCTCATACTGGAGGCTGGAGTGACTGCTGATGTATTTCTAAACCGAAACTGGGAGGAGGTATTGTTCAGTTATTTCTATTTGATGACTTATGTAGTGAATGGCTTATGAAAGATGCTTTTTGTATGCTGATTTCGTTTAACCGGTGTCCAGGACTTTCCAGAGGATCCCAGTGGGAGTTTTACTCAGTTCAAAGATTTTGTCAAATCAAATTTTGAGATCTGCAAGTGGATAGGCTTGACCATTGTATCTATCCAGGTCTCTCTCTCTCTCTCTCTCTATGAACTTTTGGCATCCTTATGAGGATATAAGAGCGATGATTTGCTTCTCCATGAGTCCTGGAATCAGTAGAAAGATTTGAATTTATGGTATGGTTACAGTCCTATAGATGACTTGGTCTACAATTGACCTGTGGGATAAAATTAAAAAAGAAAAAGAAAATCGATCATGTATCAGTAGGACTTGACACAAAATGAAAGAACTATATTATTTGTTGTTCCCAAAGAGTCACTTTGCTTTGTCATAATTGCCCAGTGCATTGTTTCTGCCTTGTCTTTGTCGACTGCCAAAGTTCTTTAGTTTTTCTTGTTGGACTTCAGTATGGGATTCATTTATTTTATAATTTCCTTGGTGCCTCTTCAAGTTATGCTTTCTGCAGTACTAATAGATGAAGAACTCTCTGGGTTATGTTTTCATCTGTACTTAAGATAAAAGCCTTTTGGGTCCTTGAAGAAGAAATTTTGCTTTTGATATTACATTGCAGGGACTGTCTCTATTATTGGCAATGATTCTCAAAGCTCTTGGGCCACATCAATACTATGACAGTGATGATGACTATGCTCCTGATAGAGTTGCCCTCCTTATGAATGCTGCTCAGCCACCTCCTTATGTTGTTGGTGACCCTGTTTATGGATCAAAAAATGCATGGAATGTAAGAATTACTGAGAAGGTAAGAATGCTTCAAGTCTTGAATTGACAGTATTGCTTTATATGAGGCCTTTGAAATTCCCAGATATCGTTTTTCGTTCGTTTTTGTTTATTCTTTTCTGTTTCTTCCACTTTATATGTTCTTTTGGCTTGGACCATCATAGGTTCTCCGTTCTTATTGCTCAGAGGGTTGTCCTTGCAGTTTATGATTTTCTTTTCTTATTGTTCTTTTTAATATATATTAGACAAACAAGTAACTGGATTCACATCAGAAAGAAGCTGAGTTATGGATGGATAGCAAGTTTAGGGGTGCGAAAAGTTGTTATCTAATGTTCATTAACGCACTCGAGGCACGGAAAGAACAGAAAAGCTCCAGATGTACTTTCAGAGGAATTGGCGGTGATGGCATGTACATGTTGCAATAAACTCCAATGTTTATAGCCCAAAACCTCATGAGAATGACACTATATCATATGGTTTGTCTTTTTGATCTCAAGCATATAGTCAGTATACAAATTCTGTTTTTTTTTTCTTTCTTTTTTTTCTTTTTGTCGAAATTTGTTTGTTTTACTGGGGAAATGTCCCAATTGTTTGGTTCTTCTCTTACATTGTTTTAACAAATAATTTATCCAATAGGAGAAAGTATCCCATGTTCTTTTATGGTGTTTCTCAAGAGTCTCACCGATTGGAAACTACCGACTTAGGATTTTAGTTTGGAATTTGGTATTATGGGGTTTTATAATTAAACCCTAGCATAAAGCCAAGTTCTGATATGCATTATTTTGATAGAAGCCTCGTCTTTCTTCTTTGGTAAGAGAGAAGGAAAAGATAAATATGCACGATATTCATTGGTGAAAAGAGAAAATAGCAGCTTGTTACTCTTGTTCAGTATATTACATGCACTTCCAAGTAGATGCATTTGCATTGCCCCGAGCTTAAGCCATTTGCCTTCTCTTACCACCAATTCAAACAATCCAAACAATTTGTTTAAGAACAGCTTCCTTTTATTTTTCTTGCTTCTCGAAAACATTTTAATAAGCTCCAATTTCTGCAATCAGTTAGAATTTATAAAATATGTAGTCAAATCTAATTGAACATGTAAGTGTTCAAAATCTAATGGTAGCAGTTGTTTACTTGTACAGTTTTTTTTTATATGTATTCAGTTACCCACGAGAAAGCACTTTTTCTTCTTACACTGCACCAAGTCTAAGAATATCGAGATGAAAACACCACAATGATTATTACACAATACTAATTAAGCAAGGGAACAAAGTTCTTTGAATTTTTTCTTCTGCTAAGCTAACATGTGTCCAAAATGTATGTAATATAAAATTCATTTTAATAGAATATGTGATTTTGACATGCATATTAGATACGTAAAAATTTAATGGATTGGACTAGAGAAAAAATTTCCAACATAATTTGTAAGGAAACTTTGTTTGCAAGTAGGTATACGGCTAGCAATATTTTACATGCATGATTTGCGAATTTGACACAAACTTAACATGAAATTAGCCGGTTAGGGTTTAGGGTCTATCCGATTTAATTATTTGGGTCGAGTAATGGTTGACTTGTATAGTCTTATGTCCATGCATTAGCATGTGACATTTAAGACTAACAATTTTTGACACGACCTGCATACCCAACACGAAATTAGCGGGTTAGGATTAGAGAATTTTACTTGTATAATTAAATGAATCAAGTTAATATTGACTTATATAATTTTAGACCTGTGCATCGATGTGGAAACACGAATTGTAACCATGAAATAAGTATAACTCTTATAGAGAAACTTCTTTTTTTTACACCTAGGACACCATAGTTGTAAGTAAAATAGGTCTATTTTGTTGTTTATTACACCATTATTGGTTTAATTTAAACAAGAGAACCAGAATTCAAAATAGGAAATAGTGAGATTGTTAAGCCGCATGCATATGCCTATTGCCTACCAACTCAACAAAGAATCAAACCTTTAGAATAACACCCATGCGCATGGTGTCCATACAACCCGTAAAGCTCACTGCCCAACATATCCCACGAGGCAAGAAAAGGGAAAGTAAAGAAAAAAAAAATGGACCTTTTCGAGCTTTTTTTCTCTTGATTTTGCCTTTTAAAAAGCATGTTTCAAGATCTGTGGACAACCATGCTATATCCATTTAGATCTTTTAATTCTATTTACCATTTGATAGGACAGTTTTTGGTTGGGTCAGATATTCGAACGTGTGGAGGGGGTATTCTTTCACTTGGGTTGGTTCCGGGTGTTTTAGAGAACCATTTGGAGGGGGTATCTTTCCACTACAAAGCTTCCTGTTGTTATGGGGCTTTCTGTATAAAATTGGTGTTCCGGCAAAATAAGGAGACGGTCAGAGGGTCTCCAACCGGAGACCGAAGACACTCTGATGTTTAAGTTAGCATGTTTGTGTTTTGAGTGAAGAATAATGTAAGGTGTTTGGTTTTAAGGAACCAAAAAAGAGAGAGAAAGAAATGAATCAACAAGGGAGAGTTGAGAGATAGAGAGTCCGAGAGAAAAAAAGATGGAGAAGCCTTTAGAAAATGTATTAGGATCCTCTCTGGTTCAGTTGAACCGGAGAGTATCCAATTAGTTGTAGTGTAGGAGTATTTTTGTCCTAAACAAATGTGAAAAGACAAACAATGTCCCTACACTTATAACTACCTGGAGAGGATACATTTCCTCATAAAATTACCATATAAAATTTTAAGGGGGGCTCACCTTATTTTTGTATGGGATATTTTTCCCAACAATATTCATTCAACAATGTCAACAACATACTTTCAACTTACCGTTAATTAGAAAAAAAAAAAAAAAAAAACTTACCGTTAATTTTCTTATTTATTTATTTAATAAAGATTATTCTAAGCGTTGGTTGGAAGTGTCATACTAGCATTATTAGATAAATGTTGAATATAATTATAATATCTAACATTACTCATATCCAATATATATAAAATAGGAGAAACTACACTTTAATCCCATAACTATAACTCAATTTGTAATGTTTCTCCCAAATTCTTTAATTTTTGCAATGCATGCACCTTGTTTAACTTCTAAAAGGGTTGCAATATCCTTTTCTTAGGCTTCAAAGGACAAAAATACACCTACATATATAAGAGAGAGAGAAAAAAAAAAATTAGAACAAAATGAAAAAAGAAAAAAAATCTGAAAATGACTTTGCTTTTTCATTTTTATTTTTCAAAATTTTCACTTTGTTTATTTTTTAAAATTTTAATTCATTTTTTTTTTCGTTTTTATAAATTTTTGTTTCTTTTTTTTTTTTGCTTTTTTTTTTCTTCTTCTAAACTATATATATATATATATATATATATATATATATATATATATAATTTTATTTTATTTTATTTTACTTTATACAGGATATTTTTGTCATTTTGGAAAGCGAGAGGCGGACATTGCAACTCCTTTAGTAGTTAAGCATTGCAAAAATTGAAAGTTAGGAGACACATTACATAATTACAAATTGAATGGTAATTTGAAAGGATAAGATCATTCACAGTGAGCTCTTTAAAATTTCTTTAAATTTAACTCTAAAAATAGACTTTTGTTGATTTGGCTAATCACTTATTTAAAGCTATTAAATAAGAAACTTTCTAAATGTTTTTTTACTTTAAATAAATACAATTTTTCATTCATAAAGTTAACTATTAAAAGCCTTCAATGCATTAAATTCAAGTCAAGCCAAATCTTTTGAAGCATTTCATGCAAAAAATAATATTAACAAAAAATTTAACATTCATTTTTCGGCTCTTTATTAGATTTAAAGAGAGATTCTGACATATGGGGGGAGGGGTTATAGGCCATGGCCCCCCTCAACTCTTAATAAAAAAAATTTAAGGTAAAAAAAAAAGATTATAAGGTTTTTTGCCTATTACCCTTTGGCCTCTTCCTTTTTATCATCTTTTCAACTGGTTTCTTATTTGGAACAATAGCTTATTTGTCAAAACTTTTTCCTTTAATATTTCACGAGTGATAACAGACATGTTTGAAAATGGTAATAATAGAAGGAGCTTTACAAAGTTGTAAATGTTTTGCTCAAAGTAAATGAAATGGTTTAGTAAAGTATTGCATTGGAAGAAGATAGGTGTGGACTCGATTGAGGAGTCACTCGCCTGGCAAAGCTCGATTTCATAAGGATGCGTGACAAAGATAACATAAAATTGGGATTAAATATTTCAATATACCTAGATGGCATTAGAAAAGTCTATAAGATATGCGTTTCATTTATTTTGTATTGCGTTTAGCAGAATGTGTTTTGTGTAGAATATAGTGTGTTTTGTATAACAGTTAGTGAACTACTATATTAATTAAAGTGGATTGTTCTAATAAAAGGAGTAAGAGAATGTTAGCTTTGAGAGCCATGTCATCTAAGTAAAACCTTGCAAGAACGCCAAGAAGCATACAATTCATCAAACTAAAATTTCTCAATTTTAGTATAGAAACTGAGACTCTTTTTTTTTTTTTCTTTTTTTATCTTCCGAATCTTTGGACAACGGTTTTCTTTACTTTATTTATTTATTTGTTTTTTTTTCCAAAAAACTTTCTTTTCAATTATGCTTATTGATTTTTAATTTGAAGGAAATAATAAAAATATAAAAATTGGATTATGTTTAATTTACTTAAAGTTTGGCTTTATATATATATATATATATATATATATATATATACACACACACTTTAACTCCTACTTAAAAAAATAAAAATAAAAATAAAAATTATTCGGCCCTTTCCCATTCAAATGTTTGACTCCGTCCCTATTTTGACGGATGTTAAATTTAACTTTTGATAGAGTTTTGTTAAATGGTAGTTTTTGTGTGTTTTGTAAAAAATTTAGAGAAGAGTAAAATTTAAAGAGCTCATTGTGAGTTCTATAAGTGTAGTTTCTCCTTAAAAAAAAGAAAAAAGAAAAAAAAAAGGGGGATTTTAACAGCAAAATAATTTTTAGAAAAATCAACTTATAAATTTATAATCCACGGCTAGGAGCCTTCTGCTGGAGCCCCTTCAAAGTAGTCTTTTATGAGATATTTGCTTAATGGATTCATTTCAAGATATAATCATCATCGGTACCAACTTTAACTACCAAACAAATATTACTTTATTAAGCATCATGGAGATGATCTTTTAACTACTTTGAGGCACTAAAAAAATAAAATAAAATAAAATAAAAAAGTTGTGAGATGGTCAAGAAAGATAAGTTAAATCAAAGTCTTCTTTCAAGAGCACTAACCTAAATTATGTTTTCTATGCAGAATAATTATTTTATTATTAAAAAAAATAATTTTTATTAAAAATGGAAGAATGTGAAATGTAATAGCGTCGGTATTAGAGTATGTGATAATGATCTAATATTTGGAACACCTATTCTTATTGTCGAAGGGAATAACTATTCTTAAAATTGAGCAATAACTATTCTTCTTAAATTAGAGTAATTCTATAAGAAGAACTTTAGTGTTCCTTATGTTCTCCCAAATGTTTAGGGTTAATTTATTTTAGTTGATAGGAGTCTTTCATATAGTATATAGCATAATGAAAGGAGTCTTTCATTATGATAGGAGTCTTTCATAATTTATGTGCTCCTTAAATTAGAGTAATTCTATAAGAAGATGATAGGAGTCTTTCATATAGCATGACTTTTTTTTTTTTTTTTTTAAACTATATATCACTGTCTAATTTTAATGTCATGAAACTAAATAATTATACTATAATTAGTTTATTAATTACATAGCATTTACTAACATTTTACTATAATTAGTGCCTTAATCTATCTTAACAATTTTTTTTTTCACTCTCTTTCTATCTTTAAAGTCTCAATAATTGTTGTCTTAATTAGAGTGCATTAACTAACATTTTACCATAATTGGGATATTTCTTTCCTTGTGTCCTCTTATCCCTCTTCTATTCTTTCCGTCTTTTAGTTGGTAATATTTTTTTTAAGGGATAATTACACCACTAGTCTTTAGGGTTGGTATAAATTACGAATCACTCCCTATGGTACAAAAAGTTCATGGAGAGTCCTTATGGTAAACTATAAGTACAAATTATTCATTGAACTCGTTTTTTCGTCCATCAAGTTAACAACGTCTGTTAGTTTGCCACGTCATATTCAATAGAAAATTAACACGTGTCCATTACAATAAAAATATATATAAATAAATAAATCTTAATTTTTTTTTTTTAAAAAAGTTAGAAAATAGTGAAGGAGTAGTGGTCGATTGGGCAGCCACCCCTAGTGGCCAGGGGTGGCCGCGCGCCACCCTCGGCCACCCCGTTGGGTAGCCACCTCTTTACTATTTTTTATGTAGGGTAAAATTTACTAATATTTTCGTTGAAAAAAAAAATAGAAAATCAAAAATAATATTGGAACATCACCGTTTGATTAGAGGTTTACTTGTTTGCAGACAATGGAAGTACAAAAAGAAGACTTGGTCATCAAGCTTGGATTTTATTTTATTTTATTTCCTTATTTAGAATTAAGATTTTATTTCCTTTACTTACTAAGATTAGATTTGCTTTATTTATTTATTTTCCTTACTAGGATTATATTTACTATTGCTACTAGGAATAGGTTTACTTTTATTTATTTTATAATATTTTCCTTTTTGGGAATATGTTTATTATTACCATTAGGATTATGATTACTTTCTCTACAAGTATTTCTCTTCTATAAATATGCTCGTTTATTATGTAAAATACTCAATTAAATTGTTATAAAATCAGAGAATTCTCTCTCAAATACTTTGCGGAGTTTTATCTTTCTTTTAGCCTGCAAGCTTATTTTGTTTTTTTGGGTAGAAGACGAAGACGCTTCTCCTTGTAGAATCAAAGACGCTGCTCTTTGATTAGTTACCTTAGTGTTCCACTATGTCAATTTTCTATTTTTTTAAAAATAATTTTTAATTTTTTAATATATTTATATTTTTTTATTGTAATGGACACGTGTCGATTTTCTATTGGGTATGACGTGGCAAACTAACAAATTCTATTAACTTGGTGGATGGAAAATGGTTCAGGAAGTGATTCGTAATTATAGTTTACCACAAGAACCCTTCATGAACTTTTTGTACCACAATGAGTGATAAGTAATTTAGGCCAACCTCATGAACCAATGAGGTCTTAATTAGAGACATTTACTAATTTTTTTTCATTTTACTATAATTGGAGTATTAAACTTTTTTTTTTCTTTTTTTTTAATATAGAGAGTGCCTTAATTATGTTGCAACTATTTAGGAGTCTTATTCTATTTGGAGGGCTTAATTAGGCGATCGCCAAAGAAGCCTAATGAAGAGCCGGCCATGACTAGGGTGTTGTATGCATGAGTTTGAGCATGATTCTTGGAGTCTATATTGGGGGTGGGGGATTCTACACTGTTTATTTTTAGAGCATGAGATTATCACATTCATCTTAATTCTCACATTTATTTTTAATCAACCTTCTCCTTCTATTATGATAATCAACATCTTTTTCCACAACTATTAGGCCTTTGGATCACTCACATACAAGATAATTAGGTGCATGCTCTAATTATCCAACTGGATTTGAACAGGAGAGAAGCCAGTTTCTTAAACAAATGGGAGCTTTCTCCGTCAAAACTTGTTCTTCTTCGTGACACTTTCTTAGCCTGCTATTGAGCAGCCTAATTTGCTTTCGTTCAAACACGATATACTTGCTATGCTTGCAAACTATCTAAGATAATTAACTCTAGCAATATTTGTGATCAATTGACCATAACTACTCCAATTTATGCCATCCATTATCAGTAATTGTACAATTTGAAGAACATCACCTTTTAAAACAACATCCTGCAGTCTTATATCTCAATTGAAAATCGCAATTGTCATTGTTGCCACCACCTCAGCAATTACCGAATTAGTAATATAAGGTTTGGAATTAATTATGCCCATGCCCATTTTATTATTTGGCTTATTCGTGCATAGCGGCATTCCAATTGACCTTAACAAACTAACATAGTGGAGCTCTCTGTCTCCGGACATTAGATTGTAGTAGTAATTTGTCCTTCTCACCTTTTTTTTCAAGTTTCAAAGTTGAAGAATCTTGGATTTCTAAAGCTATTTGATTTAATTTCCAAATCAAACTAATATTCATTTGATAAGTAGTACAATAGTCAAGACTAAATGCTAACCTTGTCATTAATACATGAACAAAATTTTCTTCCAAATGGAGAAAATTCTTGTAACTTAATTTATTAAATTAACATTTACGTTTTTAAAAATGCATGTGAACATTAATTATATGATCCGTTAATTATATTAAAAATACACGTAAAATCATGTATTCTAATAATATATATCAATTTAATAAATGAGTCAAAAGTAATTTTTTTCTAATAAAAAGAAAATTTTGTGGTTAATACATTAACTTAAAAAGTTACAGCATACAACATACTATTAACAATGTAGCAGAAAATAAAACATTTTCCCGGGGAGTGCTTCACCAAACAGTTTCTCTAAACACTGTCGTTTTTTTTTTCACTTTTACCTAAACTTAAGAACGAATAAAAGAAAGGTATAATTGCACAATTGGTTTTAGGGTTGGCCTAAATTATGAATCATTCTTTATGGTACAAAAAATTTATTGAGTGTCATTGTGGTAAACTATAATTACGAATCACTCTCTGAACTCATTTTTCGTTCACCGAACTAACAGTTTGCCACGTCATATAAATTGTGAAACAACCTCTAAATATCATTTGTCTTGTAATCCATTAATGAACTCTGTTAACTTTGTGGGCAGAAAACGAGTTCAATGAGTGATTCTTAATTTAAGTTAACCTTAAGGACCAGTGATGCAATTACCAATTTTTTTTTTTTAAAAAAAAAAACCAGAAAAGAAAGAGTCCAAACTCCAACGGTAGAAACATCTATTTGTTTGTTCGTTTTTTTTTTTTTTCCACGGAAATGACAAAAACACCCCTACTGGATGAATAGTGAATACCCTTAACAAACGCGTACCGATGGGCGGAATTAACGCCTTAACGGCCGATGGGACCCCCTAACTGGCATTTATCAGTTTATCTTCCCGTAAATAGAACACAAGCCTACCCTATTTATTTTTTATGAATGATAAACAATAATGAGAAATGTACGTTGCCTTGACGTCTGACGAACCCCTGCAAACCAAGAAACAACAGTAGAAACATCCAAAAAAAAGAAAAGAAAAAAAGAAAAAAAGAAAAAAACAACAACAAAAGTGTCGGCGAAATCATTTCTTCAACTGTTTGTTCTTGGGCTTTGTGCCGTTTGGAAACTGAGCTGAGCGAGCGGTGGCGCGCTGCCGACACACGCACACACAATGCTGCTTTCAGCTCGGTCTTTCAGCCTCTGGGTTTCGTTGCTGTTGTTCAACTGTTTGTTTGCCTCTGCGTTGGACACACATTGGTACCCGGCCTCCGCCACATGGTATGGCGACCCCGAAGGCGACGGTAGCAGCGGTAATGATTTCATTTTCCGGCTTTTTATTTTTATTTTTTAGAAGCAACTATTGAATATGTAAATCTCAAATACTTACAAATGAAATGACATAAAATATTTAATTGATATGAGAGATAAATGGTAAAATTAAGGTTTAAACTATGACCTTTGATTTTGATATTACGATAAATTATCATTTTTTTTACAAGCTTAAGCATTAGGAAGAGATAAATTTAATAATTTATTTAATTAATACTTTAATACTTGACCTACATATCTCTATACAATCAAGTTTCAAATTCATCGTTGAATATGCATGGGTTCAATCAATTTAATAGTGAATTTAAAAATGAAATGTGTACGAGATATATTTCTATCATTTTTCAATTGCTAAATGCAGATAAATAATCCATGGTGTGCATATAAAAGATGGGATGTGTTAATTAGTTGCACAACATAAAAGTGCATAGCATTTACACAACAAGACACATTAGTGGGATCCATGCATGTGAGTATATATGTATGAGGATTTGATTCCTACACTACACCATCACAACAAGTGGACAACACCCCTCACATGAGGGTGGACCCCACCCTCATGTGAGGGGGTGTTATGCTCTTGTTGTGTTGGTGTTGTAAATCTAACATTTTCCATATGTATGGATCACACATGCATGAATCTCACCAAAGTGTTTTGTTGCGTAAATGTTGTGCAAAAATCATTTTTCATAGAAGATTGACATATTTTGCAATAATGTGAAGGTGGGGCATGTGGGTACGGATCGTTAGTGGACGTGAAGCCTTTGAAGGCGAGGGTTACTGCAGCAAGCCCAGTGCTGTTCAAGAACGGCCAAGGGTGTGGGGCATGCTTCAAGGTGAAGTGTCAAGACAAGAGTTTATGCGCGAAACGCGCCGTTACCGTAATAGTGACGGACGAGTGCCCTGGCGGGCCCTGCTCGAATGGGCGCACCCACTTTGACCTTAGTGGCGCTGCCTTTGGGCGCATGGCTATAGCGGGTGGGGGTGGTTCGCTCAGGAACCGAGGTGAACTTGCAGTCGTTTATCGACGGTATGTGCCGGATCTTCTCCTTGCTTTACCCATGCATGTCTTGTTTTCCCTACTCCTTTTCATACATGCCTGCATATATTATTGACTATTGACCACATGTTGCAATTAGGAAAGTTAATTATATGTATATAAAAATAAAAAAAAATTAATGAAAAAATAAAAATCATTGGATTAGTCCTTAAAAAATTAAAAATTGATTAAAATTGACACGTCATTACTATAAAATAATTATAAAATAAAAATGTGATCTATAATTTCCTCCTGACCTAAGCAATCAAGAGCTGGTAATTAATTTTTGCAAGTTGTTAATTCTCTCTCAACTCTCAATCATTCATCATATGCTCATCCTGATCATTTTGAATCATTTCTCCACTTTAATTACCTCCTATTTATTTTTTATTTTTTAAATTGCATATTAATATCATATTCAAATGATTCTTCATGACTTATTTTTTTCTATCATCTCAGAGTCTTGGGACAAATAATAATTCATATTTTCCTTCATGCATCGCTTTTCTCATCAACCAGTTTTTTTTGGTAGTAGTGTAAATGGAATATGTTTGTGGAAGTACAGGACAACATGCAAGTATCGTGGGAAAAGCACTGCGTTCCATGTCAATGAAGGTTCAACAAATTATTGGCTATCAATCCAAGCGGAGTTTATGGATGGTGATGGAGACGTCGGATCAATGTCCATTAAACAAGTATGAACCTTTCTCCTTCTATACGTGTTCGATGAAATAAAATAAAAATAAAAATAATTATAATTTAACCTCTCAAACTGTCAGTCATTTTGTAAATATTTTGATCCTTTAAATTGCCAAAAAATTTTAAAAAAGTCAATTTTATCGAAATATGCTTATAATACCCCTATTACATGTCATTTTTCAATTAAAAATAAAAAAACTAAAATTTTATTTTATTTTTTTAAAAAAAAATAATAAGAGTGTTTGGGGGTGGCTTCTTGGGGAGGGGGTGGCCTGTGAGCCAAGGCCTAGGGCCGGGGTGGCCGCGCGGCCGCCCCAAACACTTTTTTTTAAAAAAAAAAAGAAAAAGAAAAGAAAAAATTAAAAAAATAAATTTTTAGTTATTTCATTTTTTTTATTTTTAATTTTTTTTCATTAAAAAATGACACGTGACAGGAGTATTATAGGCATATTTTGATAAAATATGTTTTTTTTGAAACTTTTTAGTAGTTTGAGGGACAAGAGTTTAAGCATTGACAGTTAATGAAGCTACTTGCAAAACGACCGACAATTTAAAGGGTTAAATTGTAATTTTTTCCAAAAAAAATAAATTTAAGGAAAGAAAAAGAGCAGCGATGAGACTGCCTCTTCATGCTCCACAAGAGCGCATATATATATATATATATATATATATATATATATATATAACTAATTTTATCAAATCAATCAAATCCATAAATTAAGCATTTTTAATCTTGAAAAGGGAAGATGTTTAGCCGAAAACGACTGCATAAACGTGGTTTTGATAGATCATATCATTCTCTGAAATCATTGGTATATATGCTGGTATTTCCTATTATCGCGGGGATGTCTCTTCCATATCATGTGCCAATGCCCTGCATTTCCATGCTTCTTTCTTGTGCTTTTGTTGTTAATGAGGGCCAATGTGAACTGTTCTCAAAAGCACCTTTTTTTCTTTGCCTCTTTCTTATTTTATTTATTTATTTATTTTGTCATTTTACTATTCAACTATTCTCTCGAATCAAAGCATGTGAGAAAGATACGGACCCACTCTTCAAAGTCACATTCCAAGCATGTTCATAATGACATTTTTCTGCCATGGCTGCAATACTTTACCCCACTTGTTTGACCAACCTCGATACAAGATGTACATACATACATCTATGGCAACTATACATATAGCAAGCACTAGCAATAATTTTCTTTCTTTCTACTTTTTCCTATTCAAATATATTTCACAATATCTGTCATTATCTTTCCCTACACCATTAAAATATTTTTTTTTTACAAAATACAAGTTTCTTACCCACCCTCACATTTTTTACAAAATTCCAACACAATTCCCACCAAAAAACAACAAGATGGGAGATGAGAAATGAAATAAATATTTTATGTTAAAATAATGTATAGGGAAGCTAAAGTGCTACTTTGGGATTCTCAATGTTTAAGTAAGCTGCTTCGGGTGACATTTTGTAGTTTTTTTTTCTTTTGAAATTTTTAAAATTACATGTAGAATTTAATGGTAAATTTTGCTGCACGTTAATGAGTGAGTACTTGAGAGTATGTGTTGCATTAATTTCACGTCTATAAAAACAAGCATGCTATATATATATATATATATATATATATATATATATATATATATATATATATTAATTGAAATTGGTCTATTGTATGTATGTTTTACATTGGCAGGCAGGTTCGACGGAGTGGCAAGAGATGAGCCATGTATGGGAGCAAACTGGTGCCTTAATGGCGGACCCTTGGAAGGCCCATTTTCTTTGAAGCTAACGACACTAACAACAGGAAAAACACTCTCTGCGACAGATGTCATCCCAAAGAACTGGTCACCAAAATCCACGTACTTCTCTCGCATGAAGTTCTCGTCCTAATTTTACCCACATGCATGCATGCAAGCACATCAAGCTTGCTTGGTCTTTTGACAAATTAAAGGGACAAAGAAACAAAGCACTTTCTTAAACCCTTTTTAATTATGCTACTCCTCCATTGTTGAAGCTAATTAAACATCATAAGTAATTAGATATATAATTTGGTTGAATAAGGTTTCTTATGTTGTATTTTTGTATATCTGCTTCTATAAATACACATGAAACCCTGAATATTATTTAGACGAAAACACAATGTAACTGTTGTCAATCGGTTTTTATATCACTTTTAGAAAGTTTCTTATATTAAACTCTCTAAATATTTTTCTATTTTAATTAGATATTTTTTTTTATTAGTTTTGAGAGCAATCACTTTAATGATGTTTTTAGAAGTGGGTAGCTAAAATAATTGTAAAAAGTTAATTTTCTAACTAAAATTTAAGTAGGAGATGCATAACTGAGGCAATTAATGCTCATAGAATCCAACATCGTACGTGAATATTGCGGTGAAAATAGGCAAACGATTGATCCCACCTTTTTTTTAAAAAAAAAAAAAAAAATCGTTTGGAAAAATTAAAAATATTTTTATATTTTCATTCAATCGTATTAACTTATAAAAATAAATTTTTATTCACACACAAAAATATTAACATAAAATAATTTAAAAAATTGTCATAATAATTGAGTTTCGACAGTGATATGGCGAAGGCTTGTCGGTGATATATTTGGTGATGGTCCGACGGTGGTTGACGCTTGGTGGTTTGAGGGTGGCTTAATGTGGTCTAGCGGTAGCTTGGTGATAGTCTGGCGTAGGCCTGAGGGTGGCTTGATGGTAGTCTGGTGGTAGCCAATGCTGGCTTGATGATAGTCCGGCAGTTTGAGAATGAGAAAATTCAAACTCAGAAAAAATGGTTTATGAATTTTAAAAATGAAAACCATTTTTCAAAATTCTTTTTCAAGAAAATATTTGTTGATGAAAAAAAATTTCAGCGTTTGGTGCACATGAAAAATCACAAATATTTTTATATTTTCATTCAATCAATCATATTAACCTATAAAAATAAATTTTTATTCACAATACAAAATATTAATATAAATAATTTAAAAAATTGACATAATAATTTGAGTTCCGACAATTGTATGGCAAAGGCCTGTCGATGGTTCGATGATGTCTAGCAGTGGCCGATGCTCGGTGGTGGTTTAAGATTGGCTCAATGTCAACCAGTGGTGGCTCGATTTGGGGTGGTTTGGTGGTAGTTTGATTGTTGTCTAGTGGTAGCCAGTGCTGGCTTGGTGGTGGTCCGACAGTTTGAAAATGAGAAACTCAAACTTAAAAAAAAATAGTTTACGAATTTTAAAAATGAAAACTACTTTCCAAAATTAAAGAAGCTTTTTTGGTTCAATCAAAAATATTTTTAGTTTGACTATTATTTTCGGTCGCACCAAACACTACAAAATACAAATATATTTTTTAGAAAATATTTTACACCTAATCAAACCGAAGTGGTAGTCTAACCGTATCAGTTTTTACTTGTACATTTTTTATTTTTATTTTTATTTTTATTTTATATGTATTCAGTCACACACCAGAAACCACTTTTTCTTCTTACAATGCACAAAGTCTTCAGATATGGAGATGAAAACACCACATGGTCCACAATGATTGTTACACAATAATAAAGTAGGGACAATTTTTTTTTTTTTTTTTCTAAAATAAAAAAAAAATTCTTTAACTTGATCTATTAAACTAAGATACGTCTAAAATACGTGTAACACATCATTTTTAATAGAGTGATTCTTACATGCAGCGATGGAATTAAAATTTTAAATGCGGTGGGACGAGAAAAAAAAAAAAAGACAGGTAAAAATTTGATTTTGAAAGAATTATAGGGGGATTTGTAGAGTAAAGCTGCATGCAATATGCCTACCCCCTCAACAAAGAATCAAACTTTAGCATGGTGTGTCCATACAACCCGTAAAGCTCATTGCCCAACTTATCCCACGAGGCCAGAAAAGGGGTTGGGAATGAAAAAAAAATGAAGTGTAAAATAAAAAAAAAAAAAAAAGAGGAATTTTTCGAGTTAATTTGTTCTCTTGATTTTGCCTTTTGTGAAAAGCATGATTCAGGTACGTACTCATATATATATATATATGGACAACCATGCTATATATATCGAATTAGATAATGTAATTTTATCTAATATTTATCCAACAATATTATAGGACACTCCAAACTAATTATTGAATCTTTGATTATTTAATAAGAATTAATTTAAGGGTAGGTTAGAGTGTCACACCAAAATTGTTGGATACTTGGATGAATGCTGGATATAATTATAATTGATCGTTATTCATATACAATATATATAATGAAGAACTTCACTTAAGGGTACTGAACTATCGACTTATTTAACTTAAGGGTATAGAACTTCAAAACGTCTCAAACTAGGATATTCAATTTTTCAAACGTCTCAATTACAGGTACTCGATCTGTTAGGATTTGATATTAAATCCTGTCAAAATTCTCAAAATACCCCTTCTTTTTCTTTTATTTCGAAAAAAAAAAAAATTGATAGGATTTAGGTGTTGGTTAGAATTTAACGGAATTTACAAAAATATCAATGCCTGAATCTTTAAAAAGATTTATAATTTTTTTTAAAAAATAAATACATGAATATTTTAAAATTTTTAACTAAAATAAACACATCGAAATATACGGAGCATTATAAATATAAGTGTAATTTCTCCTTTAAAAAAGATAGCATGCAAAATAATTAAAAAATAAATAAATAAAGTTATAATCCACGCCTAGGAGTCCTTCTGCTGGAGCCACTTTAAAGTAGTCTTTTACGGTCGTGGGACAGCTTGCGCTATTTGTGATATGATCTTCAACGATAGCAACTTTAACTACCAGAAAAATCTTACTTTATTAAACATCATGGTACTTTAAAGCACTCTTTTTAATTATTATTAATTATTTTTAAAGCAATCGTGGGCGATTGTGTGCCTTATTAAGTTATTATATATTGTTAACCACCTTTTCATGCTTTAATTTTCATGTTCTGTGTATCTTCAAAAAAAAAAAAATAATAATAATAATAATAATAATAATTGCTACAAAATTTGTGAGATAGTCAAAGAAAGATAAAGTTAAATCAAAATATTCTTTAAAGAGCACTTCTTTTTAGAGCTCTAACCCCCGAGTTTTATAGTATGATACAAAAGATAAAAATTTATTATTGACCGGGTCGCAGGTCATTTAAACTATTAAAAAAAGTATGTAAGAAACACATAAAATTAAAAAAAAAAAAAAAAAAAAAAAGTATTTTTCACGTGCAAAAGATACATGTTACTATTAAAAATTAGTTTGTAAAAAAAAAATTATGTCCCGCTTTAGTCCCTTTTATGATTTTACCCAATAATTCCAAGTGAGTTGGAGATTTGGCAAACTTTTGACCCAACGCAGTCTATTAAGCCGACCTATATTTTTAGAACATGCAAGAATATTCAACTTAATTTAAGGAAAAATTGTCTATTGAAAAAACAATTAATTGATTTATATATAACACGGGCAACACGTGGATTTGCGGATGTGATTAAATGTCAATGGAAACATTGATTAACATGTTCACAGATTCTGACCCAAAAAACAAAGAAAAAAGAAGAAAGAAGAAGACGAAAACATGTTTACAGATTCTTCGGCCTAGCAAGTAGCTACTCACGAGTCACATGTTCTGTTAAAGGTTGAAGACAAATTCCAAGGAAACTTTAAAACCAAGAGGCCTTCGAAATTGGTGGAGATTCTCCTTCTCCTTCTCCTTCTATTATGGTAATCAGCATCTTTTTCTACTACTGTTAGGCCTTGGGATCACTCACATACAACTATACAAGTATAGATAACTATGGAGCAAACAAACCAAGTTGGGATTGCATTGGAAGGTACATCCTTTAATTATCCGAACCGGATTTGAATTAGAAAGGAGCTGATTCACTTTTTAAAGAAACCGACTCCTCTCCGATTCTCCGATTCAAGTGAACAGGAAACGATCCGATTTCTTAATCATGTACTATGTACATAGTGGAGGCAGCAACATCATTAATGGTTAAAGAGAAAATGCAATTTGTAGGTGAGTCATGGTGCACTCTTGCATATATGAGGAAAGCCCCATGGACAATACCAATTATGCTTCTTTGATTTGGTCTATCCAATGGGTGGTCCACTCATTCAATAGATAAGGGCACCAACACTGGACAATATTTGTCATTTTGTCTCTATGGCCCCCACATAAACCAATCATTCATTATTACTTCACTCCGCAATCTTCTCAAGCACATATTTTTGGCACTTACCATCTTATTTGAAATCATTATGCTAGAAAATAATTCCAAGACAACTTCAGCCAGCATATTTAGAAGCCTCTCACGTTAAAAGGGGTGTCACTCTTTTAAAAAAAAAAAATAAGAAAGACCCTCACAAACTCTCTCTCTCTCTCTCTAAAACTCTCTCATTCAATTATTTTGTTAAATTATGTATTATCTTAAGCATTCAATTATTTTGTTTTGGAAGATTTTAAGTAACCATTTTCTCTATTTGACAAGTGGCCCGTCGCCGGTCCAACCGTGGAAAAAATTGCTTCAGCACATTCTATCATTACTTTCATTAATGACGATAATCAAACACTAATTGATCCGCAAATACAACATGACTTATGAACAACATCATTTGCTTCCACCTTAACATGACTTACTGTATATTCTTGCAAATTACTTGTCAGGGTAACTCTAGCATCAGCTATCAG